>CM021733.1:93096436-93132129 GCA_011075105.1 Heteronetta atricapilla
TCTTTCTTTCTTTTTCTTTCTTTTTCCTTCCTTCCTTCCTTCCTTCCTTCCTTCCTTCCTTCCTTCCTTCCTTCCTTCCTTCCTTCCTTCCTTCCTTCCTTCCTCCCTTCCTTCCTTCCTTCCTTCCTTCCTTCCTTCCTTCCTTCCTTCCCTTCTTTCTTTCCTTCTTTCTTTCCTTCTTCCTTCCCCCAAATAATGTAGTGCCTACAGCGTCCTTTTCACGGATCTCTCAGTCACCTCTCACCTCAAGCTGTCAGTTGGAGTGTAAACTCTGCAAGGTAGACCAGCTTTTCAGCTTTGTGCATACTTTTTTTTAGTGTGTTATATATTTATTAGAATATTTATTCTGGTTTTATAATACTTTTTTGTTGGTTGGGCTACTTTGTAGATCTATAAATAAAACGAAAACTTATTAGGTCTCTTCAATGCTCTTATCAGAAAAATGATGTATTACTACATAAATAGTAAAAAAAGCATATTTTTTTTTCTAATTATAGAGCAATTTTCCACAAACTTAGCAATGGAAATACTTGACTGGAGGAATCTTATGGTTTTGCTTTTGGGGGTTATTGACTCATGATTCAAATTCAACTTCTGCCTTTTAGTTCATTTTTCTGGTTTGCCTCACAAGAGGAATTGTTTGTTTGCAACCTGCTGTCTAGCTGAATATGTGAAAAACGTAAAGACAAGAGTTTTATGAGATCACTAACAAACTGTATTTCTGATCAGGACTTCTTCACAAACATAGATTTTATTTATTTATGTTGTATCTATTTTTAAGTTCATGCCTTCACTCTGTATCTTCTTGCTTTGTTCTGGTGTGGCTCCTATCTAAACTGGAAAAGCTCCAGCTTTACAAAACTGCCGTGTTATTGCTTTCATGTGCTAAGTGCAAATGCAAGTCCTTGGAACAGGAGCTGGGCTGGGTGTGCTGCTCTCTCCCGTGGCCACTAACCTGCCTCCCATGGCTTTCCAGGTGAGCTAGCTCAGAAGCTGAAATCCCTCAGGGAGAAGGAACAGGATATGATCCTCATCCTGAAAGTGTGTGAGAAGAGAAGCCTGGAGTTCAACACCTGAATCAATGCCTGGGATGTGTGCTACCATGTGGATCAGGTGGAGGAGACCAAGTATCTTGTGGACAACAATCTGCTGAAGGAGTACTTCCCATGCAGGTGGTCACCATGGGCCTGCTGACCATCTACCATGAGCTGCTGGGGCTCACCCCCAATCTGGAAGAGAAGGCTGAAGTCTGGCACGAGGATGTCCAGCTTTACACAGTGAAGGACACCTCCTGTGGGGGGACCATCAACAAGTTATACCTGGACCTGTAGCTGTGGTGAGGCCTTGAGCAAGCCAGAATGAAGGAGAAGGGTTGGGGCAGTGGAAGCAGAGCCTACCATGTGGCTGGGTCATGTATTTGCTGTGCTCCCCTGTAGGGGTAAATGATTCCCCACCCTGAGATGGTTGTGTTGATGGTCTGGATGTTTCCTAGGCAGAGTTTGCCAAGTTCAGCAGGACACAGGTGGAGCACGACTTTGCTGCAGCACGATCAAAGATGGTGGAGAGCTGGGTGTGGGAGAAGGAGCCACTGCTGCACTACAAAACTGGAAGCTCTGTCCCTGACGGCCTGTTGGAGAAGCTCATTAAATCCCAGTAGGCAAACACAGGTGGGTCCTGTGGAGGCTAATCTCCACATCAACCTCCACGAGCTTCTTGTCAGCTTTGGTCTTCACCACACAGATACTTGCAAAGAGACGTGCTGGGTGAAGTCCAGCATGTTCTGGTGGACTGGAAGGACAGCAGATGGATTATGGCAAAGGCAATAGCTTCATGTCCCAGAACTGCTCATGAGCAGTACTGCACATCGTGACTGAGAGCCAGATGGACAGCCTGGACCTGTCTGCCTGCACAGGGGAAGAACAAGGCAAGCTGCTGCCCTCAGACCAACCTGGAGCTGTTCTTGCTGAGCAACAGTCACCTGCAGTGCCTGTTCTCTCCTTGTTCACTGCCAAGCTTGCTGACCAGATCTGTCCACTGATTTCCCACTACTCTCAATCTTCCTTACAAAACCTGCAGGAATTTCATGCCATGAGACCCCAGCTCTTTCACCAGATGCAGCTGGTATCAACTGCTTCACAAATTGTGTATGTCTCCTTCCCTTAGGGAGCCTGGCTATCAGTAAGACACCTTTACTGCAGATGCCTCTCTAACACTGTGCTGCCCAGGTGTGCACTGTCCTGACGCATTTCCATTTTAGAAGTGAAAAAAGCAATCACTTTCCCTGCCATCATCTCTGCAAAACCTCAAGCAAGACAACAAAGACACTTCCAGGAAAGTCCTGGCACACGAACTGTGTTGATGGGCACATGGACTCCTAAGGAACCAGAGTGCTGGAGGCACACAGCAGCCATACGATGTTGCAGGCACCATTTACCCTGTCAGTTATGACAGAAACCTGGCTCCAGCCCTGCTCTGTCCCCACTGCTTGGCCCCTGTGCCTCTGGCAGGGGCATCTGGCAAGGAGGGGAGGGGGCCACACGGCAGTGCGTGGAGTTTGGGGTGGTGTGAGACCGTGGTGCTCCTGTGCAGGCCTTGTGGGCTGCCCCTGGCCCCTTGCCCCTCTCATCCCCTGTCCCCATGTCAGGTTTTTGCATGGATGTTGCAGCTGGAGGGCAGCTTTCCTGTCAGAAGCATCTTTGGAGCCCAAATTCACTGTCTTTGCAGATGAACCTGAGAAATTTGCCTCCTTGAAAGGCGTGTCCACTTTTCTCTTGGTATCCAAAGGACGAAGATGAAATTGCTGAAGCTGAAGGGTGGTGCCCCAAGAAAACAGTCCTGTAAGGCTGAAGGGTCACCACCACTGGCTGATGGGACTGCTGTATCCTCTCTGCTGGAATCAGATCATGATGTTGTCAGAGTGAGGATCCGAAACAATCTACTCTCTAGGGTCAAAAAATGAAAATAGAGCTCAAGGGAAAGAAAATTTTTACTACACAAATTTCAATGGCTGATTATTAACCATTGGCCACTGCAAAGTCTAGAAAAACAGTACCTGTTGAACTCAGGTCTGAGTTCACTAAATGATGTACTGCTACACTATTTTTGCATTAATGCTGCTATTTTTTTCTAATGATATTTCATGGGGAGTGATTTTCCACCACAAGTGTTATAAATATGCTGCTAATCATTATTTAGGTACAGATCACTGGTAAAAACAAGTTGGAGTACTGGGAATGAGGGAGGAGGTGGCAATCTCTTACAACCTTGGAGATTTCTCTGCCATATCTACTGCACCAAAGATGCATTCTTCCCTGTAGAAATTAAAACAAACAAAAAACACAAACAACCCTGGAAAGCCAAGTAAAAACAATGGCTACTAGCCTGTTTAAAGCAAAAAATAGTCTGTGTGGACTATTCTTCAGGAAAATGTCAGTTTAGGCTGTGTGACATGGTGAGCTCTAGAAAATTGTAACTGATGTGAATGACCAGGCAGGGCAGAGGGTGATAAAAAATAGACTGTGGCAGAAGTGGACAATGTAGCTGGTGTCTCAAACACTCTCACACAGCTGAAGGTCAAGAGCTGTAAAGAAGCCTAGTCAGTAAAGGAGGTTAGCTTGACAGAAGAATCCATAGATGGTAATAAAAGGAAGCAATTAGAACAGCTGCTCCCACGGTATGCTGCTGTGTTTTCCAAGAACAACGAAGAATTTGGATCACAGAATTGAGTGCAATACTGCTTTATGTTAAACCACTGAAAATCCTTGCGAAGCATTGCTTACGCTGGCTGTTCTACACTCGACAAGTTGGGTAGAAATGTTAAATTACAAGCTGGGGCATGACCTGACTGTACATCCTACGGTGCTGTTGGCACCCTCTGTGGTCCACGCAGTTCTGGGTTTCAATTTTTGCTATTGATACACCTCTGAAGAAGCTTACTGGTACAGTGGCATGAACAGCTTCTTTCAGGATCTCTGTTGGCCCAGAAGCAGGTCAGTTCTCTCTGTTGTGCCCACACTGATAACAACCCCTATGCTGGCTTCAGACCAGAGCTTCCTGGGCACTGCTTTGGATGGAATGGTGTGGTGTGGTTTAACCCAGTTGGCACGTACGCACCACACAACCACTCCCTGGCAGCTTGAGAAACAAAAGAGAGCTCGGCTTTGTGTAAGCACTGCTCAGCGACAACTAAAACATTGGTATATCAGCACTATTTTCATTACAAATCCAAAACATAGCACCATACAAGCTACTATGAAGAAAATTAACTCCATCCTAGCCAAACCAGGACAGGTGTAAAGGGTGCTGAGGCTTGCACCAAATGGGCACACCTCTGTAGACAGTACTCATCAATCCATCCATACCTCAGCTGCTTCCCTCAGAGCCAGGTAGGTGTTGTGGTAACACACTTTTAGCACTCTGGGTGTGTTAGCCTTGGTGCACTGCCAGCCTTGAGCTGGCCACACACACGTGTGCTGCTGGAGGAGCTGGCAGGGCTCATCACAGCCAGTGTTGAGCTGGAGCCAGCTCCATAAGCCATTTCGGTGTCTGCGTAGCACAGTCCTTTTCCTTCTTCCTTCTACCTAGACGCATACTATTTAGGTTTTTCATTCTTTTGGTTAGTCCCTCATTTCCTTAGGTGAAGTTTATTTTAATTATGTAAAATCTCAGAGGAGACTTGATGCTGTGTGTTGGCTATGGAAAGTTTAATCTCCAGCCTGTTCAACATAGATGCTTACTTCTCTGTGTGGTATACATTCAATTTTAAATTTGAAGGAAAAGAGAAAAAAAGCTTACTTAATTGGTTTTATTTTCTTTTTATTTTGGTACTAGCTAGAATCAAATAGGATTGGTCATGTCTGAGAATTTTAAACACTAGTCTTTGTGTCTACTTCTGGATTATTGCAAGTCTCCTGAATTAAGTCAAGACATAAGTGGGTTTTCCCACTATGGTGTTCCCTTCAGGCTAAAGTGTGCTCTGATTTTGAAAGATCTTTGTATGCTTTCTGTGAATGTCACATATTTCTCTAAAATGTGGAAGAAACAGCTAATGTTAGAAGGAGAGATTGTAAAGCTTGTAACTGTGCCAGGATCTAAATCTGGAGTGCAAAGGCATGCAATCATTTAAAAGCAGAAATCTAACCCGCTCCTGGAGTAGTCTGGTACAAATTAGTTGTTAAAGATTGTTGATGTTAATGGCATGACTAATGCAGGTACATACCTCTCCCTCCCACAAGGATCTTCCCTCAGCCGTAGTTAACCCACCTGTTTGCTAATTCTAAACACTGACTTGGGCTCCTCATTAATCTCCACTTAGAAATGTGATCAAGAGCAGCATAAGTGTGAACAAGACCAGAAAGAAAGCAGTGTAGACACTGAAGGAACTGAAATGGAAAGAGACATATGGTGAACAAAAAAAATATAGAAGCTTACAATTCTGGTGCAAATTCTCTAAAAATTTAACTGACAAGTAGAAGTAGTGGAAGTGGGAGAGCTGCCTCTTCAAAGGGCAAATGAGAATACTTTAGGACACAAAACACAGGTAATTTTCTGAGTGTTGCTGAATTGGTAGCAGAGGATAGTTTGGACAGTCTATATCATGTGAGGTTGGCTATTAGGTATTACTACGTAGACTTGGCACACTCTTACCACCCCAGAAAATGAAGTTTTGGAGATGGGTCAGAAAAAGGGGAGGAACCAAGAAAGGGAGAAAGCCTGAAAGCTTTTTTCATGGAGATGAACTGGTTGAGATGAGCATGCAGTTGTGGAGGGACTATGATGCCAGACTGTATGAATCAGACACTGTCCTGAAAAAAAGAAAAAGGTTTATTAAGCAATCATAAGCCAAACTTTAAAATTGCAATTGGATGCTAAATTTCATGACAAGAAGAATTTTCATGACTGGAAGAAATGGAAGAATTGCAAGCTGTGGAGGAATTTTGCAGATCTCAGTACTGAAGAAAAGCATCTGAAATGTCAGTCAGTGAAGACTGTTTCTGGTTTTTGCCATAGCATATACTAGATAATCAGTCAAAGTGAATAACTAAACTTCAGTCTTAAACCAACCATTATATTACCTAATTCTCTGTTACAGTTATGGTAACAGTTTTTTTAACAGTCTTGAGATTTTCCTCATGAAGTAACTGTGAGGCATCTGTTTCAGCATACACTTGTATGTGTATAAGTAATTTTATTTGTACTTCTTCCTCCTTAGATTTTCACTTGGCATAATTTATAAAAAGAAGACAAGAAATGGTATAGTGGCAAGATAGGAAGAAGTAAAACCCAACCCCCAAAGCATTGTAATGGTAACAGAAATACTCTAATTTGTCACTTGTAAGGTAGTAAAATAGTTGCTCTACAGCAATGGTGCACATTGCTCTAAGTAAACTTAAATTTGCTGTCAAGTCTGTATCATCGAATAGGAGGTAACATCTCTTCCCCCAAGTCTATGTGGGTGACTAGCCCGTTTTCCTACACAGGACCATTGATTTTCTTCTTTGGGCATCTGTGCTACAGTTTCCAACTACCTTAGTAGCATCCCCAGTTATCTTTTTCCTGGGGAAGACCTTAAAACAAAGAAGTTTAAAAGTGTAGGTTCAGCATTGAGATGCAAGGTCAGGAGTGCTGAATAATGAGATCTTGGGAGTAACTACTTTGGTATTTAACATATTGGTGAATTTTCAGACGTGATTCTGCAGACACTGCACTTTCAAGGAGGATGTGGCCAATTGGACAGAGTCCATAAGCAAACATGAATGACAGGGTTATGAAAAATCATGCCCTATGAGCTGAAGGCACTGGGGCTGTTTAGACTAGAGAAATGAAGACGGAGGGGAGGTGTGATAACAGTGTTTGTTAAAGTATCTTAAAGGATGCTCCAAGGAGGAAGGGAATAAATTCTTTGTTTCAGTGGGGAAAGCACAAGAAGAGCAATGGTCTTAACTAGCAGTGAGGGAACTTTCTCTTAAATTTCAGGGAAAAATAAAATGTTCTAATGGTAAGGATAGCAAAGTACTGGAGGTTCTTGTAAGGAGTAGTGGGTGGTGGTAGGATCCCCTCATTAGAATTCTGTAAAATAAATGTCTGTACATATATACACACATACATGCATACTATATGTGCAAATATCCAAAGTCTGACTGGAAGGGTTTAGTTCAGCGATGAGCTGTGGTGAGCTGCATAGTCACTTAAGGAGACACTTGAGGACGACTGTTCTTCCACCATGACACGAACAGAGCTAATGAGGACAAGGCAGGGCCTTGTCCCATGCTAGGTGCTTCTCAGTCACTTGGGAGCAGCATCTGCCTTGTGGTAATGCAGAAGAAGGGTGCTAGGCCTTTGTGAAAGGAGGCAGGCCTGGGGCCACAGGTAGGTGTCTGCTCTGTGGGTGCAGCAGGCCAGATCTTGCTGCTCAAGGTAGAAATGACCTTGCCTTGACGCAAGCAAGGTGACTTTTTGAGTCCAGATTCTTTCTCTTTTCTTTTGTTCTCCAAAGATATGAAAGCCAGTGGAAAAAGGCAGTAAGAAGGAACACTGTAGTAGTGGTCTTATTGCTTATTGGTGGAACATCCTGTCCTGCTTACGTATATTCCCTTGCCCACCTTTCGGCTTGCACTGATACCCCTTGAGCAGCAAGGGGCTATCTTTTGGGCAATCCCCACCTGCTTTCAGGCCCCAGGTCCTCTAATTAACATTTCATAACATGAACTTCTTATATGAAGGTACATGCTTGCAGTGCTTGATGTTGTTTTGCTGCTCAACATCTCTTTACAGCCTAAACACTTTTAATGTCCTGTCATCCCCAGAATATCTCTTTGTGAACTGCCACCTTCTGCTTTCCTTAAGAATTATCCCCAAAACCCATATGTGCAGGAAGGCAGTGAAAGGCTGGTAGAACTGCTTGAAGGTGCGAGCTTATCTGCTTCATTGAATAAACCGGAGAAGCTGGCTGCCACTCTGCTTCAAAAAGCTCAGTCATACCTACAGCAGATGATTAGGGTATAAATAATCCATTTGGCAGGGTTAATACAAAAATACCTCTTTGTTGCTTAGCACTTGTTTTTCATCCATTTTCTTGGTTACGCTGCCTCTGGTACCCACTATATAGTTTCTATTTTAGGATTTTCCCTGAGTGAGCACTCTCTGGGGACTGTAAGGATATTGGACTTTCCTTTACAACTAGATTTGTTGCTGTATGCACATGGCATGTTAAGTGAACGAAGATCCCATTCACCAGCTGCACTATGAAATCCCGCACATCTCATAAGACAAACCTTAGCAGCTAAGACAATATATGTCACATCAGGCAGGTATATCCTCATCTCTGCTCCTTCCTTGCAAATATCTTCTAGCTGTCTGAGAACCTCAGTCTGTAAATCATCCCCTGGGGCTGTGCGCTCCATGGAGTTTTGTTCTCTAAGCCTCAGGGATCAGTACAAATTTAAGGAATGAAGCTTTCCTCCTTTTCCTGAGAGTCCGCCCTGGCCATCTGGCTGCATGCCTCATGGCTTTTAGCCTCAGCCAGAGGGCTAGACAAAGGAGCCATTCTGCAGTTCGGATTGCAAGCCTATACGAAAGCAGTTAGATAGGCATCTCTATCTCCCTCCCTCCTTGAGGCTGGGGCAGTAATTTAGCATGCGTGCCCCCTGCGGAACTGGCATTGTCTGCTGTCTCTCTGCTCACCATTCTGCAGGGCTTCTTGGTTTCCTGCACATACACGCATTATTTGTCCCAGCTGCAAGGTGCCTCCTGTCTGGCTATCATTCACTCCCTTGCTTGGCAAGCTGCTTTTCTTTTCCCCAGCTGCAGCTTTTGCCACTCTTCTTATAATTCAGGAAATGGAGCCCATAACAGGAAGGTGCTGTTTCACCAGGGCAGTAGCTCTGTCTCCCTCACCTCCTGGTGAGACTTTGCTGGTTTTGACCCTGCTGGACCCTCCCTCCCTTGCCATACAAGCAATTTCTCTAAAAAGGATTATGCTACGTTGCCCAAGCATCCAACAAATGTAAGAAGCATCTTATTTGTCCCTTATTTACTGCTTGTCTCTGGGCTCTCCATGAGGTGCTTATTAAAATACAATTGTTCCTAGTGCATTTTTTCCTCAGTGGTATTAATCTCTCATTGCAGGAAAAGAGTATAAATCACCTTTGCATTCCTTAGACGATATTTCTTGTTCTGTTGTCTACAACCACAGTTACAGGGATAACTACATCTGAGAGACTCTTAGCAGATATTCTGTGCTTGTGCTTTGAAAATCCCATGTAGAAATGTAGTTGAGTTTGTGATGTGAGGCTAATCATACACAGCAGCTAATGCTTTTAGAATTTGCTTTATGTGTTGGGCCTGCCAGACCTGCTTGTGTGCTCCCTGATGAGCTTTAAAGCAAATACACAGTGAGTTTGCTATATCCCAGGTCAGAACCATTGCTCTGAATGTGCTACATGGTGCCCTGGAAAAAATAATGGACAAAAAATGACACATATAAGAAGAAAGCAATGAGTGTTAGTCAGTTGCAGAGGTGGGGTCAAGTCACAGGGAGAACAGTAAAAAGCCTTACATATTTTTTTTTTTTTTGGCCCATATTTTGCAAAATAGGGTTTTTAGACAGGGAAGGTGTTAGGGAACCAATCCAGGCAATAACCACAGAAGAGACACCACACTATACAACAACCAGGTTTCCAGCTGTGAAGAAACCTTGTGCTGACTGTCATCCTTGCAGTACAAATGTTTTGTGTTTTGTCAAGGATGGGAAGGAGCTGCTGACCCTTCAGTGGAGTGTGGTGCTAAAAAGGCACTAGATGTAAGCAAGCAGAGATGGGCCACCTGGGAGCTAATGCTGGAAGCTCCGAAGAACCTCACAACACAAGCCAGAGTGCACATACATGCCGTGAGCAGGACAGGGCGTTTCCTCCAGACCTGATGGGACGCCAACAAACCTGGAAAGGAAAGACCATCTCAAGTGTTTGCAGTGGTGTCTCTTGGACAACCTTGGCCAAACTGTTCGGTCCCAGGGAGCAGGCTCCATGGGAGGCTTTTTTAGCAGCTGTGAACCTGCTTATTGTGTGCACTGGGCCACTCCTTCTCTTTGCTATTGTTCCACTTTTCCGGCTTTGTTCCTTTCAACATCTCCATCTGATCAGGCTCCACAACAATTAATACTACTGTAAACAACCACTTAAGACAGCTCCATATGCTTTAGAAATAATGTGTTCCAGTTTAGAACAACTGCATTGGATGAAACTTGCACTGATTGTACTCTTGGTCTTCAGCAGACCTCTGCGGTCTTCTGAAAGTTGCATGATCTGTGTCAGTTATTCAGTCAGTCTTTGCATACAGTAAAGCAGAGCAGTTTTCTTTTGCAAGATTTCCATTCTGGTGCCAAGGTTTGCTGTATGAACACTGTGTTTTCTGTAATTACATTTTCTACAGCATGTATCAATGAAAATAGCTTAACAGGCCAAGTGTGAGCATAAAGTAGAATTTATATGTATATGCAAGTACTTTGTGCATTGTTGCTGGTCAAGATGTACTACATACAGTTACATCCTATTCAATAAGTATTTATTACGGCTAGGTCATCCAGCTCCAAGAGGAAGTTGCAAATTGGCTTTATATTGAAATATCCTACCTCAGAAGTTTATTAATTTAGGATAATGCTGCATAAAATTCTGTTCTCCATCAGTGCTTTCCCTTTTCCTGGTTGAAATCACATCTCAGTAAGAGATCTCCTGTCTAATTTGTGTTTTCCCTGAGCCATAAAGAATTTTACCTGCCCAAAAGAATGCATGATAACCCTGCAGGACAGCCTTGCTAGCTTGCTGCATCCCTCAGCTGCTGTCTTTGCTCTTTGCAACTCAAACTGCACTTCTGCTGTATGATGATTTTGTTTGCTTTCACTGCCTGCAGTCAAGTGTCTATCTGCCTGTACCAGCAGCTGACTATACCTTTGTGAGAAACACAGCAAAACCCCTTCTGTTTCTGACAGTTGCTAGATTTGCATAGGCTACCCTGTTCTGAGTTTCCTGTGGTATAACTGGAAATAATTTCATCATGTTTTCCCTGCAGCCCATTTTCTGGGGTTCTCCAGTCCACTCACTCTATTATGTAAGCACTCAATATATACCTGCACTCAGCTACGTGATAGCTCTTAGCTTCGGTTATAACTTTTAAAGTTATACACTTTTTAAGTTATACACTGGATTTTTCAGGAAAAAAAATCACCTGTGGGATTCAAAATTCTCACTGTAATGTTTGCACTGTTCCCAATGTGTGCTTCTTTGTGATTCTCAGTGCTGCAGCATGAGCTCTTGAGCTGACTGCTGAGCACACAGCACCAGAAGCACAACAGTTGTCACCCTTTGGATGCTGGCATCTGCTCCCTGCTCCTGCCACAGTGACCTCCAGAGCCAGAGCTGCTTTGTGGCACAGGTATCAGCAGCTCCGCATAGGGAACGAGCAGATGCTGGAGGCATAGCGCAGCCTCCTTTGCTCCCTTCCTGACTCCATATCATTATGTTGTGCTTCTTTGTTCTGCCTTCTGCCTTACTGTCATTGTAAAAGTCAGTAGGAAATCTCATTTCCAGGAGAATGCCCCAAACATTTGGTAAAGAGAGTGAATATTTTATGGCCTATAAAACACTTGCACACTCCTTAGTTAAAGATTTTTTACAGCTCCTGTGATTTAGACTGAAGACTTTTAGACATTCTGTATTTTCTTATCAGCAATCTTTCTGCAGCCAATCTGTTCCTACGTAGAAGACTGTTATCAGTAACTTTTAATGAAACATCACTGCAAAATTAATATATTTGATATTCAGATTTTACTAAAGAGAATTGTATAAAATCCATTAAGAGGCACATTAAAATATTTTCCTTTTTGAATCTGGCTTCCAGCTTAGGACACGGACTCCAAGCTATTCCATTAGTATTGCTGACTCCCCTTTATATTAAACTAAGAGCTGAGATAACGTGTGCTCATAGCAAATGAATGATGCAAGATGATCAGTGTGCCAATACTGCTGTGCTGGAGATATGAAGTTGGATTTAAACCACTGGTAAATTTATGCAAGCTTTCCAGAGGAGAGCGGACTAGCCGGCTGTGAGGCAGAGCATTGCTACCCTCCTCCTCCCAGTGCGGATGTCATTAGCTCTGGGAAGAATGGGAGCACCACGGAGTTATTTATACAGGAAGCATTGTTTGTTTTAAGGCACGATCTCTGATGTGAAAAATAGTCTCAAACAGTCTAAAAACTTAAATTCCAACTAAAATAAACAAATATGTAAGATATTATAAGTCAAACAAAGAAGTACCGAACATTTCCAAAGTTTTTGTGAAACCTTTTGTTGGGACAACTCAGTGATGAAGCTATTAAATGAGGAATCTCTTTAGTAAATATTTTGCTGCCCTCCACTGGACCAATAAGAGAAAATTCCCTGTGAATACATGTGCCACAGTGAAGTGAGGTCCTTTTACTTCAAACATATTTGAGGCACTTTTTACCTGAAGAAGAAGTTAAGTTTGCTCTGTTAGAAGTCAGCCTTCTCTGATTCAGTGGAAAAAGCAGCCTGAGGAGCTTGTGGGGTGAGAGGGAACATTGCTTAACTCAGTTTTGAAGTGAGGCAGTCCTGAGGTTAGATATGGTTTCCTGTAGCAAGTTTGAGCCACTTCATCCAAAATAGATGATTGAGGCAGCCACTGGAGATGAAGGGAAAAAAACAAACAACACAAGAATTGGAGGAAGGAGAACTGTTGAAGGGATGGCAAAGAAGTAAGAGAAGTACTAACTAAGTCACAGACTACCATGGACATGGTAAGCAGAATTTGTGAGGACCAGGTTGCTAAGATGGTTGGAAGAGATATTCACCATGTAAATTGCCTCAATTTTTCCAGTTAACAGAGATTTTGATGACCATGGGGTTGATTCATGATTGTGTAGAAGACATTCTTGAGAACCTTAGTACTACAAAACTCATTAGGTTTCCATCCTTATCATGCAGAACACAGATACAGATGAACCATGACTGCAAGGGGAAATTTTGGTGTTTGGCAGTGAATATTTTATTCTGAAGATTTTATTCTGACATTTCAGTATGAAACAGAGGGTGTGGAATCAAGAATGAAAAATATTAATCTGTTTGTTTACAGCCAAAGCAGTGAGGTGTGGTTCTTAGCAGACAACTAAAACTGACCACATGATGATCAAAGCCTGAAGAGCCTGAAACTTGATGGTAGTTATTCATGTGTGGACATCCCAAGGTTTTTTCAAATGTTCATGTGATTTGCATTTGTTATCTCAGTACTGTAACTGGAAGGGTTACTACTGAACAGGTTTCAGCTGAAGTTTTAGCTTGAAGGCTGCTTGATAGCTGCCATGTTGGATTTGATTTCTCTCTGTTGACAATTAGACCAAGGCATGCCAATAGTCTGATTCAATTTTTATTTCACTGCTTCTCCAAATGATATATTTTGCTAACTTTTTGCAAGGAGTTCTCCCTGAGATAACAAGTAATCTGTTGGAAATGTGTTGTACTCTTTACTGGTAATTTTAAGAAGAATAGATCTCTCTCTCTTCATTAAAGAGGTACAAGAGGTACAGGAGACAAAATAACAGTCCTCAAACCTATGGACAAATATGCTATGAAACAAAGGTCATTAATTGTAGTGTTTTAAGTCAAGAAATTTCTGAATATTACATTGTAGCTTTGTAAATGCTGAGGGTGAAACATGCAGCAAGCACTCAGTTCAAGCCTGTAAATCAGGAGTATCAGGGGAGTATCATTTTTTTAAACATGATAATTCTGTTTTCTCAAATGATTTTATGCTTTGATGTAGTTGGTATATAATAGAAGTTCATTACCACTACATTTGGTTAAAATAAGAGGGAGATTTCTGTCCTGGATGACAGAATGGGGGGCTTCTGATGAACCATATGATCAAATGCTGTTGCTTCCTATGGAAGGTACGGGCAGCTACCAGAGAAAGCACAAGCTTAGACATCAGACGCTAAAGTATCTGGTCTACCAGGAAGAAAGGAATTTCTGAGCATTTTAAGTCCTGATGGAAGCTGACAGTAACTACTACCACATGTATTACCTGAGAATTATTATAGTGTTGAGTGAGGAGATACAGCCAGGTACTGGTGAGAGTTACCTGGTTCCCTGGTGCTGCAGTTAGTTACCCAGGCAGACACAGTATAACGCAAAGAACACTCAAAAAGTGTTTTGGGTTACTGGCAACTGTTCAGTTTTCATATACTCATGTAAATTAAATACCAAGCATAACTTGTTGGGGTTTCTGGGACACCAAGAGGGACACAAATGGCCTGTTTTGGGTTCTTTCTGGTGTCAGACATAGAATCTCCCATTCCTCTGTCCTGGTGTCCCAGGATAGCCTAACATGTACATTGCGCTGGAGACTCCTTAAGGTGGGATAGGAGGGGGAAATAGATAAATGATTACTGATGGGCCACTCAGCTATGACACTGATTATTTCTTTTTCTGTTTGGTATCTGTAGAAATCAAAGAGAGCCAGCTGAAACAAACAAACAAACAAACAAACAAACAAACAAAAAAAACCACAACAACAACAACAAAAAAAACCACTCCAAAATCCATTCTATCTGCAGCTGATGTGTTTGTCTTAGATCTACCAAGTCCTTGTAAAACATTGCATCTTTGTTACTATAAAATGTCTCATTGGGTCCAGCAGAATCTTGCATGTAGGAACAGAATGTAGGAACAGAATTGCCTCCAATAAGGAGAATAGCTGTTGTGTTTACTTATGCCTTAGAATTATCAGCAACAATCTGTTTTACTGTAATGATTTAAGACTTTTATTAACTCTTATGTTAAGTAATAAGCAGACAGCCATAAATTCTATAGTAGATATATGTAGCAGCTAGAAATTTTTGTTTGATTTTAGTTCAACAGGTAGTTTTTACTACTGGACTGTAAGTGACTTGCTGAAACATTACAAAACTACGTACAGATAACATGAGGAGATAAAAATCTTCTAAGGAAGACTCAGTAAGTGTGAAATTTGGAGCCTTGAGGTTGGTTGAGCAGTTTTTACCAACCAGCCAAATCTAAGTTACACTGCCCTCCCAGTAAATATTCATATATCTGAAAGCTATTGGGCAGGTGGGAAATCAATCCAGAAATATCCTTCAGCCTTGATAAAACTTTCCAGGCAACTCCATTTGGAGAAGAACCTTCCAAAGAGAAGCAAAAACCTGGGAGTCCCATATGCCTGCAAGAAAGCAGAGTTTGTAGGTACTACAATGGGCTCCATTTTATTATAGATATACATATAATTTAACAGTGACTCTTAATAGCTATGAAGTGATGCAATAAACATCTCCCTGTATTAAGTATATAGATAAATAAAAGTAAGTGAATGTACTAATAGAACTTCTACAGCAAGGTTTTGAAAGACAGAGTTTGAGACACAGTCCTTTGATCCTTATTTAAGGATCCTTATCCTGATTTCAATGGCTGCAGTGGTGTTATTTATTTGAATATCAGTATTTAAAGCACTGTGCACATTGTTATTAGTGTTGCAACATCCTACCAGTATATTAATATTCCTGTCCTTGTCCTTAAGTATTTGTGTATGTCAGTACACACATATCCCCTTATTCTGCCTTCTTTTTCTGTTCATGGCCAGGGATGGGCTGATGGGGGAAGACGATAATGCAGGTTGGCTGCTGCCAGACCCAGCAATTGCAGGCTTGATGCTAAACAGGTTACAGCTGGGCTCAGATGCAGAGTTTGCATCACCCATTTGGAAGCACTCCAACACACCTCACTGTCAGAAGAAGGATCTGTTTCTATCGGCAGGCTTCAGAGGGGGTTTGTAAAGCTCATTGATCAGTCTTTCTTTTGCTCTTCAGCAACTATGTCTACGTACAGACTTCATGTACATAGTAGCCCTTTGTGGTTGGGATGGTCGCGATATCATCATAAAAACAACACTGCAAGTCTAATGGATGGTTGCAGACTGTTAACAGAGTTCAGAAATTGATCAGGGGGCTCAGGGAAACACGGAGTTTGAGGGTCTGAGTCTGGGTTACTCATTGAACCTTGTATGTTCTTGCCAGGGGTCTGATCCCTACCTCCCTACAATCCTAAAGGAAGCAAAGGTTTGCTTTACAGTTAGCAGGCCTGGGTGGGCGGATGTAATAAATCAAGATGTGTTTTTCTGTGAGTAATTTTGAGGCTTATCTTTTTAAAATGAAGTTAAGAACAAAATTCCTCTGACATCAGTAGCTTTAGGGCTGGATCTTACGGTGAGAATGATAAGACGAAAATCTGTTTAATACCATACCTTTCCATGTAAAATTATGAGTAATGTTTGTATAATTAAATTCAGGATATGGGGAGGAGAAAACCATCAATATAAAATAAATAAATAAATAGAAACATTAATCATCCGGCAAGGGTCTATAGAAAAGCAGAAAGCTAAATTCTTAAAGCAGGCTTTTACAGTAAGCTCTAAGTGGCACCTTCAATATTTAACTTTACTTCAACCAAAGGAGGGTTGAATTGTACTAATGTGCTATGTCTGGAGTGTTCTAAGTACAAGTTGAAATTCTGTTACTTTTCCTACAGTTACAAGGAGTTTAACAGCGTTAAAAATCTATCTGTGGAAGATGTTTCTTACTACTTTCTTAATGTGGATAATTCTTCAATCCAATTTTCAAAAGAATTGCTGACTGAATTTATATGTGAAGGGATATTTACATTCCTAGCACTTATGTATTTGTTGTTCAGTGTAGAGGTAGAGCATCTTTAGAGCAAGATTCAGTGCACATTAATTAAGTGCAACTATAAGGATATCAGCTACTTATTTATTTTTTTTTATGTATTCATTTTTGATGTAGAAATCACTGCCATTTTTAATGCTTAAGAGATTGTTAGCAGTGGACTATCATCAACAGTGATCAGAATTAACTATTAAAGGTTTCTTTCATAGATACATGTACTGAAAGTCATACAATGCAATTTCAGGTTGTTTCAGTCCTCCTGGGATTCACTTCAGTACCTCATTCTGCCTGCATTTAGCCAATATGTGAATATAATTGTGTTCTCTCTGAACCCTTTTCTCCTCATAGCTGACAAATTCTAATTTGGAGCTGATTGAAAATACTTTTGTATGTTACACAGATACGTTACAATGAAGAATAAAGAGGAGTAAAAATGCTTTTTCTTCATTACTTAAACATGGTATTTTGAAATGGAAATAGTCCAACAAATTATTAACGTTAAAGGTGTTAATGAACACCTAAAATAGACCTAAAGGACTTTTTTTTTTTATTTTATTTTTTTATTTTTCCTTCTTGATAGAAACTTTTGTTATAATAGGTCTTTATTTTTAAAGTTACAAGTGTGATTCTGTGTATTTATTTCATTTGGGTATATACAGAACTAGAAGAACACCTGAACAACGCCTTCATTTGGGATACAGTTTAGCTTAAATTATTTTTCTGTCTGGCAAAAATGAACAGAAAAAAAATACAAGTTCTGCATCTAAAGATTATGCTATTTTATAAAGGAACCCACTAAATACATTTGTCCATCTTTGACTGGGTCAGCAGCACATCCAGTGCTGTCACGGTCCATAGTCTGAAAGCTAACAGCAGTGAGGCACTCCAGCCAAGCTTACAAAACGAAACCTGCTTGTAAAGTAACCAAGTGGATGCAATTGTATTTCATATGGCTGGGTAAGAAACACATTTCCTGACAAAACATTCTCTTTTTACTTCTAATTACCTATGAAATAAGCAACTGTGAAGAGCAGATTATTTTTTCCCAGGGCAAGAAGTCATTGTTAGAGCTGGGGAAGGAAATGTCTCATACCTTCCAACTGGTCTTTCATTTTGAGAGCACATTTACTACAGAGTGCATCAAGTAGCCAAAACAAGGGCATTTATAAAGATCTCACTGAGCTTTCTCAAAGGAGATATCCAAGGTGACCTAGGTGCAGCTTCAGAACTTGTGGGGAGCTGGGATTGCCTTCTCCTTTGCAAACCACCGTTAACTCCCAAATTTAGTAGGTGATCAGGAAACAGGTCGATAACAGTGTCTTTGTTGGACTTCCCCTGGAGCAGCTAACTCCCCAGTGGGCATCGCCAGTGCTCTGCATGCCCTTGGCATCCAGGCCCGCTTTGAAAGAAGGGCAGTGTCTTCACTCCTTTGACTTGCCAAACCTGATAATTTTAAGATACAGGCCTGGAAATAACCACAACAAATACATTTTCTGTTGGCAGCATTTCCAGTTAGCAACTTCCTCCAGAGAGCAACTTGGCCACTGAGGTCAAACAGATGGGCCAAAAATTCTACCAAGTGCTAATTTTTGTGGATCCATATCAAACAAATGAAAGCAATAGAAGTATTTCCAAATTGCAGTGTTTAGTTTCTTCAGGATTTCAGATAGTCTGAAGGAAATGAGATAAGTGTAGCTGAAGAGTCAAACTCAGTCCATCCCCCAAATCCTACCATGCAGTGTAGGAGAAGTTCTGGGTAACCTATAAATTAAGTTCTCTGTTTTTTGTTGTTGTCATTTTTATTATTATTATTGAGAGATGAGATACTACAAAATAAATAAATCACTGTTAAAAAGAGGTGAGGTTTAAACAGTATTGGTATTAACCAAAATGTCTTGGTAGATGATGATACAGTGCCAAGTGCTTTCCACGGCCTACATCCTGGGTGGGTGGGTGTTAAGTGCAGTCAATACACATAAAAGCACCTCAGGATCACTCCTCCAGTTGTGTTGGAAGGCAGCCCACCTCAAAGGATCAGGGAGATATACAACCTGCTCTTGGTGGCCTAACCCTGGTCACCTTTGTGGCTGGCAGAGCACTGCTGAATGCTGCACAGACCCACAGGAAGAGCTGCCCTGGTGTTTTCAGCAGAAGTTTGCCTGAGATAAAAACACAGATAGTGACCTTTTCTTCTTTGAAGTCCCCAGACACACGGCTAATTAGAATCAGGAAGCTTCATGGAGCCAAATCCTTTAAATACTGATCTTAACATTTATTCCTCAACATCTCTTGATGTGGGTCTCTCTGCTGCATTACAGTACTATCAAAACAGCTATGTGAAAATCATTAGAAATGTGATTTACAGAATGGATCGTTTCTGTATTTGCCAGCAGGCAGGCTCTGACAGGCCTTGCATGTATTTTTCTTACAGTGTGGCTCACCCAAATGGCTTTCCATCACAGTACTCCATCGTTGCGACATTTGAGGTTGTGAATGGCTGTCCTCAAATTTATGGCAAGTTTAGTGATTCTTGATGGTGAATACCACATCATCATTTGTGTCCTGACAGACAGGCAATTTCTCTGTCTCTTCTACGCCACTCAGATAACTCTCATGCTCAGGGCCATCATCAGTGGGAACAAAGCTTTTGATGGTTCTTGGCACAAGACAGCACTGAGCATGAGAGAAACTAATGCAAAGTTATTGCTTGCGTGCCAGGAGGTCAGTTCTATGTCAATGCATAAGGAGATCAGTGCTTACAGAAATTAATATATTTTGCAACTGAAGCCATTGGTTGATGAGTCTTCAGGTTGGGTAAGCACCTGAGCCAGGCGGCTTCCTCCCTGTGTCCCGTGTTGGGTGACACTGGCTGGCTTGACCAGCAAGCCTCATTGGTGAGACTCACAAGTCTACTTACTAAAGTAAGCTTTATTGCAATCACAGATTTTCCCATCGTCTTTGATGTTAACTGTTCCTCATATAATGTCTTAAAGCATGCATTCTTTTTTGTTACTTTCAGTACTCTGTTTTTCATTTGTGTGGCAAAAACTCTATGTTTATGCCTTTCTCCTTTACTCTCCAGGTAGATTATTTTCTTTTCCTTACTTATTGACCTTTTCAGATATCAGATTGAAAAAAAAAAAAGTTTGTATTTTAGAGGCAGAATAATAGAGCTTTTTAATTGTAGGAAACTTGTTTTTCCTCTTCTTGTTATGTAACTACATCTCGTAAGAGCTTTTAAATTTTTTATTTTTTTCCCATAATGACACCTAACGGTATTATTTAATCAACATCTCCCTCTAGTGGTAACCGCAGGGCTCAAAAAGGAAAGAGGGTTTCAGGCTCGAGTGCTTCACCCTGACAGGTCACAGATTTCAGTGCAGTGCTGGCATACATCTAAATGCAGTGCTGTGGTTACTAACCAAGCCCAGCATTTGGGAAATAGTTTACTGTGCTAATTTTAATGTTTTTCTTCCTAGACTGGAAGAAATTAAGAGGGAGAGAAACTAGTTAGACGAAAATTAGGTGGTGGACTTTTAACAGTGTCATCCCTGACAAAGCTGCAGTGAGTGTTTGACTGTAATTTTCTTTTACAATTGAGATTTTTATTTATTACTGAAAAAATGAGATTAGCAGAGATGTAATTGCCTCATATTCAGTATTTGATTAAAGACTGCAGCGTCTCCACAGGAGCTGAAATATTGCATGCACAGGATCAGAACAGGGCTAGCAATCTGTTTTGTGCTTAATTCCTGTATTTGTTTGTTAATTGGTGCCATCCTGTTCCTAGTTAAAAGGAATTCTTTTATGTGTCTCCAGATACTCTTAAGCAACTTGAAATATACTGTAGCGCAGATAAAGCCTGCTTGGAAGAATGCTGTGTGCTTCCCCACACAGCACATCTGCGCTCTCTTCCCAGCACTATGACTGCTTTCACCGATGATTACTTAATATTAGCTTTCCAGCTCCTCTTAATTTTCTGCACTGTCTGAGAACATGCAGCTTCCTTATCGACTGCACAGCTGAAATGAGATTACATACAGAAAGAGCAAGCTCCAGGCTCCACTCACAAAGTGTATGAGGTGAGGATGTTTAATAAGGAGGCAGGTGTTCAAAGTGCATGCTACCTTTGGGCAGGGCTCAGAAGGGGATCACCTGGAGGGTATGGAGCAGATCTTCTGGGCCTGTGGGCCAGCCTGGTGGTATGTAGGTCACCTCCCGAGGGCTGTGTGGGTGCCCAGCCAGCAGTAACAGAGGAGATCCTGCTTGATGTGGAAGTTATCAGAGCCCTGAGACGTTTGTGTGATTGCACTCCCTGTGTTTGCCAAGAGGCAGCTCTGCTGTATGACTTTCCAGCCTTTCTAACGCCCTCTGGGAGAAAGAGGCTTCACAATTCCTCGCATAGAGAAATCCAAATCAAAACCAGGACCCAGTCCAGGTCCTGAGAGCTGGTTGCTAAACCCCCACTGTCTGCCTGTGCTTGGCACAGCTGGGGGCTGCTCTTCTCTCCTGCCCTGCCTCCTCCCTGTGGCCCACCCTTTGTCCTAGAAATATTCTTCCCAGATGCCGAGGAGTGAAGACCTGCCAGTTCTCTGCTTCTCCTTTTCCTGCCTTCAAAGTTGCTGAAACTCGTTTGCCAGCAAAGCTCTGCCTTTGGATTTCCCTTTTATGATTCAGAAAATAAATAATGTGTCTGAGGCCAGCCTGGAGGGAGTGTTGGGCTCGGTGTCACTGGAAACCCATCGTGTGAGTGTGTTGGTGGGAGACTGGGTGGACGTGGAGCACCAGGCCACCAGGTAGCCTGCAAAAAAATGTCTTGCTGTCCTTGAGGAGCTTTTCATATCTGTGTGGAAGTGCTGCTGATTCCCCTCCAAATCGTTTTTCCTGTAATACAACTACCAAGGGCAGAAAGGACAGGTCTGGCAGAATTAAAAATATTCTAGCCATATGCTCTGGTTCTGATATTAAAACAAGATATTGTCATTCACATGGTCTGAGTGACTTGCTATCTACTACCAAACCAGGTTTGAGGTGAGTACGGTGGGCAGACAGCCGTAACACCAGGGCTTAGATTCCTCCGTCCATCTGTGTTGGGCTCCAGCAGAGGTTTGCTGCTCCCTTTAAAAGTAAAAATCTGGCGGTCAGCACAACTTTTTGGATTGCCTGCACTCTGTGGTTCCACATTAAACTATAAACAGTTTCCCACACCTCTCCCCTCCGGCTGTGGAAAAGCACCTGGGCTCTAGAGACTTGGCCCTCTTTAGGCCTTGCTTGGCTCCTCTTGGTGGGGAGGAGGCAAACACCATGGCCTGTTGAGGACTGCTCTTGTGGGGTTTGAGATCTTAACCATTCATTAAAAAATATATATGCTTTGAATCTCGGGGAAAAAACAAATCCCAAGCTGAATCTTCCTCATGTCACTATGTGCGAGCTGTTATCCTAGCGGCCAAATCAAACAGCGCTTGGAGGAAGTTGAGAGGTTTTAATCATTGCTGTCATGGTAGGCTCTGCCTCATTATGTGACCTTACCTGTGCCATTACATTTTGCACACGTGTGATGTGGAGATTTCTCATGCTTCACTGTCACGCTTGCCAGATTCTCTAGTTTCAGTCCTGACTGTTAGCTTGGATATTTGCTGTTGCTGGAGCCACTGCAGGGGTTAATAACAGAGCAAGTGCCGTGGTTCCTGTTGGCACAGCACCTCATGTCTGCATCGAGCAAAAGAGTAAACCAGGAAGATGATCTAGGTGTAACTAGAAGGTGAATGGGAAGTGTTGCATTCAGGGGCAGTCACTGAAAAATATTCAGCAATTGTAAATTCACTTTGTGTGGAACAACGCAATTGTTTGCAGAGTTCTGGGTGACCCAGGAGGCTGTGGAAATGTCAGAGGCCTGGCACAATTGTACAATTTCAATAGATTTTTGTTTTCAAGTGCTCTCTGCCTAACTTTTGTTTTTATTTCCTTAATGAGGACGACATTTTTCTTTAGGGAAAAATAGTTGTTGAAGGTGAGAAAGGTCTAAGAAGGTTGCATGATGGATGGAGCAGTTTTTGCTTTCTATTCTGTGTATTTTAAGGACCCAACAAGTGAGAAAACCAAGCAAGCTAAATGCTCTTTTCATATATTTTTACATTAATTTTCAGAGAAAAAAAATAGTACCTTGAGAAGGCACTATGTCATTATTTCATCTAAATCTTTATGAGGATATTTTATCTGTAACTGTTAAATATAAAAGCTTGAGGAGGTGAATGAATTTCCTGTATCAATAATATAAAACTACATCCTTAGCTACATCCCTTGCACAGCATCTTTATAACGCATATTTTAAAGTACACCTTAGCATAAGGGACTCAGTCTGCATTGTTTCCTTATGGCTTGAAGTTATGTAATTGGATAGAAAAGGATACAAAATCAGCAAAATAAAAAATGGCAATTTGGCTGACAGGCTGATTAATGCTCCAGCGTTTTCCATGTTATGAATACGTTTCTCTTGCAAAGGGGTTGAGCTCTTTGACCGTCGTAAATTCTCCCAGCAATACCTTTGTGTGTCTCCTGTAGTTTAAGTGTATTATTAGAGCCCAGAGTTGGAATGCATGTAACATAATGTCATCGTCTTCAGTTACAATGGAGCCATAAAACTGTTATCAATGAAAGCAGCTGTTAATACAAATGACTTTCTTCCCCTTTAGGGAGTATCTGGAATACTTGGAAACAGAGGACAACGACAACCTGGAGTGAAAGGAGAGAAGGTTGATTGTACAACTTGTCTCCTACATCAGGCTTTTGTGTCACTCTTGTCATCTTTCCATGTCCCATTGGCCAATTCCAACAAAACTTGTAAAGAGCCACACATCTCAGAGTTAACAAGCTCTTACAAGCTCTGTGAAAAGTGATGGCTAAATACAGAAGAGGGGCTGTAATTTGCACTTCACATTTTGGAAAGATGAGGACAAATCACCCTCTGTTCTGCTGGTAAGGCAGTAGATGCCCAAAATGCCACATCAGGGGTCTGGGCCAGCTGCTTGTGCTGCTTTTTCCTGTGTGCCAAGCCATGAAAATGTTGGTAGAAGACATGGAGGGAAAATAAGGGCTGGATAGTTCTTCAAAGTGGGGATGTGTGATGATCAGCGATCACAACATGATGAACAATCCTTAATTTTGCAGCTCATTTGCAATTGAACTGTTAGAAAGTAAAATGTAAGTCTCCCTGCCAATGCAAGGGGCACTAGTTGGATTTCAAAACTGAGAAATGAATTTCAGCATCCTAGCAATATGGTAGGAAAAGCCCCAGTGTGAACGTGGTGATGCCAATGAATCAGGACAGCTCTCTTGTTAATACTGAATTGGTGTTACAGGATATTACAGAATGATACCTTGGTGCCCTTTTTCAGATGAGTTTCAGAAACCTCTCTGTGGTCACTTGCATTTCTGTTGTTGGTTTTAATTATCTGTTTTTCTGTCTCAATTGAGTCTTGAATCACATTATTCTGACCAATTTCTTTCTTTCTTTATTTTATTTTATTTATTTTTTTTTTAGATATAGAAGCACTTTTCATTCCTTCCCCAAAGCTGTATTGCTGGTTCATTCCAACCACGGCTGTATTTTGTGCATGCATGTGAACCTGCAGATGCCAGACAAGTAACATGGGAAGCGGTGTACGAAGGTAAAGACGTGAGTTGCACTGAGGTCTTTAAAGCAGTGTGCTACACTACTGGTGTAGATTTCCAGGGAAGGTTAACACATCTGTGTCTAATATTAATAGTTGTTATTCAGTCTGTAAGGGAGATCAAGGGGAATTTGGGTTTATGGGAGTTTGGGGATTCCAAGCTATAAAGGTACTAAAACTTTATACTAAAATGTATAATGTTCACTACAAAGCAACAAGGTATACTAAAAGTTGATGACATCCTTCCGGCAGTACTATAAATATTTTAATATGTATCATAGGTATCATTAAATCCTTACACAAAGAATAACTCTCAAGCAGAGCAAATAATATCCAGGTTCATTCAGACATATTGTCCTACTTCAACAACACTTTCATTGTACTCAGAATTAAGATTTTTTTTTTTTAATGTTTTTCTGGGACTTTTTGACTCCTGCAGTCAAAGCTTCTGCAAAGTCATTGCATCTCCTCTGTTCTGAAGCCAAATCACTTTGCACTGTGCATGTATCAGATGTGAGAAGCATCAGAACCGGGCTGCATGAGCAGAGAAGGCTCAGATTAGAGTCTGTCTGCGCTAGCAGGTTAATGCTGCCCACGAGTTCAGGGTTTACCCATGAAGGCAGTGTACATGTATGTGCATGTATATCTCAATTCTTTATGCCTATGTATATATACATGTATATACACATATATACATCACATATATACATATGCGATTGTGTTTCCATCGGGAAAATCCTAGACAGAAATAAGACAGCTCAAAATCCAGTATACTCTCAACTAATCCAATTCTAGTTGCTAATATATTGCCCCTGTGCCTAACAGTGGAAGCAAGCTTTCACAATTACAGCACCAAGGGAATGCAGAGTGTGGATGTAGCTACGGAGCAGCACAGAGCTACCTGAAGCTCATTCATGTTAATTCTGAAATTAGAAGCGATATGTGATCTGGCTGCATGCAAAGTGATTGATGGGCTTGCAGGCAAAAGCATCTTTTGGGTTGGAGGCAGCACTGTATGGCTCAGATTTCTGGTTGTGAACCAGAATCTTAAATCTATACAGGCCAACACTGTGCCAGGTGGATTTACCAGCTTGGATATGTCCTTGTTTGTGACCCAAAATACGTTGTGTGGTTCTCCATTGCAATGGGCCATTATACTCTTGGTGGGGTAGGAGTTAAAGACTAGGGCCTGAGCTCATGTCTTCTCCAAGGGCCATTTGTTCCTAGCAGTATCAACATGCAGTACGTGACTGCTGATTCTTCTGTGGTTTCACATGCTCTGTATCTACTCACAGTTTTATTTACCGTAGTTGACGAAAGTGTGATGAGTGATGAAGTTAATTCTGTTTATATCTGTAGGGAATCCACCTTCTTAATACTTTGTGTAAGCCTGGCACAAAGTCTGGGAGGCAGTGGGGCTGGGAAGGGCAGAGAGGAGGGCAGGGAGCAGGTGCTCACCTCTACGATGTGTTTGCTACAGCTTGTGAGTGAGGATTAAATCTGAGGGAGGGAAAGTGACTCAAAGGGTGGTGGATTTAGTGTTGTGCTGGAAGGTCCTGAGGGGAAGACATTGGTTCATGAGGGAGGGAAACCATGTAGATGGATGCATGCCTCCTGGCTTGGTTTTTCCCTTAGTATCCATGATTGTTATAGACCTCAAAGTAGGGGATGGATTTGAAATCAGGGATCTGGCTATCACAGCTGCAGATGTTACACCATCGTTTGGATTATTTGGGACTTTCTCATTTCATAATCTTGTGGTCATGCAAAGAAGAAAAACTGCTGCTGCAACAGCATTGTTGCTCCCTTCCTCCATTCTAGAGGGCAACACAACTACATCGTTTTCCGTGTTGGAGGATGGAGCTGTGCCACTGGAATGAAGGTTGCTTGCGTACCGCAAGCAGAAAGTCATTAAAGGAGAAAAGCTTCCTTAGCCTGCTGGCAGGATGAAAATATGAAAGTATGGCTGAAAAGTACTCACAAAATAGAAGTCAGTATGGGCTGACTCACAGAGCTCTGAGTGACTAGGAAAGAGTGTAGCTCTCTAGGATGTGCAAAACTATTTCCACATCCATGGATGTCCACATCCCTGCTAAGGATGTGCAAATGCTAAAGAAGCCCAGAAACAGCTTTCAATGACTAAGCCTAGATTACACAGTCTTTGGCGTTTTTCTCTGAGTCAAGTTTTCCGTATTTGATTATGAGTTAAATACTTCTATTGAAATGTATTCTGATAGCTAGTGAAAGAGCCAAAGCATTATCCATCACTAATGTATGTTGGAAAGCAGTTCAGAACATGTCTATCGTTTCAGTTTGGAGTCTACAAACACAATGGCAGAAGAAAAGCAGTCCGTCCCTGTGGAGCTCTGATTCACATGGATAGAAAATCTAGACATAACTGCATCTTTACTTCCACCCAGCTTTTCAAGATCATAAACAAGCTATGCATCCTTCTCACTAGTAAACAAGTCCTGGTTACTTTTACCCTACAAGCTGAAATTTCCATCCGGGCATTGCAGTGGGGATTCCTTGCTTGTTGCTCATGGCAGAGGGCTGCAGGTCCGCAAATACTCTGGATAGATTCAGCTCCTGTGGAAGCTTAAGAAAGAAGTAATTTTCACTTGCCATCTGTTTGTTGCTCCTCTTTCTTGAACAGATGGTCACATTTCTTTAAGATTTTTTTTTTTTTTTTTTTTTTTTTTTTTCAAACGTGACAGAAGCGACAGATTCTTGAGACATTTTGTTCTGTGATCTGTTCTGAATTGTCTCTTCTGGAATGAAGTCTGTCTCATTTTCACAGAAGTCATGAATTGTATAGCGTACATAGGAGAAATAGGGTACAGTATACTTGTTTCAGTCTAGATTTAAATTTTCAGTGAATCTTAGCTTCCTTATCCAAAAATCTATGCAAAATTACTTCAGTTTTTTTGACCTGCGATCATTATAAGTGGTAGGCTGTGTAACATATTGCAAATGAAACAGGGATTAAATGTGCTCGATAAGATTACAAATGTTGCAATTTTTATATATGTGCTTACAGATACAGAGTAATTAGCTGTCTGGCTGGGATTTTTGTATACCAGGCTAACATCATTCTCTGGATGGGGAGATGGCCACTGGCTTCAGACAGAGCTCTTGGGGCAGTTCTTAGAGCTGAATGTGCCCTATGAGAAATAGGGAGAAGAGTGGACAAAAACAGATGCTACCTCTTCTTTGCACAGTGGCTGGCACTGTGAGATGTACCACAAAGTCCACATGAAACAAATATGCTGGGGGAGTCACAGGAAACATTGCTTAAATAAAACTTCCCTGGTTTCTTCCTTTCGTAGTTGATGGTCACAGGAGTGAGACAGATTCACAAATACGAAATCTGAACAGGGAGCAAGTGGCCCTAAAGGAAGTGCAGCAATTCCTGTAAGTCCAGGCCTGGCTGGTCTCCCTGGGGCTGCTGGAGTTTGAATCGTCACTAATTACTGCAACAGAAGTGAGTCAGTTTTGTAATCAACACAAATAGCTGTGAGACTTGGGATTTAGCTTAACATGGATAGCCATCAAGTAGCTGAGAAATATAATGATCATCACTTTCTTTTCCTGCTTTCTACAATGTTATGCAGAGCTACCGGGAAGTCACCAAAATAAGGTACCGAGAGATGTAGTTAGTCATGAGGCTTTCCTTTAAATTGATGATTAGTAATTTATTTGATTTTTATTACAATATAGTCAGCTCAGGGCAATTAGGGTTAAAGCGGAGAGGAAATATATTTCAGAGGTAAACAGATATGGAAAACAAATCAGCAGCTAGCTGGAAATAGTCTAAATTTTAAGTGTAAATATGTGTGAATGTGACAAAAAATGAACAAACAAAACAAACAACCATAGCAACAAGATACTTTTCTTTATTTCACCCCTTTAAAGAAAAAATCTTTCAGTGCTGCTGTGATTATTTTGCACTGTTTATGAACAAGCCATACCAAAGTGCTCTGGCATGTGTTCTTCGGCAAACACGGTGCTCCCTGACGTGCAGAAAAAGTGGGTGTGCTCACTGCCATGTCTTTTGATGGTGCCTGGCGATGAGCAGGTCAGAAGAGGCAATGGTCTGAGGTCCTACTGAGGTACTTCACCTCCTTTCCAGTGTTCAGTGCTTCTGTGGAGCAGAAAGGGTACACATACACCAAGGCTGTGTTTTCCTGGCTCTTCTGTGGGCCAGTTGGGAGGAAACCTGACTTCAATTGCTGGACAGAAATGTGTGGGCATCATGTAGAACCTGGCTGTAAATCACTGGAAAACTTTATTATTTACCAAGAAGTGAAACAGAAGTTCAGAGAGGCCTAGTTCTTTGCGCATTCGCAATGTCCATGTTCATTTTTTTTTTTTTCTTTCTCCAGAAAATCTTAATTGCATGAGTAACAAGCAAGAGACACCTATGCCTTCCTGTTAGCACACACACGTGCAGACAGCCAGCTTCTGATATTTTTGGCAGTGCATGAAGGCAAGACTTGAGAATAAGTTGAAAAGAGTCAAAATACTGTAGAGATAGTTATTGGTGACTTAGATACATTTGTAACACCTTCATTTAGTGTCTGAATCTTCTGCCTGAGTCTGAATGATACCTCTTGGTTTTGAGTAATGTAATTGTGAATACTTAACAGCCTGTTTAATTCTATTTGTAGTCCACTAATGCCCATTCCCAGCGCTTGCCCTTGAAAATGACCCGTTGAAATATGTCTGTAGCCTAACAAATGTGGACCAGATCTAAAGAATTCTTCATCTCTGGCACACAGCTACTAATTAAGAATAAATCTGAAACACAATACATTTTGTGATCTGTTATTCTCAGGTGTGTAATAGGAATAAAGGTATCAAATATAACAGGATATATTGAATAATAGAAATAAATATGTAAATATAGCACAGGTTAAAGTGTTATGACTTTAATAAATTAAAGTTGTCCATTAAGAGCTAGATTCCTTGTTTTCTAAACTGTTAAGAAAGTATTGTTTTAAAGAATTTTACTGAATAAATGCCATCAGGACAGGTATTATTAGAAAAAGGATGAAGAAACGTTATCATTCAAAGTGAAAATGACTGGAATAATTAAGGTTTTAATTATATCAGAAATAAATAATGGGGCATTTGTAGACATTTCTAAATGTTTTATATGCAAGAATTTTTCTTCCAGCTTTAAGGGAGAATTTAGCCTTACAGGTACACATGGTAAAAGAGATGAAATGATAGTTTGTTACATGTTTGTAAAGAAATACAACTCGCAAAATCTTGTTTTAACTCTTTGCATGTTCATGATTTTTATGAACTTTTCATACTCATTGTTTTCCTATATTATTCTGGCACCAACATAGCTCCCCCACCTTCATCATCAAGATGAATAACTTCTACGTTGCTTGGGTCTGAATGGAGATGCTAATAAACTATAAAATATGGATTATGCGTACTGAAACTGGTATGTAAACCAGAGGGAAGTAATTAGTTTGTAAAATTAGATGCAACATCAACATTTACATTTTATTTTAAAGGGATAAAAAGGTGTTAAAGGACTGGAAGGAACTGTAAAGAAATAAATACTTTTGATCCACTTGTTCCTTTCTCCCTCCTTCTGTTGCACTCATCTTCTGCCTGAACTCCTTGCAAAAAACAATTGAATAAAGCCAGGAAATGACTGTTCCAATGGTGTAACAGCAAGCCATAGTTTACAAAGTGCTACTAAAAGTGACCTATTTGTTTAGGAAAGGAGGCAAAGGACTGCAAAGGCTTGAAGATGCTATTGGTGAAACGGAAAAGGGAGGACTGAATGCCAAGGCCAGACGGGGGAGAAAAACTCTGCTGGAGCTGGCAGTCTGTGAGATTTGCTGTTCTTTTGGAGCTAAAATATCATCGAAGATACCAGATATTTAGGGTAAGGAGAAGGTACACAGAACTGAGCTGACACAGAAGGAAATCATTGTAATGAACACAACAAAAGGATCAAAATGGAACAAAATGGGCAAATAGTTATTCCTCAGGTCAGTGAAAATGTGTTAGGGAAGATTTCTGGCTCACCGAATCTGAACTTAACTTTACAAGGAAATTAATCCAAACTGATAAGAGTGCAGACATTTTTTTCCCCCTTATTTTTGGAAGAGCCATGTTTAAAAATAATTGTTCTTGAATATTTGGTCTACAAATACCATTTTTGCCTTAGCTGGATGCTAGAAGAGGGCAGTACAGCCAAACATTGTTAACCAGATAATCACAGGAAATTTGGGAGGTGTTTTGGTGGGATTTGCTATTAATGGAACTGTTCTTTCCACTGCTTCTACTTTATTTTCCTAACGTTTCTAATGCTCTTTAACTACTGGGACTACCTTTTCCAGCAACTCATGTGACAAGACTGTCATGTAAAAGAATATTCTTAGAGCAAATCTTACCTTTTGCTGACAGTCTGAGGAAGAAATGTGCCAGCACATATCCCCTCTGTAGAAACGTACCCCCTGGTTCTCCAGGACATCAGGGTATTCCTGGATACCTTTGGCAAGAGGTAAGTGTAGTGGGAGAGAAAAATAGGCCCACTTTGCAAATCCAAGTGTAGCTGAGCACTGAATGACATGAAATGTGAAATACAAGGAACAGAAAAGACTTTCTTTAATGTAGTATTATATGTGATTTTGTTCTCGCTGAACTAAAGCCAAAGTGAGTTTTCCACTGACTTCAATAGGAACCAGGGGAATTTACTTTCCTGCAGGGAAAACAAATAGAGAATAGCTATGGAAGAAATTAGAAGGCTGCAAAACAAAATAAAATGCCCAAACCAAGAACTTGAGATTTTTACTGTGTTAACTTTAGCTTAGAGAAACATGCAATGAAGTTACGGTAAAAGATTAGATAAATCCACTTTAATGCTATTACAAACTGAGTAATAGTTTAATAAACATTTTTTTTTCCTAAAAAACTACCCCCAAATGATATGAAACAGTTTTAAAACTTTAATTGTATCATTATTTTCAACAACTCTGAAACCAAACTGTGACTCATAACCACAGCATTCATCTCCCACTGCTCTAAAAGGTCTTGAGGGACCATAATTTGCCTTTCTCTTACTTGAGGGACCTGTGAGAGATCATAATTTCATTAGGTATTGTTGATTGGTATTTTCTGGTACCTGCAGCAAAGAATACCAGAGAAGAGTAAATTCTAAAGCAATTCTTTTACTGGAGTTATGTTTATTGCTGTGCTGCTGCCAAAAACCTTATTGCATTATCTAAAAGAAAAGGGAGATTTTAAAAAGCCAGCAGCAAAAACATCTGGACTATTTCTTCTTGTTTTCACAGTTCTTTTTACATCTTTGTTATTCTGCTGATGACCACTACCTACTGTGCCATGAACTTTAGATGAAAAAGATTTATTTTACGAATCAGAAGTTAAAATACCATGGCTGCAATGACGTATTCTTAGTGATGCTGTCCAAGAATAAACAAAATATTCTTCTGAGAGTAGAATGAAATTGTAAGGGATTGCATGGAAGATTTGGAAAATAGGTAAAAATAAGCTTGTTTCACCTTGCAAATTTTGGGTTATCACTTCATAGACATATACAACCTCATACAGAGACATAACATGTTAATGACCTAACTGTATAGGAAGTAGTTTTTTAAGGCCTGAAGTGCTCATCTACCTTTAAAACTTCTTCCCTCATGGCACTGACTCCCACTAACACATTTTGGTATGTGCAGACCACAATGCCAAACTGAAAGCAAACAATGTTATCTCAGTTTTCTTGCCACACAGTTAAACATCTGGGATTTTGTTATTGTTCATTCAGTCTTATTGGCTTTGCCCTTGTGAAAAAATGTTGAATGGCTTTATTCTACATTATTTCCTTGCTCTAGACAGTCTTTGTCTTCCTTTGTCTTCATTTCTCCTTATGTTTTTAGTGTTTACTCTTCACCTTTTGCTGATGTGCATTTTCTGCTTCATTCCTCTGCAGGGAGAAGTCTCTCCCTATATCTCCAACCTCCTCCTAACTTCCCTTTTTGACTTTGAGATACAAATACAACAGGGAGTCCTTTGACAGCCTCCCTACTGGCTTCATGTCATCTCTGTTCAGAAATAAAACTGTTAAATAATGTGCTCACACACAGTTGTTGGAGGGGATGCAGGCCATTGCTGCCTGTGGGACTTGTCCTCATCCACAACACAATAGACCATGGTCAGCCAACTCTCAACTGTTACAGTTTAAGCACTGCTCCTAGTAAAGCAGGCATCTGCTGGTGCTCTGGCTTCGATACACATATTGAACCATGCTTGGAAGTTTCCTTATAAAGTTTTACAGGTATCTGAGGCGGGGAATGTAGACCAGAAGGATTTTATGGTGGTTTTGGTGATCCTGGAAAACAGGGACTAAAGGGTAGAATATCTTCAAAGGCTTTCTTAACATTGTCTTTTGCTCAATTAATTCCATGTTGAAAGTTTATGAACGATGGACTGTTTTCCACTTGAGTGTAAATTGTTGTACTCATTAACTTTTAGATGAGCATGGTGAAAATTGAGATAAAGGCATCAGAGGTTTTGGACTAGTTGGTTTCATAGACAAGCAAGGCCCATGAGTTTTGTTCTTGAAACTTGATGATTACGTGGCTAACAACAATACATTTTTTTTATTTGCTTTGCAAAATATTTTCTAAGATGACATATGAAAATAACATCAGAATATGTACATGTACATGCAAAGAACAAAAGACATTTACATTTAAGGGTAATAATAACAAGTGGGTTCATAAGAACAACAAGGATTTTTCTTTCTTTCTCTTTTTTCTTCCAGCAAAGCCAGGTTCCTTTATTTTTTTCCCCCAATTAAAACATAACACAGAACTGCCATTAAGTATCTATATGAAGAGACCATGGTAAGTATATATACTTTTGTTATTTGTTCTGAGCTTCCCAGATGATCCTTAGTATTTCTTTGCCTGAGGTACTGGGGTGGAATCAACAGCTCAACTGACCATTCAGGTGACCATTTGCACTATTTACTTCAGGATGTCCTAGGACAGAGATTTTCTTTCTTGCTTGTAATACTTATTTTCATGGGTCTATATGGGCAACTAGAGCCAAGTGCTGCTTTCCATGCAAATGTGGCCCAGAAAAACTCCAGGAGATTGCTCTGCAACAGGCTTATTCTAACTTTTACAGCAATTTCATCTCACAAGGCTACCTGCATTTGGTTGCCGGATCATTTATTTTCTAAAAGAATATATTTTTTCTCTGATGAATCCCAGTAACAACAAAATAAAAAGCTTATGCATTGGATTGGAGCATTTAGATGAGTAATGGGACATATATATATGAACAGTTAATTCCACTGCTTATGTAGTGCAGTTTTTGTCTGCACACTCTTGCATCCTTGAATAAAATGGTTTAGTGTTTTCAGCCCCAATCAGTTTTTGGTTCTCCACAGCAGCTGCAAGCCCCCAGCTCCTCCTGCAAATCCTGGGAATGGTGACAAAGCTATTCACAGGACCCCTGCTCCAGAAGTCCCTCCTGGTGATGTGTACCTAGGAGAGGAACAACTTATGTATTGAAGCAGGAAGGAGGCATCTTGGGGAAGTTTTATAGCCTGTAATGTGGGACTGGAAAGCAGAAGATCTGTTAACATTCCTGGTTATCATTTACCAGACATGATACAGCAAATTACATCATTAGGCAAGTTGTTACCAGATCCTGGTCTCCATTTTCTTATCTATAAGATGAAGTTTATGAGCTACATTCCTGCAAATCTTCAAAGCAGAAAGAATATAAAAATGTGTAATGATTGTTTTCCCTCAACGCTTCTATAATTTTTTCTCTCTGTTATAGCTGTAAGGAAAGCATACATATTCAGGAATATATGTACATATTCACTGTAATGTTCATGCTTCTCTAGAAGGACCATTCTACCCCTGTCTCCACTTTGTATTCATTGGACAGAGATCTTTCATATTAGATTATTTTCCTTCTTTCCTTCTTTCTCTTTCGCTTTCTCTCTTTCTCTTTGAAAACATGAGCAGCCTAATTGCCACGATCCTGGTGTGGAACAAAGCAAATGCAAAAGAAAAGGTCATTGCTTCATTGTAAGGTGCACCAAACTTCCTCCTCTCTCCACAACATCTCCTGCTAGGTAAAAGCAGAACAAGACACCCTCTCTGCTTGTTAATGTAATACTGATTGATCTGAAGAAACAGGGCCATTGGGTTCACAGGCCTCAGGAAGGGTTAAGCTCATATAGCTGAGGCTACTTCATAAAATAGAATCATAGAATATTTTTAGTTGGAAGGGATCCACAAGGATCATTGAGTCCAACTCCTGACTCCATGGGACCACCCAAAAATCAGACTGTGTAGCTGAGAGTGTTCAAACTCTTCTTGAGCTCCAGCAGGCCCTGGAGAGCCTGTCCCAGTGCCCGACCACCCTCTGAGTGCAGAACCTTTCCCTAACCCCCAGCCTGACCCTCCCCTGTCCCAGCTCTGTGCTGTTCCCTCGGGTCCTGTCGCTGTCCCCAGAGAGCAGAGCTCAGCGCCTGCCCCTCCGCTCCCCTCGTGAGGGAGCTGCAGGCCGCCATGAGGCCTCCCCTCAGCTTGCTCTGCTCTGGGCTGAACAAACCAAGGGATCTCAGCTGTCCCTCATATGTCTTGCTCTCTAGACCCTTCACCATTTTTGTAGCTGTCCTTTGGACACTCTCTAGTAGTTTTATGTCCTTCTTATGTTGTGGTGTCTCAAACTGCACACAGTACAATGTGATGTACCCCAGGACATGTCTGGCTGTTGGGCTGCCAGGGCACACTGCTGGCTCACATTCAACTTGCGGTTAGTCAGAACCCCTGGATTCCTTTCCACGGGGCTGGTCTCCAGCCTCCATTCACTTCTTTGTCTGCTAGATGTGTTGCTGTGAAAATGATTGCTGAGATACTTCATTTTCTACATCTCTCTCCCCCCCTTGACTTAAGGTTTTCCTGGATGAACCATAAACTTAAAGCTACTGGACAAAGGAAATTGGGACTTTAATCCCTTTTAGCTGCCAGCAGACAACCCTCTGTTCCGGTCTTATTAACATCCCTCTCCTCAGAAAGACAGACAAGGGAGAGAGGAAGCTGAGTATAACAGCCATGCCCAACCTTCCCCCTGAGGTCTGTAAGGCAAATCAGAGACACATTTCTGTAAGCGATGTGTGACTGAGTTATGAGGACAGCAGCTAATGGGCAATGGGCTGGTTCAGGGAGGTACAGGAGGGGACAGG
>CM021733.1:93132139-93195275 GCA_011075105.1 Heteronetta atricapilla
TTTCTGTTCTGGGGGTTTTGTATTTCTGGGTCAAGCACTTCTGGGTATTTTCTGGGTCAAGCAGAAGTCAGAGAAGCAACTAGTAAGATAGTAAGAGCTTACCTGAACCACTGTGTGCTACCACTGCTTAAGAATGATTTTATTTATTTTATATATATATATATATATATATATATATATAATATCCCAGGAATAGTGTATTTCATGGTTTTAACCTCACTTCAGCAATACTGCAGAAACATTTCACTTTGGAGGCAAAAGTTACAAATGAGTTAAACTGAGTGATGTGATTGTTGGCTGAAGAAAATAAGAAAATTACTTGTTAACATGGATGTATAATGCACTTCAAGGTGTGCAGTGTAACTATTGTTTTCTGCAAAGGTATCGCAACCTGTTCAGCTAAGTGATGATGAACACCCAGTGAAAATAAAGTTGCATTAATTTAGAAACTGGTGAAATAAAGAAGACTAATTTGATTTTTAACATGCTGGAAATGTGGGCAGATGCTTTAGTCATCATTGCCAGCTGTTCCGGTTCTCTGTGGTGAGGAAGTCTTGATGTGGGTTGAGAGACAAGGGGTCAGCAATGCTCAATATCCGTTTCCAGAGTAAGTATACCTGTGAATGCTGGCAGTGGTTTTGGTACTGAGCTTCTTGTCAGAAAATTCCCTGTAACACATTCCACAGGTGAAATGTATCCTTGCCCCCTCACTTTGAACTGGTTCTTCAGGCAGGTTTCTTAGGAGACGTGAGCTGAAATCTCTGTCAGAGATTGTGTGGTGTGTGGTTCGGCCTTTGTAAGAATCTGTATGTACGTAAACAAAATGGCAATATGATCAGAGCTTTATCAACGATTAGAATAGAAATGATGTCTTCTATTAATCATTTGGGGGAACTGGAGTGAGAAGGACAGGTATTTAATCTAATAATAGCCTTAACATCTCCAGTTTCCCCATCTCAGTGAGGAAAAATTCAGCCCATAGATAGGCCTCTATCCCTGTGTAAAGAGTGAATATTTGAGAGAACTGTAATAAACTCTCTTGCGAGTTCTACTCCTGTAAACACTAAGTTGTGTGCACAACTGTTACAGCTAGTCATAAGTAAAGCTTTGCAGAGTTAGGTGATGATTTCAGAGCATGACCTTGTTCAGAGTCTTCTGTGTGATTTCCCTTCTTACATCTGGTATTTGTTGTTGAAGATAAAGCAAAGGCTGTGGTTCTTCCCCCGCCCCCCCCCCCCCCCTTTTTTTAAACACGAGTTTTAACATGTTTTAGGAAGCCTTTTAGTGGGAAATTAATTTAACTGCTATTTTACAGCAAAATTTCCTCCATAAGAATATTTTCTATATTGGAATATCAAGTTTTCCAATGTTAGGAAACGCTCAGTTCAGGCCTGATTACATTTCTTATAACACAGCTTTGCTTCAGTTTATTGCTCAGAGCACAGAATAGATAATGCTCCCTTAGGAACACCTTTTCAGTCTTCTGCTGACTTCAGTCTGTGGGTATAGGTTTTCTTAATTCATGATATTCGAGCTGCTACTAGAAAAAAAAAAAAATTTACTTTCTGAAGGGCCTTTGTCAGGCAGGTGTTGCTGGAGTAGCTTCTATGTTTCACAAAGATGAGCCAGTTTGTTTTGATGGTGCATTGTATGGCAAAGGAATATTTTCACATCTCCTTCATGGATGTGAAACCGAATAACAAAGGAACTGTGGTAGGAAAGAAAACAAAAACAACAACAACAAAAAAACCAAACACACATGAAAACAAAGAAAAAAATATGTTCCAAAGTAACTTTTTTGCAGTCTGTTTTCCCTGCTCTACCAATCAGCCCTTCAATCTGCTGCTCACACTAGGAAGCTCACACTTAGTGGCTGCTCACTGAAGACCTCGCATTAGCTAGCTGCTCAAAATCACACAAAGAAGCAGGTTTTCTACAAAATCTTTTGAAATAAACCCTAAGGGGAGTTTTCATATGAGTAATCCACTGGGTGGCAGAAGTACATCAGAAAAAACCTAACTCGAACATAAATAGCATAGAAACATATGGATGTAAGTTTACCCACCATTTAAACTGTGGTGTAGCAACACTACCTGAAATTTCCACCTGAGCTCTGAGCTGAATGCATTTGAAAATGATATATCTCAAGGGATAATAAACAGGAAAGTTTTTTCTTTTCCATATGTAAGCAGAAGTAAACTTCTGCATGCTCATATTTTGTCCCTTTTCTTTTTATTCTCCCCCTCTGAGATTTTCAGAAGGGGAAAGGACCTAGGCAGCCTTGTCATCTCATGCATTTCTTCCTGCACTTTTTGGAGGATGAGCACTGGTGCTGAAGCTGGAGACTGCACTGTGCCCACTGCCTCTGCTGCTGTTGTCCTGCTCCTTTGAACAGGAAAGATGTGATGAGGATGTAGATGTCTTCTATCTTCACAGTGTTGCTATAGTTAAAGAAACCTTGTTTATCAGTATTGAGGATATGCAGATCCTTTTCCCAGGTAGGTAATCCAGGTCCTTGAGTTTGTTGCTCTTATCCAGTATCTGTCAGTTTGTTTTGCCTGGGTTTGTAACTCAAGGCAGGTCTGCCAGCTCAGTGTAGGAGAGTTAAGTTAAGAGACTTAGAGGGCAGGTGATGATTTTCATAGTAATTAAAACCACCTGATATGGTTAGTCTCCGCAACTGTATTCATTGCATTTTAGGTGAGCATAGTGAAAATGGAGATAAAGGGGACAGAGCTTGTATGAACTAGTTGGCTTTGAAGGTGACCTAAGAGGTAAGTTTTCATCTTTAATTTTTTTCTGCTAGAAATATGTTTCAGTCTACATGGTTCCCTGTGTATGTGTAATTCTGTCAGAAGCAGACCAGCCTAAGAGAAGATTGTGATCCAGTATGTTTCTCATGTCTGTACACCTCCTGCTATGGCAACTGAACATAATTCCTCTTTGGAAAATAATTTGGAATAAGTAATCCATCCAGTGTAAAACCCAGAAAGCCTAGGGCTCACCCAAAAGGTCCAGGGGATTTAAAAGGATATAATATTTTGGTTAACCTCCTGTGTTCTTTTTTATTTTATTTTTTGTTCTTGTGAATTTGTTTTGTTTTTAAATACTTTCTCTATAAAATGTGCAAGGAAGAAATACAACCACTGTTGTCACCATTTTTATTTTTTTACAGTGGATTTAGCCTTGTTGCCAAAATTTGTCCTTTACATCTGCTGTCCAAACAACCCTGCTTCAAATCTCCCTTCGTTCCTTCTCTACTCTCTCTGGCACTCCTGATTTCTTCCACTGCCTGGCCGGCATAAGATGCAGTAACCAGTACGGTTAGTCTCCACAAATGTTTTTGTCCTATTAAAATCAATGTCCAAGAACTTCTTTATTATGTGTTTTATTATTCTGAGGCTGTGAGGATTGTGGCCCTTTAAAAAAACAGCCTTGCAGGTGGGCAGAGTGTGGTGGAACGGGTCATACTCAGCATCTGGAGGATTACCTCTAACTGTATGTGGGGTGACTGATCTGGAATGCTTTTATTTTGCCCTCTCAGAGTGTGAGGATAGTTACCAATAGCATATTTCTATAATTCTTTTTTAGAGGACAATAAATGCCAAATCATAATAACTGAAATGAGGTCATCTATATCAGGTCCAAGCTATTTGACAGCACACTGAAATCTCTGTAAAGAATTGGATGAAAGAAACAAACTGTTGAATCTCGCACTGGCATGACTCCTACTCCCTTTTTTAAACTAATTTCTTCTAGCTGTATTATTACACTTTGAATACCACGGGCAGATACATTATGAAAATGTAAGTATTTTTTAACTGTTTTAAGTGGTATACTACATCGGTGTATATTTTTAGGCAAAACAACTTATAGCTAAATTTTACCTAATCTTCAAGTTAAAATCTGAAGGTGTGATGCTGCTCAACCTGCATGGAAGAATACATATTTTTTTAAATTCTATATACAATTTTATGCTCAACTTGATTTATCCATATTTGATGATCAGTAGAAGTTGGTAAATAAAATAAGCTCTTTGCAAACAGCTGTGATAGCTGCAAATAGTGTTGCTTTTTGTTTTTTTAAAAACTGAACAGTAATCATTCTACTACTAACAGACAAGAACGGTAAGGGTTAGAGAAGGAAATTTTCCAATTGTGCATATATTTTTATGCAAGATATAAAATAAGAAAGGTAGTTTTCTGGGCACGTTCAATGAAGGCTTGCACATTAATCTGGTCCAAATGTACTGGACAGACTCACTTCTCCCAGTCAGCCTCCATTCTGGGGGTGGTGGCACAGAGGGACCACAGTAGTGTTCAGCCCTGTTAGAGCAGGGTCCCACTGAGTCTATCTCCCAGTGTGTGTTTTCACATCAGCCTTCATCCAAACCAGCATCTCCACTGGATCCACAATTTGTATTTTTAGCAAGGAAAAGCTGAACAGGTGAATGACAATAGTTAAAAAAATATATATCTGTTTAGGACAAAAAGCAGATTTCCAAAACTGAGGCTGAGGAAGAAGAAATAATAAATATAAAACTCCACATGAGCTCACGTGGATTTTTGATTCCTCAGCTGCAGAAGAGATACTAGAATAGGGTGTATTTGTCAGTTATGTTCCCTTACCTTGCCATCTTGATACCATCCCTTTGAGATGGTATAGAGGATCCAGAAAGTAATTTTTTTTTAACTTTTTTTTTTTTTGGGGGGGGGGGGGGGGCCCCGCCAGGAGAGTGGGGAGTATAGACACAAGCTTGATATTAGTTTCATTTTATAAAATATTTGATTTAATCTGGGAATGCGTCTTCATATTTCATTCAGCTCTGTAGGGCTGGCGGTCAGAAGTTTCAAACGCTAGTGGGGGTTGAATTCTTAAAATATTGCCAGAGACACTTGGATTGCTCTACTGTATTCAAATGCTGTCACATTGTCAAGTATGTTTATTTTTCATCCTTGCTTTCTGTATTAAGGAAAAATAGAATTTAAGACGTGCTACACTCAGCTCTTGAGATGGAAATATTTTTTATTTATTTAGAGAGAACAGAATTATTATCTTTTGGTTGTGCTATTTTGTTGTTGTTGTTCCTTTGTCTATTTAAATAAACAGCAACTTAACACAAAGTATAACCAAACAGGAACATCATTAACTTATACAAAAAATTGAGAGAATACTCATTGGGTTAATGCTTTTAGTCCAGGAGAAGTTATGGCTTTAGTGACATTGCATGATGCTGACATGGGCTTTGGAAGTGCAGTGGTTTACAAAACTGCTTCTATCCACTCTAAGCATATATATTTTCCAATGAAATAATCCAAATTTTCCCAATAAAAAATGTTGAGTGGAAGGACATGCTGGAATCTGAGAAAAAAAGCCAGGGTGGGGGAAATGTTAACTCACAGAGCAATTGACTAATGCTGGTTGGTCCCTGTCCCATTCCCCACTGACCTTTCAGAAACCAATCCTGGAATGACTCATTCTGCAGTCCCACCTCACCACCTTGTCTTTCCTCCCTCCCTTTGGGGCTGCTGAGAGGTTGTAATAACAGTCGTTCTCATTTGGCTTATTCACAACAACATTTTGTGTTTTGTGTATTTCTTTAGTTTATTTTGTTTTGCTTTTATTTTTTTCCTAGTTCATACGCAAAACCCTCCCTTCCCTTTTCTTGGCTTTTGGTAGAATTCAGTGTATTGCAATGTAAAATTATATCATTATAAAAAGAAGCCCATAATCATTCTTTTCTTCTCTAAGGTCCATTCTAACATTATTTTTGAAGTTTTCTTTAAATGAGTTTTTATTTCTCAGCTGTTATCCTTTTAATTATTTGATTCCAGTTTACCATGATACTTGTAAACAAAACCAAAACTACCAGGCAAAACCAGCTTAGTCCCACACAAAACATACTCTGTCATTTTTTTCCTGTATGCCAAAGGGCAGTACCCAGCAATGATGAGAAGAATGTTAATATCTGCTGATCTTTAAGGAAAGTATAATTGTCCTTTCACTTGGTAAGTTTCCAGAAATCAAGTCCCTAAAGATGCTGGGATCAGCTTTTATGCTGCAGTCACAATTTTATTGCAGCAGTTTATTGCCTAACCTTGAGTAATAACAGGATGGACTCGATTATACTTAGAGCAGTAGCACTTAAAATGACAGAATTGGAAAGTAAATTCCTGCCTGTTCTCTGGAATACCCAGGGTCCAGAAGACTTGAAAAGAAGTCAGAAAATCATTGAAACATTGCAGCAAGCCACCAGGGAGCCAGAGAAGCCTTCCAGCACTGAGTCAGCGTGTCATTTCAGGAGTGTATATTTCCTCAAATGCAATTCAATTTTATTTACGTTTTCCTGATTTTTTTTTTCCCCTACCTTTTTCCATGCTTTCCATGTTTTCCTGGCTCTGTGTTGATATTTTAACTTTTGAAAGAGAAGTAGAGGAACAATCCATTTACTTACTGGGAACTTGTGTGTGTTAGGCAGCCTGAGAGGGAAAAATTACCAGTTCTGGAGATTCCATACGTATGCTACCATGGAATTGTTCCAGGTATCTGTGTGGAAAACACCCATTGAATCTTAGACTCCTTTTGAATATTTCTGATTAACTTAAATGCATAACAGCCTTTGACAAAAATCTGTTATCTAATTTCTGTAATAAAGTTATTCTTTTGTTTATCACACTTTGACAGCTGTCTTTATTCTCAGGTAATTAAGTAAATAAATGGTTGACATTGTTTGGATTTAGTATTCAGTATAAAATTAACTTACAGTGGCTGCTTCTTGGAGCTGTCAGGAGGAGCATAATAAAATCTGGGTGCTTACATATGCAGTATTAAAATAATGGAATAAAAATAAAAAGCATGTGTGTTAGTTGTAAAATATGCTCCTGGAAAAACATTGCAAACCTTGAATAATTCCCAGCACTGTCATTTATAATACTAGAAATCATGATTTTTTTTTTATATACACTTGTGGATATAAATGGATTTTCACTAGAAAGTAAAGATATCTTGAACAATCTGACAGAAAGTACAATGCAATGGGAGTACTTCTATTATACAAACTTCCATTATGCTTTAGTAAATACAGGACTTCTATGTGGGAGGCTAGAACATGAAATAAGCAGTTTACTTAGTTAGCAATGTGCTCCTTAATTTTATATATCCATTCACTTACAACCCACAGAAAACACAACCAAAAAAAAAAAAAAACTCCTTAACTGTTTATCAAATTTGATTTTTTGATTTCCTTTTATGATAAGATCATGCATCTAGTCAATCCAGGGAAACCAGCTGATGTAATCTTTCTGGATTTCAGTAAAGCTTTTGACACAGTTTCCCATGGGATCCTACTGGATAAAATGTCTAGCATACAGCTAGACAAAAACATCGTACGATGGATGAGCGATTGGCTGATAGGTAGGGATCAAAGCATTATGTCAAATGGAGCTGTATCAGGCTGGCAGCTGGTCACCAGTGGGGTTCCCCAAGGCTCCATTTTAGGGCCAGTTCTCTACAATGTTTATGAACAATTTGGGTATAGGACTAGAAGGTGTTTTGAGCAAATTTGCTGATGATACTAAACTGGGAGGAGTTGTTGCCTCTGAGGGTGGAAAGGCCTTGCAGAGAGATCTTAACAGATTAGAGAGCTGGGCCATCACCAACCACATGAAGTTTAACAAAAGCAAGTGCCAGGTCCTGCACCAGGGATGGGGCAACCCTAGTTATACATAGAGACTGGGCGACAAGACGCTGGAGAGCAGCGCTGCAGGGAGGGATCTGGGGGTTGTGGTTGGCAGCAAGTTGAATATGAGCCAGCAGCATGCCCTGGCAGCCAGGAGGGCCAGCCATACCCTGGGGTGCATCAGGCACAGCATTGCTAGTCAGTCGAGGGAAGCGATGGTCCCGCTCAACTTTGCACTGGTGCGGCCTCACCTCGAGTACTGTGTGCAGTTCTGGGCACCACAGTACAAAAAGGACATTTAGTTGTTGGAGAGTGTCCGGAGGAGGGCAATGAAGATGGTGAAGGGCCTGGAGGGGAAGACTTATGAGGAGTGGCTGAGGTCACTGGGCCTGTTCAGCCTGGAGAAGAGGAGGCTGAGGGGAGACCTCATCACGGTCTACAGCTTCCTTGTGAGGGGGAGCGGAGGTGCAGATGCTGATCTAATCTCTTTAGTGACCAGTGATAGGACCCGTGGGAATGGTGTCAAGCTGTGATGGGGAGGTTCAGGCTGGACCTCACAAAGAGGTTCTTCACTGAGAGGGCTGTCACACACTGGAACAGGCTCCCCAGGGACACAGTTATGGCACCAAGCCTGTCAGAGTTTAAGAAACATTTGGACTGTGCTGTTAGTCATACGGCCTGAATTTTTGGGTAGACCTGTGTGGTGCCAGGAGTTGGACTCAATGATCCTTATGGGTCCCTTCCAACTCGGGATATTCTATGAGTCTTAAACAAACAAACGAGAGAGAGAGAGGGAGAAGTAGGAAAGAAAGTGGACCTATATGACCCTATATTTAAATCAAGTCACTGATACTGAGATGTATCTCCCAGTCTCAAGTGCTAGCCCTAAGGAAACCTATGGCAGTTCCATCACAGATTTTCAACAGGACCAGATCTCACTCTTATAAATTCTTTCTCTAGCAGAGATGCAGTGTTTTTCAATGTCTGGCTTTGCTGTTACTCACATTGGCTTCTGCAGTTTTAAGGACAGTGGCACATAATTTATAAGAACTTAAATATTATTAATTCCTAATTAATATGAAAATATATTGCTCTTAAAGAGTTAAATGGACTTTTGACTTGATATTTGTGAAGGCATGTAGTAAACAGGGCTATTTTATTGCTCTTAAAATTGGGATTTTTTTTTTTTTTAAAAAAAAAAGATCTAGATGGATCTCTTTAAGTCCAAGGTGGATAAAATAAGAGTTGTGGACATAACATGCAATAATAAGTAAATAAATAATGCTAGATGAGAATAAATTAGGCAAACACCTTGCAGAAATCATTTAGGACTGGAACTATGATTTTCTGAGGTTCTTCGACAACTTTTCTTTTTTCTTTTTTTTTTTTTTTTTGTTTTTTCCCCTCATTTATAGGATTTACATGCCATCATCTTGCCTTAAGCTACCATTTTAAAGAATGAATAGTAATGAATGACTTTTATTGACTTTCACTAACCATTTAAATAACTGATGTAAAAATAGTTTCCAGATTTTATTTTCTGTAACCCTTAGGAATCTACACAGTCTTCCATCTGGCACAAGCAGCCATATTCATCTGCTGAGTTGGGTTCAGAATTTGATTATAGGTTTAGCCGGCAGTGGGACTGAGACTGATGCGATCTAGCTTGAAATTCTTTGGAAGTTTCCATCTGCTTCGTGGACTTTTCCTTAGAGGAGACAGAGTACGACTGCTCAGGTAGTACGTCTGTCTAGGTCATCTAAAAGCCTTCTCTGGTGTCACTGAAGGGCCACTTTGCAAAGTAACTTCACAAAATTATTAGAAGTCATCCCAAGTTCATGATGAAGTTATTCTCACTAGGTTTGTACCTGAATATATAACTACTTTTCACTTTCCAGCATTGTAGTGCTATTTGAATGCGTATTTAGGCAGCTTGTGAATTCACAGGCATCCTAAGAAGCACTGCAAGAATCCCAGCTCTATGTACCTGTCAGTTCTGTATCCAGTAAGTTTATAACAAAAATGGGGGATCTCCATAGTAACTAAGTAAATGAACTTTCATGGCTCTTTTTAATTTTTGGCTTTCACAGTTTCTGTTCTGTGCCTGTTTATCTTTATTATTTTTTTTAAGTATAAAAATAACAAAAAACTTATCGCGTTTATCACAGGTTTATGTCAAGTAGTTAGAATGGTTCTGGCATGGCATACTGCTGAAGTCCTTTCATTCTTCAGGATTAATCTTCTGACTGTTTCCCAGTCCAAAAGAGTAGCTTGTATTTTCTGCTCTGTAAAAATTTCATGTGAAGCTCCTGTAGAAGTCTCTGCACCCTCCTCACATCTGTAGGAACTTTCCATTATTTTACTCTTCCATATTTTTGGACACAAGGCTCCAGCCCACCATTGCTGACTTTTTGTCTCAGGAAAATTGAGAGATCTTTTGTAAATGAGCATTATTTCTTAAAAATTTAAACCCTGGCTTTTGAAAAGTTGTGGAGTACTTTCCACTCCTACCAGATGTTCCACCCATGTTTTATGGGAACAAATGAAGTCATTTGAGGATGTGAAGATGTTTTTTGATCCTCAGGACTTGAGTTATACTCTTTACAAACATCTGAAATGTCCCTAATGCTTTCAAGAGTCTAAAAGGCATTTTGTATCATTGAAACAATCCATAGGTTATCTATAACAACTGTTTTTATCCCCTCTCCTTCCCCCTTACATACTGGGTAAATGAAAACTGTATTTTGGCCCTTATCTTTTATCCAAAGTGTCTCTTGTATAATAAAGTGGGTGATCTCTAGGTCTCTGTGAAAGAAGATGTCTGTAAACAGAAATCTTTGCCCCTTCATGTCTGTATCAAATGTTTAATACGATTGTGGCCACAGAAGATCATGGTGATTGTTGCTTCTAGCCATTCTCCAGCATGAAATTTATTTTAACTACTGTGTGATATGCTAGAAAATTCAATGGGGGTGGGGCTCCTATTGCATGAATTACGCTTCATTGCTATTCTCATCATATCTGTCCAGCTCTTCATTATACTTGGAGAAGACAAGGTACAAAATAATTGCTCTGTTCACGTCCTTTCATTACTTTATATGGACATTTCTGCTGGGTCTGTTCCCAGAATTTTTTCACTCCTGGGTTTCCCCACCAGTGTTAAGTTCAGTCTTTCTAAGTGGCTCTGAACCACCAGCTCTGTTGTGTACTCTCCCCGTGGCTGGATCTTCCTTTAGCTCCTGGTCATTCCTTTCTCTCAGGTCTCAAATTCTTCATCTAGCTTGAATAAAAGTTCTGTAAAAGAGCAGCCCCAATTTCAAAGAGAGGTTCTTAACCTTACAGATGTATTTACATGGCCATTGCTTCAGGTCACACTTCTTTTTATTGACTTTGAGCGCTCAAATGTTATCCAGAAGCAAGCTTGTTTCATTAATGCTCTGGGGAATCTTATAACTTGGATGAAACCCCTTACCCAAACATCTTGATTAGAAATGTTAGTACCGTAACAACACATACACACCAATCTGTTGTGAAAGGAAGCATGCAAAGTAAGCTGCGTTTCTCTTCATATCTTCTGTGGTAGAGGGTTACTATTAAGGACAATTAAGCAGAAATAAGCTCTAGGGTGGCCAAGATCCTTCTAAAATCTGTCACCAGTCTTACAGTAACACCAGATTTTCTTCTCCTATAAGCTGCCTCCCCTCAGTATTAGCTGTTCTTCTATCCAGTGCCTCTGAAGTCTACTTTGTCTGTAAACATCATGTACATTGGGGCCAGCTAAGAAAACAAATTTTCTCACTCTTCTGGTTCATGCACCTTGAAGTCCTTCAGTATTTTCCAATTTCATTAGCTGTCTTTCTTTTTTTATTCCAGAGGAAACAAACAAAAAAACTGTGAAGTTTTATGTGACAGTTCCTGTTTGTTCTTCGGAGCTATCATCACGTGCACTGAGTTCTCTTTGTTCACTGTAAAATTCCTGCCATGCCATTTACAAAGTTAATTTTCACTCAGGCTTTGGAGTCCCCGGGCACAAGTAGCCCTCTGAATTACTGGTGCCACAGGCTACGCAGCAGTTTCAACCACACTCAGGTCATCTCTTGACAGGAATTGCGCATCCTTTCTTCTATTTAAAATAATAATGGCAAGCCAGGCAATTTTCTAAAGTTACAAGCTTTTCATGTTGAGAATCATCTATAAAACAACAATGAAAAGGACTAATTTTTAAACACACTCTTTATATACAGTACTTTCTAAACTCTACCCTGTTCTTCAGTTCTGGAATCTGCTAGGTCAGAAATCCTGGGCTTGTCTGACTTGCTGGTGAATGCTTATTTTTGTACAGAAGTCACCAGCCTGTGAATGGCAGGCTAGCATTCTGAGGCAGGACTGAACTTTCTTTCCCTTATATCCAAAGTAACAACATAGAAATTCACTGCTAAAACAAAGTACTTCCCTGTGGAGGTGATTCCTAGAATGATTCTTCTTACATCAAAATCAGATTTGTGACCAGCATGCTATTGAGCTGCTATTAAGTTAATGATCACATCACAGGCAAAATTTTGTGTTTTAGCCATTGCAAATATATTGGAAGAAATTTTTGCCTACAGCAGGTCTAAATTCAGGCCTGACCTTCAGCTGGTCAATGTGGATTACATCAATTCACTAGAGAAGAAAATAGCTCATGGTGTGGTTTACAGGATGCCTGTTATAGGAAGGTCTTGAAGCTGGATTCCCTACTCTACACAGAATAGTGGAGTATACTATGTGTCACCTTCTATCTGTGATAAATCTTACTTTTTTTTTTTTTATGACAAATCAGTGTGATTTTAACTGGGGGAACTTTCTGTACATCACAGCTATATAAAAAGTATATGCATGTGACCAGAGTCTGTATCCTAAATCATGCTGAAAGCTGTACTCTGAAAAGTTTTTAAGATTTACATGGGCCTACCAATTTAATATATTATTATGCAGTGAGGAGAGGGGAGCCTAGCTTCCTAGCTTTTTTTTTTTTTTTTTTTTTTTTTTTTTTTTCCCAGGCGTTAAAGGTGAAGACATATTTTAAATACTCATCTTCTTCTGTGTTAGTGACTACGGTTACTAAAAATCAAATGTATTACCTCTTTTTTTTTTTTTTAGACCTATTTAATTCATGAGGGTTACTCACCTTATGTAACTTCATCTTAAATTTGTAGTATTAATGAAGGATAAAGACTTAATGCAAATGTACTTTGTCATATCCTGCAGAAGTCTCAGTGTTTTTGTAGAGAGCCAGGGCTCTTAAAATGGGCACTGAATTCAAGTGTTTGTATCTATTGCCCATATTGCCTATATTATCATCATTAAACTGTGAAGGGCTATCACTTTAACTATGGAAATACAAATTTCCAAACATCAAGCTTTTTTAAGCAATGGCTTAAATGACAGAGATTGTGGAAACTTCTGTTTTGCAAATCCTCAGCTCCAACTACTATTTTCCAGTTGTTTATTTCTCATGCATTAGCTCTAGTTTCTCTTTTCCCAGCCCCAGCCCCTGCTCTCATCATGATAATGCAGAATTCATTTCAGAGTCTTGGCTGTGCCTATATGGTAGACCAAAGTATATTTATTGGAGAGGTAATGCAAAATACAGAACCACTGGTATGCAATCAAGTTGTCAAGCTTCTGTCCCTTAAAAAATAATCTGATCTTGCAGAGATGATTTAAAGAATGTGGTGTGGTTGCTGACAGCAGAGTTAAGTAAATGTCTTGCATTGCTAGTTTTCTATAGTGTAAATTCTAAGCAGTGTGATTACTGAAACTCGTGAATTTACTGTGATTTCGTATACAGCTTAAAGTTATATCTGTCAAAAATGCATCATTCGGGTGCAAGGTGTGATCCTGTACAGCCTAAACTCTTACATTTGCCTGTGAATGGCAATATTTGGTATGTTTATGAGGAGTGTAGTGCTCTTTATTCATTAGGTATCTGCTGAGGTCAACAGAAGTATTGGTCCCATGGAAATTATCATATGCAATTGTAAATTTGGCTGGTCCAGCATCAACACTTATCTCTGGGCCTACTGGTTCCTGGCTGGCTTCCTACTATTTATTGGCTGGTTTTAAGTCTGGCCAAAAGTAAAGAAATCATTGACACAGAAAGTTAGGGCTGGCCAAATCTAAAAACTAGAAACTGCATTTGAAACCAGTAGAAAATATCCTTACGCTTGAATGTACAATTGATACCAGCTTAGCATTCTGTAATACATTGAAACATCACTATTTTACATGTACTTACCAGTATCAAATGCAGAAGTTTATGTAAATCTCTCAAATTGCCTGAACACTGTATTACTTTGGAAATAATCTAAAGGGATACATTTTTTTTTAACTACTGAACAGTACAATTGATGAATTTAAAAGATGCTATTTCATGAGCCAGTATTTCATGCCCCACCATGTCATGCAACCAGTTAGTTCCACACCAAAGGGCATGGGAGAGGACCCTGTGTTGCTGCTGTGAGAAAAGGAGGTGGATAACTTGTGGTTGGTGAGATGGGTCTTGGGAGAATTGACCTTCATAAGATTTCTACATGGATGAGTCATGCTACCCCTATTACTCACATCCTCAGGGCTATTCCCTGCAAACACTAATATGCACACCAATACACCGTGCCATTCCTTTGAGTAAAGCTACTCCTCTACAAGCTGTTACAGAAGCAGACCTATGTAATAAAGAAGTGTACATTAATGTGTATTTTATCTTTTCCAAGCATTTCAGTTTAAAAGGCAAAGCTATGTTTCTGTTTCACTTGTAATATTACGTCCTTTCAAACTTCATTGAGGAAAAAGTAGCAAAGTTAAAATTTTGCTTTAGCAAGGAAGAATAAGGGCTGAAGAATGTGATTTGTTTTTCAGGAGGAGATACACAGACATGTGAGAATAGGTTTTTAAATGTAGTTGTCTTAATTTCAGTGAATAAAACTTGAATCTTAAATATATTTAGGTATTATGGGTTTGGTATAACTCTTGAGAATTTCCACAAGGAAAGTTTTCTGTTGACATAGACTTGGCTACTGTAACTTGTTTGTAGAATAACCAGAAACTTAATTTGAAACCACAGAATCCTGACACAAAGAAAGACATCGAGAACTTTCACGGTGTGGGAGGAGGATGACACAATTTCTGATTGCCTGAAGCAAGATGGGAATGGAGCAGGGACCTCAAAATGACTAATTTGTGCACAGTTCATGCTTAGATTTCAGACTGGATTTTCATTTCATTTCTATTTTATAAGATCTCATTGGGCACTGTACCTTTTTTATGCTTTACATGACAATGTTATTCTTCTCCCTTTTAAATATCAAATATTATCAATAAATAATCAGCCAAAATTCACTATTTTTGTAACTTATCAGTAGGAGAGTTTTAATGGGTGACAAAACATTGTAATGGCATGACAGTGGTCTACTGGGGGCTATGTTCACATCCTCTTTTGTGCATAACTTACATTCCTGTCTCACTGTTTTAAGTTAAAAACAAAATTATTAGTAAAATTTGGGTTATCACTGCTGGATTTAAGTCATATGATGGCTAATTGCAGTTGGGACCACTGCTATAATTTTTCAGGCTTCATTGTGGATTCTGTTAAAGGCAAAGTTTATGCATACAGTGTTATAATGTTTCAAAATAAATTCCCAGGAAACACATTTGTTAAACAGAACACCAAAAAAATTGCAAATGATTCATGTTTAAGGGTTCACAATATATTGGTCTTGAGAGCAGGGTGGAAAATGTTAATGATGTCAGTAGAGATGTTCTTTTACTATGAACAATGTCCCAGAGGTCCAATGTGTTGAAATATATTGATTTGGTTAGATTTAAGCCCTCTTAGAGATGGCATTTGCTGTTATGTCCTCTGTCAGTGGTATAGTTAAAAGTTACCTTATTTTTTCTATCATTTTAAGCTAAAATAGGTATTGTCTACTCTATGATAGTTCACATGCACAATTCCTTCAACATCTGTTTTCTATGAGCTCTTCTTTCCAATATGAAAAAATATATACATGCGTGTGTTTATGTAAATACAGACGCACAGAACTGAATGAGTTCGTTGACAGCAATCAAGCTGCATGATCACAAATTGTGATATATGTTGCTTCACTGCTGAGCGTATCAGTTTTCTCAACGTGTGGTCAGAGAAAGAATAAGAAACAAGGAACTGCTGCCAAAGATGTACCTCTCAGGTGCCTAAATAGTGCATTTCTGGAATGAGATTTAGAACAAAACACATCTTTTGCTTCTCTGCAGTGTCTGGAAAGCCAGACAACAACAGTGTTGATTTTTATTTATTTATTTATTTACATTTCTATTTGCAGTTAGCTGGAAGAGCTGGTGATAGCTCTTTCTATCGAATGTGGAGATGTCTGTGTGGACTGTCTCTTTGTATGAGGGTATACAACATGGGTGCTTGGTGCCTTGCTCACCCACAAAAAGTGCTGCTGTTCAGTGATCCTCAAAACAGGCTACATCTCAGAGCACACCTCAGGCTGTGTTTGAACCTAGATTTATCACCTGGCTGAACTGTGTGGACACAAACTTGTACACAGGCAAGGGTTTTAGGCAAGCCTGAAAGATCTGGGGGAAGAGCCCAAACTGGGACACATGAGGTGCCACCTGAACACAGAAGCACGTTTTTACTGTGCTGGTGACTGAGCACTGGCACAGGCTGCCTAGAGGGGTTGTGGAGTCTCCTCCTTGGAGATTTTAAAAAGCCACCTGGACGTGGTCCTTGGCAGCCTGCCCAGGTGGCCCTCCTTGGGCAGGGGTTGGACCTGATGGGCTCCAGAGGTCCCTTCCCACCTCAGCCATTCTGCGGTTCTGTGTGTTGTCCAGGAGTCCAAGGGGGGAGGAGGCGTTTGGGTAACAAGCTCCAATAGTTTTGCATGAACATTAAAAAGGCTTCTCATCTGACCTCTGGCAGGGCTGGTGGTACCACAGGCTGAGGAAAGGGCAGCGTGGCGATCACAGGCGGTCTGTGGGACAGCTGCACTGCAGAAAGCTGAGGCGCTGCGTGGCCCACGCCATCCAGCCCATCGCCACCTCTTCCCCCCCCCCCCCCTTACTTGTTGAAACGGGAGGTGTGCCATCACCAGGCTGCCTCAAGCAACCGGTGCACCCCTGTGGCACGGAGGGCCCGTAGTCCGCTCTCCGGGCCGAGCCGGGGCCCCGCAGCCCCCGGGGCGGGCGGGAGGCGGGCAGGGGCGGTGCTGCGGGCGGGGCGGGCCGGGCCGGGCCGGCTGCGGCGGTGGCGCGGGGCTGGGGCTGCCGCCGAGCTGGCGTGGGGCAGAGCCGCGCCGCAGCGAGCCGAGCCCGCCTCAGGTGGGGCAGCGCGGCCGGCACCGGCCGGCTGGGGCCGGGGGGAAGCCGCAGGGCTCCCCATCGGGAGGCAGGGGCGAGCCCGGAGCCCCCGCGGGGCTGCCTCGGCTCGGGGGTCGCGGTGGAGCTGGGGGGAGACGGGACGGGATGGGACGGGATGGGACGGGATGGGATGGGATGGGAGGGGAGGCAGCTGTCCCCGCTGCATTGCGGGCTGGTGTGAGGCAGCGAGCCGTGGGGCTGAGGTAATGAAGTGTTGTGCCTTCTTTTTGACAGGGAGCCGCGAGCAGAACGTGTCGCTGATGCGGTGTTTGTTTGCTTGTTCGCGGTGTGATTTCAGTGCTTGTGGGCAGGTTGTGCTGGCTTGAAATCCTCGCTCATCTAGTTGGGACAAGGTGAAATCATTTACATTACCTTATATCGATCTGTGTCATACAGAAATCTGCCTTGTCCTGATACAGGGGTGAAATAGATTGCTGGCTTTACACATATATACTTAAGGTCATTTGATCGTTTGTGGCGTGGGATTTCAGGCATTACAATAACGAGCAGAGTAGAGGTGTTGGTAATAACTGCAATTATATTCGTTTCTGTACCTGGAAAGAGAAATCTGCTCCGTGGGCTACTTCTGATTACTTCTGTACAGTTGTGTAATGCTTAGATGTACACGGTACTTACAGTGCTGAAAGGATCTGGTCTGTGATTCAAGGATGTCACGGGCTGGATGACCAGTCACTGGTTGATTCTGAAAGTCTTCCAACTTTCAGGCATCTTAGAAAACATCGTGGGTTTATTAGACTTGCTTAATAAGCTTACCTAAAAGTTTTCCCCAAACCTTACTGATTGTGGGAGTGCTTATTTTATGTCTTGCAAATACGTAGTACTGAACTAAAGAATGGGTGCAAGATATGTATTTGAAGAACTGTGAAAATTGTGCTAAGTATATTCCTTAAGAAATGTAGTTTTCAACCAGGAAGACTGGTATGATACAGCATATTACAGATATGTGCAAAACGTGATGTCTGAGCACAAGGTGACATGGACTGGCAAAGGGGAGTTTCTGTGGAAGGATTGGGGAGTTGCTGCTGATCAGAAACTGAACAGCAGTCAGTAAGAAACCCACAAATTGTATATGCATTTATATTTAAACAAAAATCAAGACAAGCGTCATTCTGGGATGCTTAACTGGAGTGTTGTAGACATATGATGTCATCTTATGGTAGTTACAGCTTCAGTGTCTGGTGTCTGCCCTGTATGTGATTTTGGACACCACAGCTCCAGCAAGCAGTTTAGTCAGGAGATCTAGAAAACAAACTATGAGAAAATAACAAAAAAACTGGATTTTTATCATCTAGGAAAGCAAAGACTGATGAGAGATGTGATAACCATCTTCAGATTGGTTGCTGCAGAGTGGAGAGAAATAAACTGCTCTTCGCACCTAATGAAGTTGTAACAAGAACCAGCATGCTAAACTGTAGCAAGAGAGATTAGGTAAATGGCAAGGAAAGTTCTCTCTAATTGCACAGGTAATTGAGCACTGGATTGTCCTGGTAGGGTATGGAATCTTCTTCACTAGCGGTTTTTAAGATCTGATCTAATAAACGTTTACTAGAAATGGTGAATGCAAGGCTGACCATGGCAAAGGTTGAGAGACACACATGACCTGTACAGGAGCCTTACAGGCTCCTGGGGTGGCAGAGGCTAGCAGAAGGCCAGCCCGTGAACTCACGCTTTTGGTGACAATCATGCATTTCTAAGAGGCAGCTTAATAAGGTAAACACTGCTCAGTAATCCGCTTATTGTATTTCACCCACATGCCTAACTACTATACTAGGTTTTGTGATCCTTTTTCCTTCTGCTCAAACCACATTTCCACCACTAAGAACAGTGGTGGATGATCTGCTAAAGAACATCTTGGTTTGGCACCATCAGCCAGTAAATTGGCTTACTGGTAAATGTTTAGGAAATTTGAGCTCAATTTCAGAGTACAGTTGTATAAACTATATTGCATTGCTCCCTTCAGGTCCTTGGTAACACAAGCATGTTTCTGGAAAGTCTACATGGCAAAACTGAAGTACTTTGGTTCAATTTATCTCAATCTTTGAAATTACAAGACAAGGCCTAATCCTTTTTTGTAGGTTATTCATTACTTTACGCATCTGTGTTTTGCCCTTACTGATTTAGAGAAGCATTGAACAAAACTAATCTTCGCAGTGTCTCTTTATAAGACAGGACTTTTTTATGCTCTTAGTCGTCTGTATTTTCGAGATGTCTTTTTTATCTTCTTTGAGCTGGCATGACCAGAGCTCAACCGGTAATCCCGTAGAAGAGCCACTATTTATGCAGGGTTTTTTACTGTTTCCTGTTTTGCTGCTCCCTTTGCTTTTCATCATATCTGCGCTGAGGGAGCAGCCAGTGGTACTGCGTAGCATTAGTTCAAAATGCTGGAAGAGATCAAAATATGGCTTGCAAGTTGCATTGTCTTGCTTTTAGCTTTCCCGATTTCAGCTTGCTGTTGTGTGCGTTGTCTGAGTTTCTGAATCACGCGTTTTGTCAGGGCTGGGAGCAGCAGGGGCTCCCCGGGCTGTCAGGACAGGACCCACCCCAGTCCCATCACCCCAGCCAGAAGCAGGGCAGCTGGGGGCACCTGGGCAGCCCAGGCACCTTGCTGGGGATGGGGACAGCCCTAAACCGGACCATGACATGGGCCTTTTTGGGGGCCTGGCCCACCAGGGTCTGTGTCCAGGCAGGGCCAGGCTGTGGGGAGCTGAAGCCCAGCCTTGCTGAGGCAGAGGCTGAGAGCCCCTGACATGGGGACCTGGGCTGTGGGAAGGGGCCAGTAAAGTCCTGTGAGTGCTGTGAAGGCCCTGATGCATTTCAGAGCTTCACCGATCCACGTTTTGTGTTGGAAATATGTGAAATGGACCCACTAGCACACTATCTGAGGTTGTGGTCTTCAGGAAGCCTACAGAGACTGGAAGGCAATGTTGCCATCCATCCCAGGGTGAGAGTCACAAGGAGAACGCCAGAGAGTTTATCCATTACATAAACCCTCAACAAGTGTTTTATATGGTCCAGAGCTGGGGTTCAGCACAGCCCTGGCTTGCCCATGCTGTGGCATGTGGGATGTGATGCTCTCCATGCACCCCCTGACAGGGAGGATCCTGTGCACCTCCTCAGGCACCAGGGGTGGCCATGCTTTGCGGCTGGTGAGTAGCCAGCTCTACTGGTGAAATTCAGGGACAAGCAGAAAATCGAGGAGATTATTGGATTGTTACCATGTGTACTGCCTTGTTAAATAAAAAATAATCAGGGCTTGGCATTTCTTCCCTGTCCATGAGTGGGAAAATAGGGTGAGCCTTGCTCCATGTTGCTTCATTTAGAACTGGACTGTGGAAAAAAGCAGTATATGGTGGGAGAAAGCTTAACCGGTATGGGCACACAAAATGACTTGAGAGGGTTTTTTTCCTCTGTCTAGTTTCTGTGGTAGTAGGGTACTGTGAGATTTATAAAAGCAACTTAGTTCTAAGTCGCCCTTGATCTGCACAGACATTGTTTTAAAGCAGTGCTGATTGATCTAGCTTTCTGGGGGAGATGTCAGGCACGCTAGTGGTGATTAACAGCAGATAGAAACCAGGGAGATGAGCAGTGTTGATCACACTGAATAATATTATGAATGGAAATAGGAGTACAAAGTAAATAGATGTCAACCTTTTGGAATTTTGTGTGATTTATTTCGTTTCAAAGTTGGATTGAATAATTGATCTTTTTATCAGCGTGTTTTATGCTGTAATAAAACAGGGTTTAAATAGTGAGAAGTTAATAGTTGCTCTAAGTTAAACACACAGGCACTGGAATGAGGTACGTTCTCTCTAACAAAGAACATGCAAAAATTGCAGGGAAGTTTGTTTGAACTTGGTGTGGTGAAGAATAAAACCACCTTTCATGCCAGTGAGAGATTTACATTTTTCCTTGAATTCTCTGTCAGTTCAAAGTAAGCCTTTAAAGAGTGCTGCATTAGCACATAGGAAATCTAAATTTCCTCCTTGTATGTTAGTACTTTAAGGCCTCTTCATAATTCAGACTTTTATATTCCAAGATTTTTCTTTCTCCCATGATTAGTTCCAGTAGCTTGGTCTGAAGCTTTGGTTAGAGGCATGAGACACTGCACTAATAACAAAGAGAAGCTGGAAGCTTCTTAGCATTATAAACAGAAATAAAAAGTGGTGTGGCAAAATGAGAGGATTCTGGAGATTGGGGGGGGGGGGGTGAGGGAAGAGAAGGAGGGGCTGGGAGGAATTGCCACTCTTTGGGGCTGGAGGGGTTGAGAAATAGTTGGAAGGACCACCTGGCTTTGGGTGTGGGACTGGGGTGCAGAAGTCTTCTGGGTTCTGACATGGGAAATGTCTGAGGAGGACTTGGGATGTTTTTAGGAAGGGTTTGTGGGAGCATTGTGAGAGCAGGATCTCTCTTGTTCCCTCATGCTTTTCATCCAGACCAGCCTTCCTCTTCATAGAATGGTTCCAGTTGGAAGGGAACTTAATGATCACCTAGTTCCAACCCCCCTGCCATAGGCAGTGATGCCACCCACTAGATCAGGTTGCTCAGGGACCCATCCAACCTGGTCTTGAATATCTCCAGGGATGGGAGCATCCACAACCTCTCTGGGCATCCTGCTCCAGTGCCTCACCACCCTCAGAGTGAATAAATTTATTCTAATATCTAATCTAAATCTCCCTTTTTGTTTAAAACCATTTCCCTTTGTCCTGTCATTGATTGATCAAAAAGTTGTTCTCCATCTTTTTTATAACCCCTTTTAATACTGGAAAGCTGCAGAAAGGTCACCTTGGAGCCTTCGCTTCTCCAGGCTGAACATCCCCAGCTCTCAGCCTTTCTTCACAGGAGAGGTGCTTCAGCCCTCTGATCGTCTTTGTGGCCCTTCTCTGGACCCATTCCAACAGCCCCACATCCTTCTTGTGCTGGGGCCCCTAGACCTGACTCAGTACTCCAAGAGAGGCCTCACGACGGCAGAGCAGAGTGGGACAATCCCCTCCCTCGACCTGCTGGCCACCCCTCTATTGGTGAAGACCAGGATGCAGTTGGCCTTCTGGGCTGAAGGCGCACACTGCTGGCTCGTGTCAAGCTTCAATGTCAAGTCTTTTAACGTCAAGTCTTCTCTACTGTCCCATGTTGTGGGTACCTCTCAGTACCTTTGAACCATACATATATATTTTTTTTCCTGAAGCTAACAGTTTTCCTTTCTCTGTTCACTGGCCCCTGCGATTTTTTTCCCCTCCCAGACTTTGGGAAGAGGTTTAGGGTCTTAGCATCACTTGCTCTATCTGTTGGGATGGCAGTGAAAGGAGGCAAGCTATCGGGACTGTGCAGAGATTAATCACTTCAGTGACTTTGAAGAGCAAGGCTTGCTTCTCTTGTGATCCTGCTTGACTTGAGAGAGATGTATTAGAGAGGTGTATGGCAGTTCCTGCTGATGCTTCATGTGTACCCATCCTTAGCAGTGGTGGCAGAAGTACTTAGGACTGTGTGACCAGGAGGTACTCGTCAGCGATGTGGCATGTAGCTCTGCCATCCTCATCTTCTTCAGTGTAGGTGAAGTCTGCCAATTGTAATGTTCTAGTTGCCAATATGTGTGCAGGTTTATGTATGGCTATGAAAGGCCCTGAAAGCAAATGTTGGGTTTTTGTATGTTTTAATTTGGAAGTTAAGATTTTCTAGGATAGCTCTGAACATGTCTGTCTGAACATGGAACGTGACAGCTGTAGAATACTGTACTTCTGCTGGTGTGACAAGATTTGTGGTATTTTTAAAAAGATTTTATCTGTGGAACATGCTAGAAATGCATATTTACCCAAGCTGCTTTTGAAGGGAAGAAACTGAGTTGCTGGTATGAAGAATGTTCCAACTTCTGCGGTTAAAGGGTACATTAACGCTGATACTTGGTTAGCTCAGAACATTTCTGTATATTTTAAAGAGCACTTAAAATAACCAAAGCTCTTTTTTTTTTTTTTTTGGTGTTTAGTCCAATTTACCAAATTTACAATATTGAGTTGCATTATTCAATGTCTTGATTACCTTCCCCTTTCTTTTGTGTAAATCTTTAGAGTCACGTTGATGATAAAATGTTTTAACTTGCCTGCTCATTTATATCCTACATCAACAGAAAGTTGGAAAAAAAACCCAAGAACTAGACTGTGAGTAAGCCAACAATTTTTAAAGCATACCAGCTTGTATTTTCCAAATTATTTTATAACAATCTGTACTTTCTTCATTAAGCAGAGTTAACGATTTCCAAAAGTTTTATTTTTAGTCAAGGCTGTTGCAGCATTTTTATTTTGGATGTGCTAAGCCCACTTAAGGTGATTTGAAGACATGTAAGAGAAGGGTGCTGTATTTGCTGCAATAATGGAAGTATCCATAGGTTCAGTCTTTCACAAAGACTTCCCACCTGCCTATTATCAAGAATACCTTGTGCTTCTGTTCATCTTGGTAGGTAACTGCAATTCCTATCACCTTTGAGTATTGCTTCTGATTCCACAACAGCCTGTGGTATCTTTTCTGGAGAGGTTAAGATAACACTACATAGTTGTAAAAACATTATGATTTATTAAAATACGAGATCATTGATTTCAGTGTAAAATGTTGTGGCATAACCCTTGCTTCGCTCAACTGTGCAAAACCGTGTGAACCTTGCAAAACTCGCAGAATGCAGGGAAGGAACCACATGATTCTACAGTGGGCCTTCTAGACCATCAGTGTAATGAGTACATTCAAAGGCAGATGTACAAAGTGGTACTTTAATTCCTTTCCTGATATCAGACACTTAAAATGTTCAAATATAGGTGCAATTAGAAAAGTAGCTGCTGCCTGTAGTTTATGCAAGTGTAATGATTTCTTTTTCATAGTCTTTTAACTACCTGGGGTGTCCTGGATGGCTCCCTTGGAGCTCTGGCCCAAGTAGACTCCATTACAAAGTGATCTAAGCACAGCTGTCAAAAATGAACATCTCTTCCTTTAGTTGCGGCTCTCTTTGACCAGTTCAGTGTGTTCCTACCTCTTGCACTTGGAATCTGACCCTGGTTTTCTACTGTTTCCCTTCTCTGCATTGCAAGTAAAGAAGATGGAATCCGATTCCCAGTTAAAAAAAAAAAAAAAAAAAGAGAAAATACTAAGTGTAGCTACAGTGTGTAATATGTGGAGAAGAGGAGTTAGGCACATCTGTGCAATAACTTACAGGGTGGGTGAATTTTGCAAAACGTGGCTTGAAGTTGGAAGAAATGAGTGAGGACCATTGTTGGATTGTTAGGGTCACGGATTCATTCCTTTCTCAGCTGTGGGAAGTGTTTCAAAACAAAAAAGCACTCTGTGGGGAGTGGCTCCCTGAGATTAGAATTTATGTCCAAGTCAAAAACCCTTGGGAAAGTTATATAATACTGCACTTCCATTTAATCCAGGCATTGGTTGCTTATGGGAGACAGACACAGTAGTCTCCACTTCTTAAAATCTTAGCCTTGATAGCACGTGATGGCAAGATAAAGCAGATCACTCTTGATAGTATAGAACTTGAATTGAAGTGCGTGTCATCATGTTGGGAAAAGTTCCTAAATGGTTTTTACAGAGTTACCACATTTTGTTTAAAAGGCCTCCCATTCAGAGGGAGCAGGCCTAGGCAGGCAGTGAGAGAAGTGAGAGAAGTTTTGAGATAAACCATAACTGTCAACTCATGAAACAAAACAATGTGGAAAAGTGCAGCCAAGAAAAAGGAGCTATTTAAAGAGTGGAGTCCTTTATTTCATAGAAATTTAAAACAAAAGAACCACGAGGTGGAAATACGAGAATTAAAAGGTGTTATATAGCAGGGAATTATGTTTCTTTACTGCAAGGAAACTAAAACTTTCACCTACTGAAACAGAATCCTTTCTGTACTTCAGGAACATCGAGAGAGAAGTGAGGATCAAATGGCAACCCCAAGGAAACCAGCCAAATAAATAAAATGACATTTTGACTAGCTCTGGCTGGAAGTTGACAGTAAAACAATGGAGAAATAATGGCAACAAGAGACTTGGAGGAGATTCTCAATTTTACTTCTCAGGGATAGGAAGAATTCTCCACGTTCTGTGTAGACTTACACAAATAATGAGAAATCGCTGTTGATATAATATATCAAAATGCTGGCAATCTATTAAGCTGAAAAATAAACTGAAATACAATAGAAGATAAAGCAATCAAGTTTTTATTTTTTTGCTTTTTTACTACTGTGAAAAAGAAAGAGGGGTGGGGAAGAGGAGGAAGACTTGATGAATAGGAATAGCTTTGATTTTTTTTTTAAGGTCCTAGACAATAGAGTTTTATGTTTCTCATTCCCTGATGAATTGGAAACAAGGAGGAAGGCATGTAATTCTATGCCCCTGTGATTAAGTCCATTTGCTGTGCAAAAAGGCCCACATGGCTGTGGTGTGCTCATGACTCAGCTGAAATGAACATGGACAAATTTTGCCAAAAAGGGGAGGGAAGCTAGGAGGCAGAGGATTTCATTTGGGAGCTCAAAAGAAAGGACAGCTGCACCTAATTTTTCAGAAGCACAAGTTGTCTTTGAGGAAATCAAGCTTAATTTTGAGAAAAAAAAAAAGCTTAATTTTGATTTCCTAAAGAGTAAAGGCATTCATTTTTTCTCTTTTCTGATCTGGATTTAAATAGAGTATTTACTATTAAAGGAAGTATTACCAGCAAAGGAGAACTTTAATTTTGTGAATGCACAGGTACTTTATGCTAAGTATCACTACTGTTAATGAGTAGTTTGTGCTTTTATGCTACCTGGCAGTAGCAAGAAAAAGACGTCTGACAAAACTGTCCTGGGAGCTGTCCAGTCCCGAGCATTTCACTTGCAAACGTCTCTGTACTTTACAGGAGACATGATTCTCTCTGCTCCTCAAGACTGGACCAAATGCACTTCTGAGTTTGTTTCCTGTATTTGCAGGATGTCTTTGAAAAATTGGGCTCCCCTCATAGGCAACTGCTTACAATGAAATCTTGCTCAGAAATCAAAATGATTTGAAAATTTTGTTATATGGTGGTTTCTGGAAACTCCACTGCACTAACAACAAAATAGAACTCAAATGTGGATGCTGTTGTCTTTTTTGGTGACATGGACAGGGGAACTGAGTGCATCCTCTGTAAGTTTGTGGATGACAACAAGCTGAGGGCTTATGGATTATGATATAGTTGTTATTATAGCTAAATTCTGTTACTTGTAAATTAACTGTAAATCATTACACAGCCCGTACAGAGAACATAATTACACATCTTGAAATAAAATTTGGATGAAAATACCTTTTAGTCAAACAGTGGATCTATTTATTATTTAATTAAGAAAACAGTGTATAATACTCAACATACTTATTTGGATGTTGATACTATACATCCTCAGATCTGATTCTTTTGAGGGAGAAGACATTTTTATGCAAAGTGATTCTGAAGTGAATGAAGAAGCTTATGAATTAGCTTATAGAGTAGAGTATCTGGAATTCACAAACTAATTATATAACTGTTAAAGTCTTGTATACCCCTAAATACCATTCTTTTTGCATTGGCAAATATAGCTTCTAAAAATATGCCTTGGATGTATTAAGTCAATGTTCTCATAGTATTAAATGTGAATAGAACATCAAAGAATACTTCTTGAACTGTGACTGTGTCCTTCACATGGAAAGGAGTATTAGCTGGAAGGTAGGGCATGGCATATCATTCTGTAACAGGAAATAGAATAGCCACTATTTAAAATTTCAATTTATAGAATGGAATCATAGAATCATGAAGTGGTTTAGGTTGAAACGGATCTTAAAGATCATCTAATTCCACCACCCCCTGCCGTGAGCAGGGACATCTCCCACTAAATCAGGTTGCTCAAAGCCCCATCTGGCCTGGCCTTGAATACTTCCAGGGATGGGACATCCACAGCTTCTCTGGGTAACCTCCCCCAGTGCCTCACCACCCTCAGAGTAAATAATTTCCTCTGTATAAATAATCTACATCTACCCTCTTTCAGTTTAAAACCATTTCTCTTTGTCCTATCACTACATGCCCTGACAAAGAGTCCATCTTCTGCTTCCTGGCAGGCCCCCGTTAGGTACTGGAAGGCTGCAGTGTGATTTCCCTGGAGCCTTCTCTTCTGCAGGCTGAACAACCCCAGCTCTCAACCTGTCTTTATAGGAGAGGTGCTCCAGCCCTTTGATCATCTTTGTGACCCTACTGTGGGCTTGTTCCAATACATCCCAACACATTAAAAACTTGATTTTTCAGCTATCAGTGGGACACATGAGAACCTACAAATAATTGTAAGAATGAACCTGAGGAGATTCATTCCATGAAATGCATATTTTTGCGAATGCACCTTCAGCAAGCAGCACTTGAGTTAAATTTTGCTTCTCTGTTTCAAAGCACAGAACTAATGCAAACCATCTGCATTCTGCATCACTTGTATGTTCTAGCTTACCTGTGGATTGCCTTCGGGTACAGAAATTAGTCTAGATTATATCATTCCCCAAAGACCTTAGGACTTAGATGTGTAACTTTGACTTTAGGTGCCTAGGTCAAGCATTTAAATGACAGAGAGACTCTTGCTTCTACTCAACTCCAGAGGTAAATGAAGTCACGATGTGTAAGTTTCTGTCAGTAAAAATTCCTGCACACCTACATGTCTGATGGTAGGCATGCCTAGACCATGTAGCAGGGTAGGTACGTAACACAAGCCTGTTCCTAGAAAGATTTACAAGGCAGAAATTCCCTGTCTCACCTGTGGATCCTGATCCAGCAGGAATTTTTAAGACCTGTTTTTGGAACAAGTTCCATGAATAGATAGTTTTTTTATTTTTATTTTTATTGTTTTTTATTTTTGAATTCTTTATGCCCTGTAGTTAGAGCATTAACCAGAACAAAGAAGATTTGGATATAGTTCCTTCCTCAATCTGGAGCAGTTTGAACCATTTCTGGTAAATGTTTAAATGGTGAGCTTCTGGTCAGAGGTGGCATGGGAGGAGAGAGGTGTGAGGGCTGGTTTAATTATAGGTGGTATTGCATGTTTCAAGACCTTTTTTTCCAGTACTGCAGAGAGCCATAAATATAGGTGTCAGCATTCTCAATGTCTAAAGTGGTTCTTGTGGCATAACAGATATGTGCCAACACTAGAGAACTCTGATTCATTTTAGGTGTTGGACCTTTGAAAGCAGGACACATCACTCAGTAAGCATTTGTGTTTACACTGGGACAAATGGACTGTGTATATATGTGTGGTAGAGATTATGCTTCTTACTAGGCAAAGATGAAAGCTGTATCAAAAGTTAAGGATTCTGTTAAGGATAATGACAGACATGGGTGGGGGTGGCTGTATTAGGAACAAACTTGCAAAAGTAAAACACATGAATGCATTGTTCCTACTGCTACAAACAGTAGCACACTTGGTAGCTTCTTGAGAATTTTCCTATTCAAGATATCTCTAGCAAAACTGAAGTGTCTCTGACACATACTCAGTGGTGCTCTGCAGCACTGCTGGACAAGGCTTAGCCAGCAAAGGCTGTGCCGGACTGCACACTGCCTTTCACAACCAGAAGGTTGCCTTCTGCTAGAGGTTTCAACACCTATTAGTAGTACCCCATTCTTACCAGGACAGTGTTAGAGGACACTAATGTAGAAATAAAGCTTTAATATATTTTTAAACTGTCTTTTAAATTAATATTAATTAAATCTACTAAAACTTTCACTATGAAGTTAACTTCATGGGTGGGGAACTTGATATAACATGGAATATGTTTAGAAATTATTTACTTGGATTTGTTTGATCTCTATGTATGTATGTTGGCTAAAATAAACTATTGTTTTCTGTTGGATAAGTTGGGTATAGAACATTCTTTCTGTGACACACACATGTTCTGTGTGTGTTTAACACTTGTTCATGCTGCTGGATTATTGTAGTTATAACAGTTTATGAATCCAACAATTAAAATGCTAATAGATATAATCTAATATCACTACAGAAATTAATATAAATCTTGTTCATCATAGAGAGCAAATCAAAAACAAAATTTTGAGTTAGTATTCCAGGAAAAAAATGTAGGCACTGAGGTCTGAGTCAGGGTTTTGTTTTCTGCTATGAAAAGCAGCATTTCCTCTTGTAACTAACTCCTTTATACCAAGTATTTAAATATTAACTGGGGCCAAAAAAAAGTAAAAAACAAAACAACAACAAAAAAACAATACCAAGATAACAACAAAGAACAAACCCATCCTGGTATTGTTACCTCCAGCATCTGCAGTGTTCTGGTGATAAATAGCCAAACTGTTCAGAAAAGCTTGCAGGAGGCTAAGGATTGGATATAATTAAAATGGATCACTCCCAAAAGGGAGACTGTGGAACACCATGGTCTGAAGCATCTATGCTAGTAATGCATTTAAACCATGACTTTCCATTTAATGTAAAAAATAAAAATTGCAACTGACATTTAACAGATGCATTTATCTCCACAAGTCTTCTTTAAAGGAAGTCACTAAGACTGCGTGCTTAGTGTTTTTGTCCAGCAGTATAATCGTTAGTTTCCAGTGCCAGAATCAACCTTGGAAACACTTTTTGCTCTGAAACACTCCAAGTGATGCTCAGGAGTTTCTGTTCATGGAGAGCAGTGAGAACACAATATATTAGGATTCTCCCTTGTATATGTATTCATTTTTTTTTTCTTACCATTTTTCTAAGAGCACCAGTATTACATTAAAAAAAAAAGAAAAAAAAAAAAGAAAGCACTTCTGAACTTGAATGAACTCTGGAATATGTCTGAAAATGCATCTGGCATATTTAGAAATGTCAAATTTCTGGCATGCATAATAGCATGTTTAATTCCTTTCACTTTTTTTGGAAAACCATGTATTAGAATCTATGGAAATATAAAACCTGCACTTTTAATCTGGGAAATGTATTGTATACCTGCTTGTATAACTGCTTATACAAGACAGCATGATGTGTAATCTCTTCAGGCCTATCCAGTGTCATCAATGTGCAATATAACCAACTTGTCATAGGTCCTAGCAAGTGGGCTACATTGTTTTATCCTTTTTTTTGGAACCTTTTTTGGTGACGTGAACTCTGCAGAAAATGTTACACGTGTTTTGTATGTTTTGAGGTATGTGAATGATTTGGGAAAATTAATTTCTAGTAGAGTGTTTTGAAAAATGTCTAAATCTAGAGTATGAAGAGAGAGGCATGCTGTTAGCGTTGCTAAATGCAGTTTTGCGGGAAGGATAGGGTTATAGTTAATTCATTCACTATAGTAAGACTCTTATCTAATATAGTCTCTCACAAACTGCTTGATTTAGGTCTCTTTAGTTAAACTCTAAAAGAATTAAGTGACTTTTAAGTATTCTAATCGCTTCTAATGTGGACTGCTTTGTATGTGAAGTCATCAAAGCTAGTTGCCTAAAGTAGGTGGGAGAATGGATGTGGTATTTATTGTAGAATATTGTAGATATTGTATAACAAAATACAGGATATTGTAGAAATAGCCTAGAGACTATTTTCTGTTTTCCTACTTTCTTTTCTTCTCAGATGAGATTACTAAAGTTGTGAAAACATGAGTTTGTGAATCACTTAAATATAAAATTTTATCATCAGAAGAAGCATAGTCAGCGGATCAAAGGAGGTGATTGTCCTCCCCTGCAGTGCTCTTGTGGAACCCCACCTGGAGTACTGCATCCAGTCCGGGGCCACCAGCACAAGAAGGACATGGACCTGTTAGAGAACTCCTAAAGTATTTCTAGAGAGTGTTTTTGAAATAAAAAAGTTGTCTACACTGCTCTAGCCTCTAGGAGCCATTTAATTTACCTGTTGCTAATTTAAGTCAAGCTAGCTGATTCAGAAATATGATGCTCCTGAATGAAGTACAGCTTTATTATTAACAAATTCTAAGCCACATAATGCCAAAGGGAGACAATGGGCAGAGTTGTTTGTTCTGATCTTTTGAGCAGAAAAGATGCAAGTGGAAAGGTGTGAAGGAGATAGAACAGGAAATTCTTCACCTCGTTACTGTATGGGGTATAATATTGTACTAGATAAAATATTTCAGAATAGCTTGAGGTAGGATGCTTAACATATTCAATTATTGCTCAAAAGAAGAAAAAAAGTCACTGGCTGATACCTATGCAGATGACGAGCATAGGTATCATGACTGTTTGGGATAACTGCTGAGTATGGTAGGAAATATCATCTCCAGGTCCTAGATGACTCTGACCCATATGTTGAAGATTGCTTCATAGACAAAGAGTGGGAGGAAGGAATTTGCCTTCTTCCCATGTGCTGTAACCTGGCAAGATGGAACAGGATGTTGCCTTCCACCCCCGCTCCATCCTTGCAGTGCCAGCTTGTGGGGAATTGTCTGCAGCAGCTGAGGAAGAATTTTCCAGAGTTTTACACATTGAGATTTCTGAGAATTTCCAAATGCATAACAAACTTGTGTGGCCCTGACTGTTGTCATTGCATCAATGATAAACACCTCTGACGTGAGGGTAGGTCTCTTCTCAGTATCCTGGTGATTTGGAAATATGCTCCTATTGTACTATTAAATCCTCATTAGTGAATGTCTGAAGATTAAACAAGTGGCCAGTAGCATGAATAGCCTGGAGTGAGAGAAACGGGAAAGCAGAGTTGGTGGAGGTAAATGGATATGGGTGCAGGGACTTTTTCATAGGGAGAGGTGATGGTTGTGGTTCTCTTAGATTGGTAGTGGGCAATCACTCCCTAGCATCCCCAAGGTATAGCTCATTATAAGACGAGAATGTGGAACTATGTATCTAACTAGGAGGTATCACCTGAGAAAAATCCAGCACAAAGACATATAATACAAACACTGACCCTTCAAAAGCAAAAGACAAGAGCTGGAGATCCATGTGAAAGGAGGAGGGCCACCACTGCTTGTTAAAAAAACATGTGCAATAAAAAGCCACTTTGAAAGTTTAAAGCTGGTGGAAGTCTGCTAAAAAGGCCCATATTGCCTTTGAGCACATGAATTCCTTCTTGAGCATCTCTGAGGTATGGTAATGGTCCACAGGCCAGCAACGTGCCCTTGTAGGCAAGAAGGCCAATGGCATCCTGTGCTGCATTAGGAACAGCATTGCCAGCAGGTCGAGGGAGGTGATCCTCCCCCTCTACTCAACGCTGGTGAGGCCTCACCTGGAGTACTGTGTCCAGTTCTGGGCTCCCTGGTACAAGAGAAATATGGAGCTCCTGGAGTGAGTCCAACAAAGGGCTACTAAAATGATTAAGGGAGTGGAGCATCTCTCACATGAAGAAAGGCTGGGGGAGCTGGGCCTGTATAATGGGATTTAACATCAAAAAATTTCATGTTTAAGGAAGGGAAAATAAAGTGCCAGAAGTCTACATGAAACCACTAGAAGGGAACAAGAGCTAAGTATAAGCAAGAGAGTTGCTGTGACTGGTACTGAGGACTGGAAACACAACCGTCAGCCATTCTGTGATTATAATAATAGTTTTTAAAAAGTTTATCATATCTGATGTCAAACTGGAAGACGTTTTGTAAACACCTCACGTTCAGGAATATGGCTGCATGTTCTGTGCATGTGGTGGGGAAGGTACAGTGTAGGTGTTGTGGCATGGTTTTCAGCGAATAGCCAAACTGTCTCCTGGTTACCGAGCAGTCAGATATGAGGGGTGGCAGCAGCTGCTCCTAAAGCCCCATTCTGCCCTCTGGGACATCAGGGAAACAGGGCTGTCTAGGCCTGCCTTCCTTACCCTGTTTCATTTCCTCCTCCTGTCTGCTCTTCATCTCATAGCTCTCTTCACAGGCCCTAAACCTGAATAGCTCAGGAAAGCAAATGGCTTGGAGAAGAGCAGTGTGCCTTAGGGATGAAGGGACATGTAGCTTAAGAGCAAGTGGCCTGAATGTTGTACTCAAGAGTGAGAAGGAGAGGCCCTGGAAAGGGATTGCACAGACACAGGATCATGGAGGTTGGGTCTCCTGAGATCATCCAGCCTAGCCCTGCTTAAAGCAGTCTCGGTGTAGCCTGGTTTGGGCCTTACTCAGATCTGTTTGAATGATCCCAAAGATGGAGAGTTTGCCACCTCTTCCAATGTTTCCCTTGCATCCAGTTGGCATTTCTTCTGTTCTACCATGAGCCCGTTTCCACTTGTCTTTCCACTGATTGGCTCTGGGGAGAGCCTCTCACAATCTTCCCTACGCCTTCCCTTTAGGTAGTTGCAGACTGCACTAAGATCTCTCTCTTTTGCTGTATTTAGACTGAAGAGAGAGAAGGAGATCCCAATTTTATTCCTATCTTTCATTTAGACTCTCACAGCCCCAGAACAGTATTTACCACAACTGCACGCAACTTCTCCATCCCTGCTTCCCATGCCCCAAGACTCCAATGGAGTCCCCCACAGATCTTATCTTCCTATCATTTCACTCTTAAAGACTTGTACCTATGGAGCATTCTCCCCTGCTGTGTCCATGCTGCCTACATTTGTTCAGCAAAAGACATTTAAATAAGGTCCTTTAAATAATTAGAAACAGGTTGATTAGCAGACAGTGAGGGATACACATGAACAGTGTATCCCTCAGAATGCTTCTGAGATCATCCCTAATAATCATTCTTTCTCAGAGGTATACTCTTTGTAGGTTACTTCAGAGATTATTATTATTTTTTTTTGTTACTCTTCAGTAGGTAATTGCCTCAATGTATGCTGTTGCTACAGTGCTGGGGCAAAATAAACCAGTATGTTTGAGCATGTGAAGTACAAGACTTGAGTGGAAATGGGGAGTTATGGGATCTTACAATGGCAAGTATGTTAGAATACTATGCCCTGTTCTATGTCAACACCCCAAAAATATGATATCAAAAACAGAACTCAAAGGAAAATAATAGAAAGGAGAAGTCATCTGGAAAACAAGCATTGCAGTATGAATCTTATGAGAGTCAAGTGTATGAAGAACAGGATGTGTGTGGTGGCTTGGATTGTGTATACATGTAGATAGAAAGAAGCAGGGGGACCTTTTAGTTTTGCAAAGAAAGTCATAAACAGAACTAGCACATGGGGGTTCAGACAGATTCAATGTTGAAATATGGTGCAGTTTCTTAAAAGTGTTCAAAATACAGTGCCATGCCTTAAAATTGAGGTTAGTTCAATGGTAGAAAAGGGGGGAGTGGGGAAAGGGGGGACGCATTCTTCAGTCAGTAAAACAAGGATTAGATATATTTTCTAAAAAGTGCATTTTAATCCAGTTTATTGTAAAGTTTCTACGGCTTTATGCATATAGGGGTCAAACTAGGTAACAAAAATATCCTGGATGATCCTTTCCCTTCCCAAGATCAGACAACAGCTTTGAGAAAGATGATGAACTTTCACTGAACTGTATGGGTGTTAAAACAGCATTTCTCTACTAAATGTGCGTGCTTTGTGCAACTTAAAACAGCTTCTTGCTCAGGCACCCATCTGGGCTGTTGGGAAACACTTTTTGTTGTTGTCAGAAACTGATTTATGACATCTAGGGTGAGATTTGTATGGTTTGTACTGAATGTTTTTTGTTCGTAATGCTGTTTACCTGTATGAAACAAAGCTGAAAGCAGAGGGGGATACACAAGAATTTCCTGGGAAGGGGCTACTCAGAAACACTGTTTATATAGGACTGGATGGCACTGGCCTTCCTTCCCCTTACCCTGCACCTTTGCAAAACCTTATTGGTGTGCATTTTCCATTTATTATTTATCCAACTCTGCAGCTTCCGTGTCCTCAGTTGTCTGGTAGACTGAAAGAAAGACATATGGTAAGGACCAGGAAGGAGTCTTAAACTTTATAAATGTAATCAAAATGACTATCTTCACATAACAGGCTGTAAAAGTCATAATATTTTAAAGAAAGTGAGCTTAAATATTTACTGGAGTGTCTTTAGCCTTTTTGCAGGTGGAAGGTAGCTTCCAAGCATGTAAATCTTGCATGTTTCAAGATTTGCCTGTGTGTTTAGACCTGCAAGAGTTTATTAAAGCACCAAATTTTGGATATACTTGAAATAATAAATACTGATGTTATAAAGATGTTTTCCTCTTTGAGCATGAATGTGCTAAATTTGTTTTCTTCCGCAAAAAAACTGTTTAAAATGTAGAGGGTCTGACTTAGCTCCACTGAAGAGAGCTGGAGTTATTTCAAGCTTTTTGCTAGTTCTAGAATTGCTACTATTTCCATTCCTTCAGCAATCACTGTCTCGTTTGGACGACTTATCGTTATTTTCAGTAAGAAAAGGGCTAGGCTAAAACAAACAAACAAAAACCCACTGTAGTTTAAAAACCAGAACTAGAAAAGCTAGAATTCTTTTTTTTTTTTTTTTTTTTTTGTCTGTTTAGCTCATATGACTCTTCTTGCTTTAATGTTTGTGAGTTTACAAATTATTGGCAAAATGTTAAGATATTATAAAATGTTTTAAAGGCCAATCTACTTCATGATACCTTTCTGTGTAGTCTAAAGGCTGTTGTACTAAGTTCAGTGGAATGAAAAGTCCCGAAAAGACAAAGATGTTAACAAGGGCTTTCACTTAATAAAACAGTAAAAATCAGGTTCTGAAGCTTGAGACTTTAGCCAGCTTTTCCTATGATTATGGACTGCTATTAAAACAAACAAACAAAACAGCAATTTGTTTGTACTTTTAATGGAATACTTCCAGAAATGAGGGAAAAGAGGGAAGACTGTTAAAGAATCAGAAAGGGCTAAGATTTCAAATAAAGTTTTGAAACCTTCAGCTAAAGCTGAGTTCTGTTGTCATTTTTACCCCTCCAACATTTGACCATACTTCACATGACACAGTCATCTTCTAGTCATCTTCTAGTGTTAACTAGTGTTAACTAGAAGATGACGAATAACTGTAATGGGTTTGAATCTGTTGTGCTTGATGTTGGAATCCACACCTGCTTGAGGGATAAACAAAAGAAAAGAATAGGAGAAGGAAAACGCAGGAAGACAGAAAATGTAACTCGTACTTCTGATGCTCTTACTTGAAAGAGACAGAGAGAGCTCATAGGCTTAATCTTTTCTTTGCGTAGCCAACTTGTTTTAAATCACCTGTTGTGTATTCCCTCCTGCTGCTTTCTTGATTTCACTGAAAATGTTGCAGTCATCACATTGCAAATAATGGGCCTTAACTAAGCCAACCCTAATCTCTCTTTTTAGAAAGTAGAAAACAAAAACAAAAAGATGGCAAAAAAAAAGTATGGGGAAAAGGAAGGAGTGAGACATATATTTTTTTCTGACATATCAGGACCGAGCCAAATTTGGCAGCAATGGCAGTTTCTGAACCCTTTGCTGGCTTGCTTTATGCAGAGTTTGAGAACGTGGCATTTGTGGATGAACAGTTCTGTGTATCTCTAGTCCACTGGGTATAATCCTAATTAGTCTTTAAATTGCATTGGAAGTTCTTACTTGCATTGGTTCAGTTTTTTTGTTACCATTATGCCTCTTTCTATCAACATTTGTTAGAGATTGTTGTACCTTTCTGTCAGACTTGAGCCAATTTCTCTAGTGGTTTCATTACCAAACTATTTATAATTTTGAGTTATTGCCCTATGTGCCCCAATGACTATTTTCCTTCCTTTATTCCAGCTTGTTGTTGGCCCAATTAAGTTCTGCATTCCTCAGTGCAGACAGAATTGTCTCCCAGGCTATTGCTCCATGAGTAAATTGTCATTTGGATTAATTTTTATTATTATTTTAAAAAAACATGCATAAACTTATGTACACTTAAAATTAGAAATTTTGAATTTCCAGTAGGAGTACTTTGAATTATTTCTTACACAGAGTCTTATTATCATATCCTACTTCAGTTTCAACTGTACAGTTTGAGTGTCGGATTTTATCTTATTGATTAGCTGTTTTGTTTCCTTTGGATCTGTCCATGGAGGGAAAATTCTGTGGAATCTCAAATTGCTTGATAAAGAGAGAGACAACAGCATGGGCTTTCACAGGCAGAATGACATCATGATTTCCAGGGAGACCTCAAATTCGTTTGTTGCAGCCAGGATGCTGAGCTGCCAGTGGTGGTTGCTTACATAAGTTGCCCATCCTATATTGTTTTCAATCAGTTGTGTATCAATCCAGCAGCTCAAATGCTGTGGTAAAACTTCTTTTTTCTTTAACCCATAATAACTAATTGCTGTAACATGGCACAACGTCATCTTGGAGTGGGAGCAATTCCAGCAAAGTGCAAAATGCCAGAAAAAAAAAAAAGGATTTAAAAATGCAACCCTTCTCTGATTTCAGATGTTGGAACATGAATACAAACTTTCTCTGCTGTAAACTGGAGGAGACTGTGTGATTGCTGTGCTTTGCTGAAGCATATGAAGAAGAATGGTCAGCCCATCGCACTTAAGAGGACTGCTTAGCTTTCAGAAATACTTGTTTTTGCTTGGATTAAAATATGTATCAGTAGCATACATTTGTGTTAGATGTACAGCATTAGTCTGTAATGAAGTAGGTTGGATCACCTCTTATCTTGTAGTGTACAGTTGTGGTATTAAAACCCAACTTAATGAAAAATATTTTTTTTGGTCCTGAAGAGCCTGTTGTTATAAAGCCTTCTTTCCAAAATCTGCCCCCCAAAATATGACAATTTCTTTAATTCTCTCTGCTCCTTTATTTAATCTTCCTGATGATTTATGCAGCATTTTATTATCAAAGCTATAAATACGGAGTGTAAACTTATCATGTAGTGTAAATTTCATTTAAACTACTGGATCTTTTTTTTTTTTTTTTCCCTTACCTGTCCCTGAAATGTATTTTGGATTGAAGACTTAAAAGGTTTGTTTTGTCAGTAGTCTGGGTTATGCTCTTAATGAGAAAATTAAGTTGTAGCTGTGGCATAGGTGAATGAAACATCAAACATAAACGTGAAATAGTTGTTAGTGCCTTTTTTGAGCCATGGGCAAGAAATCCAAATTAACATTTGAGCAGCAGCAAATGTTGAACAGATCATGCTAGCGTGTGCTCGAGGGACCACAGAAGCATATGATGTGTGAGAATGCAGATGCGATGTGATGTTACTGTGGCACATTTGGTATTTCAGGAGATATCCCAGCTGGGGGAAGAAAATGGTAATTCTAAAGTGTGGAGCTTGTGTGTTTGTGAGCCTTTTGTAGCCTTGGGAGTTCTAGTCACCTTAAGGCTTGCAGAAGCCCTGCAGCGGTGCTTGCTGATGTGGGTGCACACCCACTTCATTCACCTTTCTTGAATGGTCAGCTGCATTTTATCCAAGCTCTCCAATATTTGTTCACTGTCTGTAGGTGCTTGGACATTCACCTTCAGTTAACCAGGTTGTTTTGCCATCGTCACTGCCCAGCTCCTTCTGCTTCACCTGTGGACTTGATGTACTCAGCTGCAGTAGGCTTTTTTTGTCTGCATCTCTCCTTGCTGCTTCTTTCATGTGTCTCTACAGCTCTGCTTCTGTTCTTTAGTTTATTTATCAGGTAGGCTTTTCTACCGAGGGGGAACAAAGCAGTCACCTCGTACTGCTTTTATAAAAAGAAAGATAGGAACCTGGGGAAGGGCCCAAATAAAATCTCCATTCGTCTGTGTGTTTTGAGCTCCATCCAATGCTTTCTGCTTGACTTCAGGATTAGGAAATAAAATGTTTCTGTGTACTATAACTGCATGTGTCTGTATAACAGCCATAATATAAATAAGTATAAATACTGCTTAGCCAGAAAAAAAAGCCATTATACAACTACTTTTCATTCTTGTTGCACTAGAATTAACTATAATAACAATATAGAAAACTCACAGTAACTTACGCACATAATTTTCTTTCTTGACCCCTCTTAGTAGAAACTCATCTGAACTACCCTGTAATCATGTATTCAGTGCTGTAGATCAATCCTAATGTGAATGTAATTATATCGATGATTGTACCAAAATAGTTCATTCCAACATAAAAATAGAAAGAAATGGTGTGGGAGTACTAATGTACTCTTTACTGTAGCAGATTTTATCTATTGATGTGCAGTCTTGCATTTATGTACATCTATTTATGTGTAAACTGAGCCTAAATTGTGTTCACAGCCTCATCCTTCCTAGGCAATGCTGTTTTTCTTTTAAATGATTGTAAATAAAATAACCTTATCAGTTTTGCTCCCCCCCCCCAAAAAAAAAAAAAAATGATGAGGAGCAATGTGGAAAATATGACTGCAGAATGGGACTGAAATCCAAGTGGAAATACATAGAGATTCAGATGTATTATCTGTAAAAAAGTAACTGACGTGGAACAACGTCGTTGACTTTTTGAATGCCTAGGACTAGTAATATTGGGAATAAGAATAAACAGTTAAGTAGAAATTGTCCCAGCATTTTATTTGTAAGACCCATGAATTTTGAAAATACAGACTGTGTATTATAAAAAGAAGGTGATACAATACTGCATTACTTTTCCACATTATTTAATGTTTATAAATCAGGATTTCCAGGGCTTTTCTCTCCCTGTACAATTTCTATGTTATTACATAAGTTTTGGAAATACAAAAAAATCTCCAGTATGTCCTTTTAATCGTTGTTATTGTAATGTGTTAATCTTTGTACCTTTGTAGGCCAAACCTAACGATCCCTAGTTGAATTAAGAGATGTTTGTGCAGTGATGTAATATGAGAGAAGTGTTAATTTATACTTGGAAGATGAGATAATATACATAACCTTTAGTCTGATTATTTTCCTGGAATGCTGGAAAAGGTTAAAATCATACCATTCACGGCTTCTTTCTTAGGCAGTGACTAGCAAGGGGAAGAAGTGAAGAAAGGCATTACTCCTCTGTAACAGTTCTCGAGCAAGAAATCTTTATGTAGCAGGGAAGCCAGTGTCTCAGAGAAAGGAAATCTCTTTCTCCATTCCCCAGTTTGAATAGTGACAAAACTGCACTGAAGAGCAAATATTTTTGATTCTGGAAGATTCCAAATTGCTCTAAATGGAAAGTTTCTTCAGAAAGTATTCCTAGAGTAAAATGATATACTTATCTGGGCACTGGAAAGCTTCTGTGGAAAGACTGCATCAGTAGGCTGTCTTTTGACGAGACTCAGAAGGTGTTGCACCTTAAATACAGAATGGAAATCATGCCTTATCTGCTTAGCCACCTAAATTTCCTGCCAAAAACTTAATTTTGATGTGAAATTCTTCTGCTGTGTATGCATACAGAAGATGCTGTTGTCTGAGCCCCTCTCTATGCACTTCTGTATAGCAAAGATGTTTTGAGAGTTGCATCCTTTTGCCATCTCCAAAACAGAGCAGAAGCCTTTATGTAAGATGTTTGGGATCACTCTGTGCAAGACAGTCCATTTTACACCAGGGGACTTGTTTTCACTCATTCTAAACAGCCCTTTTGCTATCAAAGAGGCAAGGGAAAGCAACAACAACATCAAAAAAAAAAAAAGATAAAAAGCTCACAGTGAAGAACAAAAGAATGGTCGTACTGAGTTACACTAAACATCCACCCAGCCCAGTATTCCCCTCTCAGTTAATGTCTCATAGGCCCTTGTGGCTTTAAATTAAACAGGTTTGTGGGGCTGGGAGATAGCCAAGGGCTTGCTTCTGCTGCCCTGTGCATCACTAGAATTGCAAAGCCTCTGGGTGTGGTACACTGTCCCTCTTATGGAGGAGAAATGAAAGAGACATGGGGGATGCTTTGGAAAGCATGGTAGCGTATATGATACTTCTCTACTAATGCTTTCCCAGTGCCCAGAACTTTTCTTCAGCTGGATGCGACGTCTGTGTATTTATTTAGCAGCCCTGTATAGAATTCTGTTTCATGATCTCCCGTTTTGAGATCACCAAAACTGGTCTGGTATAATAAAGAGGTTGGAAGAAAACTTGATGTATTTTCCTGGTTACCTTTGGCAAAACCACGGATTTATGCGTGGACAGATAATTTGTAGAAAGACAGAGGCCAGAAGTTTTATTTTAAATATACTTTTCTGTTTTTTTTGTATGCTTGCATTTTGCTTTTTTTTGCTCTTTTATTTTTTCACTTAGCTTACTGTAATACTTTGGGCTATGCCTGCCTACTGTTTGGTTGCCTGCAGATGCAGAGAAGGTGAGGAGCAAACAAGAATTAGTCCCTTGTCCCTCTGTCTGTGCAGGGCTGGGGCATGTTTAACATCTCTCAGTGCTTCCCCACACAGTCTGAGGCAGCTTCTAAGCTCCAGCAGCAGCAAGTTGGCACAAGGACCCTGACTTCTCCCAGCAGCTGGTAGAGCTCTCTCGGGGCAGAGAAGAAAGCAGGGAGAATTTCCATGGGCCACCTTTCAGAAAGGCAACTTGCTGTTTCTCTTCCAAAGAAGAAAGATGGAAAGGACATGATCTGCAGGGATTAATTTTGTCTTTTAGCAATGTCAGTGGAGAGGTCCTAGGCTGATATTAATGGTGGCCTCTCCGTGGTAGCGGTGAGGCACTTTGGCAAGAATCTTCTGTAAGTGATTTCAAGTACAGTTCTGTTGCCTGTGCTGTAATTACTGTGTTGACAAGACACAGAAGTTTGGTCTCTAGAGTTGTTGGTTTGGCATCTCTTTTGACTATTAAAAGTGCAGTGCTATATTATTATTTTCTTTAAATAAATTGAATACTGGATAGTTCCTGGAATCCTCATTGGGTGGTTGCTTAAGTCTTTGGTTTATCCTTTTAATTTTGGTTTCTATTAGTAAGTCTGTTTTGGACTACCACGTAATTATTTGGCCTTGTACTTATAATGAACTTCTCAAATTCAGTATCTCATATTTTTCAGGTTTGTTGTAAATGAAATACAGAAGGACTGTCACAGATAGATGGAAATTTTGATCCACTAAGGGAATACGACTTAATTCTGTAAATCAGATAAGCCTGTTTTGCAAATTATTTTAATGACTCTTTTTAAGAAATATTATGAGTTGGACAATAGTTTTCACTAAGAGAAATCTTGTTCTAATGTAATAGCCTAATTACTTTAATGGCTTTCAAGGTTAAAGACTTAATCTGAACACTGCTGTAGCATTCACCAGTGAAGAAAGGAAATTTCTTCAGTGTGAGAATTGAGATGTATATTATGCATGCCTTGTAATTCCCTCCGGTGCTTCCCACACCGGTGCCTGATAGCTCGTGAAGCATTTGCAGCATTGTTTCTTTCATCAGTGGAGCAAGGAGGTCGGATATGCCCCACTTTTAGAGGCCATGGCTGCATGGTGAACAAAAGTTCCTCCTGTTTGGGTACATGGGGCTGAGACCAGGAGGACCTTGTTAATGTTTTTGCTTTCTTGTTTTACTTTTTTTTTTTTTTTTTTTTTCTGCTGGGGCTTTTGTTTTGCATAGTTTTAGGACGACTTGATGAGAGCTGAACAGCAGGATAGTATGAGGGCTGTGCTGTTAGGTTTTGCCTGTTGTTAAAAATACATCCATAAATGAAAGGAGCAAGGAGAACACAAAACTGAAAAAAACGGGACAACATCTTTCTGTTTGGTGTGTGACTGGGACACACCACAGCACATCTCCGAGAATTTCCCTTTCCTTATGTCTAGTTCCCCTGTAACATCCCTCATCTATTTGCAGGGATTTTGACAAAACCTTTCCCTCCGCTCCTAAGCCACACTCCCTGACCGTCCCTGTACACTAGGGCAGCCCGTAATTGCTGCTTTTACACATACCTCTTCCGTGATGAAATGCTGGAGAGTCTGAAGGTCCTTCCTCAGGGGCACAGGAGCTGTGAGCAGGGCTTCAGAGCTGCTCTTCTCTCTCCCAACAGACCACCTCTTCTTGTGGTGCTGAAGGCTCCGAGCATCTGCCTCTTTCCTGTAGCTTTTCTTGTTCCTGCTGAACTGAGGTCTTCATCTCTCAAGGGATCAGTAGGTAAATGATCCCTTGATGGGGAGAGATGAGCAAAGATGAAAGGGAACGTTGCAGTTTAAGGAAGGCATTAATGGCTTCTTCAGGGGTTTGTCAAAGCAAGCAGCATCCTGGCATTCCTGTGAGGCCTGACATGCTGCAGGGATGTGGCAGGGAGCACATACAAATTCGGTGTTGTGGGGAGTGTCTTTTTAAAATAATTTTGTAGATTTTGTGGTACTGTATTTTCAAAAAGAGGTGAGATACTAGCAGTCACTGTACTGCTTTTGGTCAAGACTGATACATTGAAGTCCCTTCTTTTTTATTGCTGTAATATCATCTTCCTTTTGCATAAATTTTGTGTATTTTATGTAAGTAACCATTTAGACAACCACAGAGATGACAAACAACAGAAATTTGTTATTGTACTGTTTTGATACTTCCCTCACTCTTCTTTTCCAAAGCTGTTCCACAGGATTTTTTTTAGACATTTTTCTGTTGGGGTATCAGTGGGAGGGATCTGTGGGATTCTGTAGTTCTTTGGGGCCAACATTGTGTTGTTTTGATACATATCAATGCACAGTAAAGTAGTCTGTATTTTTTGATTTTTTTTTTTTTTAGTTTCAGTTATAGGCTAATATTTTTATATATGCAGTTGTGCTTCTTTGCTGACCTGCTAGTCGAATTCCCACATATGTTCTCTTTTGGTGTTGCTCAACATGGTGCATTTTACCCTTTGGTAAACATGTGCTGCTGAAAAGGCTGAAAATCATTTTAAAATTATGAAACTTACAAATCATCAAGCCTGAAAAATGCAAATTGTCCACTTATGCTATAGTAGGCATGTAATACATGAGAAAATCTTAGTTTTTATATGTGCAATTCATAGTTTAAACAGATCCTTTTTCAAATAGTTGGGACAAGAAATTGCTATTTAATGTATTTAAATGAAGTTGACATCCCAGTTTTGTATAGCATCATTGGAACAATACATCTTATATCCTATCCCATAGATCCCAAAGTACATCTGGTTTCTCACTCATTCTATCATAAGGTAATATGAAAAACAAAGTATGGTGTTACATTCCAATGATCCATGATCTGAATGTGATATTTAATAGTATAATCATGTTTTTTGAATTATTAATTTTTGGGGGGTTATACTAGGTATTGGTTGCATTTCCTGGAAATTGATTTTTGTACATTCCATGAGATTGTGGATATTTTTTTATCTTAATAGAATGAATGCTTTATAAGCAGTGGGAAAAGCAAAGAAGCTGCCTAAAAATCCAAATGATTACTTATTTCCATTTACTTATATCTTCTCCTAAGAGGCACTTGGATTGTTGAATTTTGTTTTGGTGTATCTTTGGAGAACAGTATTTTCCTGCATACAGAAGTTTCAGAATACACCTTTTTGCTAGTAATATGATAGACACCTTGCCTACCCTGAAGAGTTTAAAAATAAAGATCGGCTATACAAAGAGTAAATGTGAGCAACTTTCATCCTCCCTCCAATATATTGACGTTTAATTTTGTTGTGTAATAAGTATTTTCACATATATTTGACTCTTCAGGTAAAAGTGTAGGTCCGTTTGATGTGGGCATAAGTGCTTATAAGAAGATGAAAAAGATGTGAAAAGGGAAGGGAATGTACTTAGAAAAATTAATTTTGCATTGAAGGATGAGAAGATGATATAAAAGATTCATTTTTTTTTTCTTCCTCTGAGGAAATATATCACTAACATAGTACTCCAGAAGTGTATATTTTCCCATTGTGATCTTTTATGCAATAAATAATAAGTATAAAATGTGACTTAATTTAGGTAAATATGTTAAATAATACTTATGACAGCAACATGAGACCAAAATTGCAGGTTTGTTTTTCTGAATTATGTCCTTTTGGAGGTGTTGTTCATAGACGATGATAACAAGGAGATTATATAAACAGAACTAAAACAATATAAAATTGAAGATGCATATAATGTATATAACCCTGGAGTTTATGGGATATAATGTATAATGGCATCAGAGGGCGATAGCAGGTGGGCAAGTGTAAGTGTTATTGATAATATAACCTACTTGTGTATGTACCTAGAAGGAGGAATATACATACTATATATATATATATATATATATATATATATATATATATATCTGCCTTGGTGAAAACTGAGCTTCCATGGAACTCCATTTTGGGCCTGCATGCCTGACTGACACTTTTTGGGTCTGAGGTCCATTGCAGGCTGGCTTCATGTCTGAGCCTGCAGAATCAACTCAAAGCTGTTCTTCATGCACAGGTTTTAAAAGAAATAAATTTGGATTTAATTATTTTAGTAATATAACGGCACCGTATTTTCTCTTTATTTCTTCCCTTTCCAGTTTAATCTCAAGACTTTGAAAATACAATACACATGGCACAGATCATAAAACTTTTTCAGACACTGTTAATTCTGACACTTCATGATTACATCTCAGCTGAAGATGGAGAAACAAGAGCAAGTAAGTCTTAATTTTTGTATTTCAGATAAAGGCAATTTCAAAGCATGCCTTATATTTATAATATCCATGTTCAGGTCCACACGCACAGAATACAGAATAAAACCTGGTGGATATTTCAGCAAAACACTGGGTCCAATGCTATCCAAAGTCTCTCCCAGTCTAAATTACTCCATGATTCAAGTCCCTGGACCTGGCTATTTATCTTCTGTCTTCTCCTCTGAAGAGTGACCCTCCGTTCGCCACTTATACCTTCTCCCAGTGTCTTTTCTCTTTGCCACCACCTGCCCTCCAAAAGCATCTCCAGCTGACTGTGGCCACTTTCTTTCAGGAAGATGAAGCCTTGACCTGACAAGAAGTTTCTGTAGCCGTAAGTCAGGACAAGGCAAAGCTCTTCTTCCTAATGTGGAGATGCAGCCTTTCACAAAACAGAGGGCGCAGTAATACACAGCAACTCCATGGCCCACGTGCCATGGGATCAGATTAATGTCTCCTGATTTGGGCCATCTCTTTGTCACCTTGGCACATAATGTATCCATTATCTCATGTGCTTTCACAGTGGATGGGAGGTAGCTGTCCCCTCCAGAAAGATATTTCCTCTATTTGAGGATGTGCACATAAAATAGATAGGACAGTCCATGGCCTGTACTTGGCAGTTTGGTCTAAAAGCTCCATTTATGGGTGTCTACAGCTAGTAGTGTTAAATCCACGCCTACATCACCATGCAGTTATGATGACATTTCTAAGGAGAGTGCATTGTATTTGCTAAATGAATAGATGATTTTGTATTCTGGAACTTGACTTCTTCACTGATCATTTTTCTTCTAATAAAATCAGAATATGATATTAGCAATGTTCAGTTGAGACTTGGGACTTCATAGTAACTAGTTTTGTAAGTGCCAAGTAATAGTGTCAGAAGTACATTAGAACATATTTGTAGAAGGAGTGGATATTACTACTGAATTCTGCAGTATGCAGACGATAGCCTTACTCTGCAGTGTGTTTGATTTGTGTCATGGTTTAGCCCCAGCAGGGAGCTCAGCCCCATACAGATGCTCACTCACTCTTTTCAGGTGGGATGGGGGAGAGAATTGGAAAGGTAAAAGTGTGAGAATTCATGGGTTGAGACAAAGACAGTTCGCTAGATAAATCAAAAGTTGTGCACATAAGCAAAGTAAACCAAGGAATTCATTCACTACTTCCATCGGCAGGCAAGTGTTGAGCCACTTCCAAGAGAGCAGGGCCTATCACATGTCATAGTTCCTTGGGAAGACAAACATCATCACTCCAAACGTACTCCCTTTTTCTTTCCCCCAGCTGTTATTGCTGAGCATGATGCCACATGGTGTAGGACATCAGTTTGGCCAGCATGGGACAACTGTCCTGGCTGTGCCCCCTCCCAGCTCCTGGTGCACCCCCAGCCTCCTCCCTGGCAGGGCAGCACCACAAGCTGAAAAGTCCTTGGCTCTGTGTGAACACTGCTCTGCAACAACTAAAAGCATTGGTGTGTTATCACCACTATTTTCATCAAAAATCCAAAGCACATGTTTGAGCCTCTGTGAAGAAAATTAACTCTATCCCAGCCAAAACCATGACATTTTGCTAACAAAAATGAGTACTTACGTTGACCAATCTTTGCAGACAAAGAGATATGGGGAAAAAAAACTAAATGTATTCCTCTCTGCTGATTGCATGAAATACAATTGGCAGCTAAGGAACTGAAATTCCAGAATATTTTTTTTTCTGGTGATAATGCAAAAAACAGAAAATGGTATGGTTTTCAGATATGAAGTTGGATCCATGTGACTTACAGAAATAATCTTGTTTTCTCAAGCAAAGTCAGCTGATTGGTTTTGTATTTCTTCTTTTTTTTTTAATTGAATGTATTTATTGATATAGATTCTAATACAAACCCTATTGAAATGAAAAAAAAATCCAGTGGAAGAGAAGAGTGGATGCGTTCACTAAAATATTTGTTTGATATGTGTTCTTTTTAGGTTGCAGAACTGCTCCGGCTGATTTAGTCTTCATCTTAGATGGCTCTTACAGTGTTGGCCCAGAAAACTTTGAAATAATCAAAAGATGGCTTGTCAATATTACAAGAAATTTTGACATAGGACCAAAGTTTATCCAAGTTGGAGTTGTCCAGTACAGTGATTACCCTGTACTTGAAATCCCTTTAGGAACACATGAATCCACTGAAAACCTCATCAGAGAAATGGAATCCATACACTACTTGGGAGGAAATACAAGAACAGGAAGAGCTATTCAGTTTGCCTATGACCATCTTTTTGCAAAATCTTCAAGATTTTTAACAAAAATAGCTGTTGTTCTCACTGATGGAAAGTCCCAAGATGAAGTCAAAGATATAGCAGCAGAAGCGAGGAAAAATAAAATCACTCTGTTTGCAATTGGTGTTGGCTCAGAAATTGAGGAGGATGAACTTAAAGCTATTGCTAACAAGCCTTCATCAACTTACGTATTTTATGTTGAAGATTATATTGCAATATCAAGAATTAAAGAAGTTATAAAGCAGAAACTCTGTGAAGGTGAGTGATCATAAAATGTTTTTGAAGGTGTGCAGAATGGACTTTTGAACCCATCTTCCTTTAGTTCACAAGCAGAATTCGTGATTAGTGTAGTCTAGGGCACTTGATAAACTATAATACGATCTTCCTTCATTTTGATATTGTTTGCCGAAATCCTTCCCAAAATGTTATTTTCTCCATTAAACAAAGAGATATACTTCAGAAAGATGCAGTATGTTAGCACAGTGTGTGCTTAATTTCACTGTGTGGGATTTTGCCCTAGGCATCATTTTTTTTGCATTGATAGACTTTAGAAACCCTAACATAGTTGAGCAATTCTCAGAGTGCCAAGACCGTAGGGCTTACTTTATCCCTTTTCCTAGGTTCAGCTGATACTAATCTGCAATTCAGCATTTCTTCTTGACAATTGAGAGGATAGCCTATTACAAACAGGAGTTCTTCCTCTAGCATGTGTTGAAAAACCCAGAAGAGAGACTCTTGGCAAAAGTGCCTGGAATTGTAACGAGCTGTTATGATCTTTTTAAAAAGGATTTTACAGAAGAATTAGCCAAGACCAACATTGTAAAATAACTTTTCAGTTTTAGAATGCTAGCAGTGTTACTGCATTGAGTTTTCTGATAACTTTGTAAAACAATGGCTTTCCTGAATATAAAAAAAGCTTGCAAATGTCTTCTCAAATATATCACTCAGAAGGACTGTATTATACAGCAAGTATGCATTAATGCTGAGATGTATGTTTTATTACCAATAATTGATGAAAGTCGTGTTTCAGTTGTACCATATTTCTGTGCTTAATTCTTATTAAGTGAAAAATAGCTTTCATTTGTTCTCTCTTTGCGTACTGACTTCACTGAAAAAATATGGTGATATTTATGTTGAGATTAATAGTGTTTATTTCTTGATAAAATTATGAAAATCATAATAATTCCATGTGGCTGGTGTGAAGGAAGGTAAAGTCTGTCAAAAAGTTAAATCAGCTAAGTGCAGCTAAATTCTTTAATAAAACTTCATACAGGGACAAATTTCCCCAAATAAACACAATATTTTCTTTTAATAGATTTCAGCAAAATATTTCATCATGACCTAATCATCTGTGTTGTAATGTTTAAAAAAAAATGGTAGCCTTTACTCTTTGGAGTTTTTATGTTTGTTATTTAATGAAGATAGAAGAACATAGTGAAGAACATAATGAAGATATAAGAACATAGGGGCAGTGTTTACTTTTTGGAAAAAGAAGGCTGAAGTTTTGTGGCTTATGTAGCAAGTAGTGCTGATATGAGTTGCCTTGTGGATGGAGAGCTGTTGTGCATCTTTTGGGAACTTCAGTGTTTGTTTTAGAGGAGGCAGTGTGAAAACAGCTGCTGAACATGTCTTCCAGAAAGATGAACAAGGAACTCCTGACAAAACTGAAACATAAGCAGGAGGCGTACAGGAGGTGGAAGCAGGGGCAAGCCACTTGGGATGAATATGGAAATGTCTGTCAGAACGTGCAGAAATGCAACAAGGAAGGCCAATGCTGATTTGGAATTAAATCTGGCTAGGAATGTCAAGGACTTGGATTTCTTCAAATACATCAAAAACAAAAGCAGGAAAATTCCTCCTACTGAATGGACTGGGGACCCTGGCAACAGGATGCAGAGAAGGTAGAGGTGCTGAATGCCTTCTTTGCTTCAGTCTTTGCTGCGAATGCTAGCCCTCTGGAATATGTAACCCAGGAGACCAGGGAGAAGGTATGAACAAAGGAGGAGAAGGAGAATCAGATTAGAGATCATTTAGGCAAACTTGACATTCACAAATCCATGGGCCCTGATGGGATGCATCCATGAGTGCTGAGGGAGCTGGTGTACCATTGCTAGGCCACTCTCAATCACCTTTGAAAGGTCATGGCTAATCAGAAGAGGTACCTGAGGACTGGAAGAAAGCAAATGCAACTACAGTCTTCAAAAAGGGCAAGAGGGAGGACACAAGAGGGAAGTACATGCCAGTCAGTCTTACCTCAGTCCCTGGAGAGGTGATACAATAGCTCATTCTGGAAGCCATCTCTAAACGTGTGGAAGACAAGAAGGTGATCAGGAGTAGTCAACATGATTCACCAAGGGAAATCATGCTTAACCAACCTGATTGCTATGGTGGAATGACAGACTGGATAGATGAAGGAAAAACAGTGAGATATTGTTTGCCTGGACTTCTGCAAGGCTTTTGATCCTGTCTTTCCTTGATCATGTTTCCTGTGATCTCACAGGCAAGCTCAAGAATTGTGGGCTGGATGAGTGGAAAGTGAGGTGGATTGAGAACTGAATGAATAAATAGCAGGACTGAGAGGGTGGTGTTTAGTGGCACAGAGTATACAGATCTCCAGAGTTGGAGATCTGTAGCTATTGGTGTCCCCTGTGGGTAAATAGGTCCAGTATTATTTAATTAATTCATCAATGACTTGGATGAAGGGATAGAGTGCCTCCTCACTGAGTTTGCTGGTGATACAAAACTGGAAGGAGTGGCTGACACCCCAGAGTGCTCTGCTGCCATTCAGAAGGGTCTTGACAGGCTGAAGAGATGGGCAAAGAGGAACACCTTGAAATTCAACAAAAGCAAGTGCCAGGTCCCGCAGCTGGGGAGGAATAACCCCACACACCACTAAAGGCTGGGCCTGACCTGCTGGGAAGTAGCTCTGTGGAGAAGGACCTGAAAGTCAGGGTGGACAACAAGTTCACCATGAGCCAGCAATGTACCCTTGTAGCCAAGAAGGCCAATGGTATCCTGTGCTGCATTAGGAAGAAAGCAGGCTGAGGGAGGTGATCCTCCCTGTCTACTCAGGTGAGGCTTCCCCTGAAGTACTGTGTCCAGTTGTGGGCTTCCAGTACAAGAGAAATGTGGAGCTCCTGGAGTGAGTCCAGCAAAGTGCTACTAAAATGATTGAGGGGAGTGGAGCATCTCACATGAGGAAAGATTGAGGGAGCTGGGTCTGTTCAGCCTGGAGAAGAGGAGGCTTGTGTTTTGACATGAGTAAGAAGGAAAGTTATGCTGGACATTGTATTTTTTTTTTTCCTTATAGCATTCAGAAGGTGGATATTTTAGTTTCCTTATCATAGGCAAGGGAGTTCTTGCAATTTTTTGTGTAGAACCAGACAAATAACATGCAATATATTTTAAATTTGGGAGTCAGGTGACATTTTGTTTTGAGGAGGAAAAGAAAACCAAGGGGAATGTATGCGGCTTCTTGCTGCTGCCCCAAACATTTGTGGCATGTCCCCTTAGTGTGAATTGTCCTTTCCCATGAACAGGGTAGCTTCTGACTGCCCTTAAGTTGGCTAAAAAGAGAAGACATGCAGTGTTGCTCATATTATAAAGTGAAGCCAATCTAGACCTTTGAACTGATGATTCCCTGGCACTGAAACATGACTTTTCCAGCTCATGGCTAGTCCAGAAGGAGTTGAGAGAACTCTCCACCCCTTCTTTGGAATGCATTCCTAGGTTCTTTCCTTTCTATGAATGGATGCTTTTCTGAAGAAACAATGGAAAATGATGAAAATTTTAATATAACAAAAGATTTGCTTTCTTTTAATTGATTTAGTTTAGTAAAAATACTGGCCTTAGCATTACATTTCACTTTGCTATCTTGCACATTTTTTAAAAACATTTTAGTCCACTGCCTAAGATTATTTTTGTGTAAAAAGAATTAAACAAAGATAACATCCAGCCAACTTTTGTTTCCATAGAAAGTATACCACACAATATTTCTCTAGTGAGAATAGCTTCAAGCAGATTCCAGTGCAACAAAATAGATTGGTGAAATTTTGATTGAAAAATGAAAAAAATAGTTGTTAATAAAGAGGGATGGTGAATTAATCTAAACTGTTACTGTACCACAGAAATTAACATCTATAATTTTGTAGCATTCTGAAACCATGTATTTTTGGAAATTAAATCTAGTATTATTTTTGGTCAAATATTGTAATTCCTTTTACTACAGAATCAAAATAGAAGTATGTAGTTGCAGTAAAATACGGCATCTCAGTATTCTCACTTTATGTCTCAGAGGATACTGCATGTCACTTCTCTCTTGTTAGACTTAACTGGCGGTTCTCAATTCTTTTTTATTTCTTGAAAGGCAGCTACAAAAAAACATTAGGTAAGTAAGAGGGTACCTTTTGAAAGTTTTAATTCTACTTTTATCTATATGTTCATTTATTACTTTGCAGAATCTGTTTGTCCAACAAGAATTCCAGTGGCAGCTCGAGATGAAAAAGGATTTGACATTCTTCTAGGACTAGGCGTGAAGAAAAAGGTTAAAAAGAGAATTCAAATACCAACTACTAATGCCAAAGCTTACGAAGTAACCTCCCGTGTTGACCTGTCAGAATTGACAAGGTATATACATTTATAGGTCTAAAATTAAAACGATTTTGTTTGTTTGATTGTTTAAAGTGAGAGAGACTTGTTCTAAGATTTATACTGAATGTTCAAGTATTGTCCTTTTTTTTCCACTTCGCCCTTATTTAGGAATGTGTTTCCAGAAGGTCTGCCTCCCTCCTATGTGTTTGTTTCCACTCAAAGATTTAAGGTAAAAAAGACATGGGATTTGTGGAGAATTCTAAGCCTGGATAAGAGACCACAGATAGCAGTCACTATTAATGGAGAAGAGAAAACATTATCATTCACTACAACGAGTTTAATAAATGGCACACAGGTTATTACTTTTGCTGCACCTCGTGTAAAGGTAAGAAATACGTAGGCATTATGTTGGAATACTCATTTAAATACACATTTTTCCTTTGCCCTTTATGTTTTTTAACAATAATCTTATTCTTGGCTGCTTAGATGTTTAAAAATAGATGGTGAGTACTTCATCCATGTTTTCTGAGTCCACAGTGGTCATCAGTGCAAATGCTTTGCAGGTGCTTTCTGCTCAGCAGTTTCCAGCAGGTAATTGTGAAAATTACAGAGAATGTTTTGCACACAGCACTTTGCCTAACATATGCTGGAAAGTATTTTCTGTGTTTGATGCAGAGGCTAGAAAATTGGAACAAGAATAGTCGATTTTTAGAGAGAGTTTTTGTTAAGTATCTAAATTCCCTTGAAAGTGCATAATGAAAGTAGTTATTTTCTTCTCCAGAAAACCAGCATACAAAATAAGTTCAGCCTAGATTTGTCTAGTTCTCTGTTGAGTAAAAATTCTTTTCAGCTGCTTATTTTTCTCACTAAATGGATTCATCTCTTTGTGTAAACCATCTCCTAGTGTAATCTGAAGATTGCCTATTCAGTGTTTTTCAATTTCCAGCGAAGTACTCAACTCCGTAAGAAAGATGATCTAAGATTCTGTGAAAGACATTGAATGTCTCTGCATGTGTGTTTGTACCAGTATAGGAATATACAGCCTGGAGATTCACATACCTGTCTTGGGGAGTGTTTATTAATTTGAGAGAGAGGGACACTTCAGCAAAAAAAAAAGTGTGAAAGGTTTTACTGATAGAACACTTAGTGGCCAAGGGGGTTCTAATTTTCTGGGAAGTGGTGGTCTGCATTTGAAACCTTTCTCCAAATGAGGCTGAGGCTGAAGGAATTTGATATATAAGTACTCGGAGAAGGAAGGTCTACTTTCTAAGAGAAGGTTTTAACTACCAGGCTTTTGTTGGTGAGGAGTATTTTATTCTTTTATTAAATGGATAATTTTGCTTTTTTCTTCTAAATTTCCTCTGCCTTTTTATAATTATTTGTAGGTGAAATATATACATTTTAAAGAAGCAAAGTGTTAAATTTGTTTTACTGGAAATTGCTGGAAATTTCATTTTTAAGTCAATCTGAAATATTTTAAGTGTTTCAGGGATCTACAAATGAAAAATCAATTTTATTCCTGCAGTCCCAGGTATCCATGAACTGCAAAGACAACTTTTTAATTTCTTCTGTGTTTCTCCATTCTTATATTTGCTATTACGGAGGACAATAATTTTATACCTTTTTTTAGATCTGCACATCTCTAAACACACTCTAAATATCACTGCATTATTAACAACCATTTTAAAAATGATTATTTATCATGTTACCCTGGAAAATTGAAATGTTTTATGTTGTGATTTGTTTATTTTATTTTGTAATGAGAGCCATTACAAGTAAATCCCTATCTACTAATGAAAATACTATGGAAACAGAGGTGCTAAGTGTGTATATGTTTTCAAGTATCAATTAGTTTTTACCATGATTTAAGATCTGAAGTGTTTGAGATGTCATACCTGTTATACTGCTGAAAAAAAAGGTCTCTGATTTCATATTTATAAGAAATATGTTTCAGCATGTTCAGGGGCAGACTGAAAAAATCTATGTGAGTTAAAAATAATTCTGAAGCATAGACTTATTTAGTAGCAAATATCATTTCCACAATTATATTTTTACTTAACCACTACTATTTTGCCCGTACAGTTATAATTTTTTTTTGTATGTGACAAAACCTGAAACATTGATCGTCTCAACCATTAACAGGTAGTTTCAGTGTTGAAAAGAAGTTTTATTGTAATATAAATTAAAGACATTTTGTTTTAAACATTTCATTTTTGTTCACTTTTCTTAGACATTGTTTGATGAAGGCTGGCATCAAGTTCGTCTCTTAGTAACAGAAGACTTTGTAACTTTGTATATAGATGACCAAGAAATTGAAACGAAGCCATTACATCCTGTTTTAGGTATTTACATCAGTGGACTAACCCAAATAGGAAAGTACTCTGGAAAGGAGGAAACTGTACAGGTATGCTTACGTTAAAAACACAGTAATTTAAATATCAGGCTAATTTAGAAGTTCTGCTGTAGGTTAAAATTTCATTGGTGCTTTCTCTTTTCCTGAACCTACTCTTCTAATTTACTCTTGGTTGAAATGTAATATATTAAATTTTAGTAGTTAAGAGGGAACATAAACTGATGGGTACTTACTTGATCTCACTGACTTCAACGGGTGTTAGTTTTTGCTGAAGCACTGATTTATTGCAGTGCAGTTGCTCAAATCTGGGAAACAGCATCTCAGAGTGGGGGACATCCTCTGTGCTTGACACTTGCGTGTAATTTCCAGTGTATGGGTTCTGTTGGCACAATAGAGAGAGAACACAATTTTCAGGAAGTTTCCTTCTCATTGAGTTGTCAAGAAAATATGAAGCATGTCAACGCTAGATATGTTGTATTGTGAATACTTGGTGCACAAAATAGCACTGTTTGATTCTGCTGTGCTGGAAAAGAGCCTTGAAACTCCTGTACTGAGGCTCTCCTTCATTCTGAGGAATGTGAACTCCTCTTGCCTATAGAGTTGCATGGATACACCAAAAAGCTGGTAACGTTGGGCTATATAGCTAAAGGATGTATAGAGCAATGGTGAGGACTGTAACAATGAGTGTTCCAGATGTTTGCTAAATAGATTGTTTCCTTATATTTATAACAATGTGGTAACAGCATTACAAATTATACTGAGGATAAAGAAGCAATACTAAGAAATACTGAACTACCTAAGTAGGTGGTTTTTTTTAGTCATTTTGAAAGCTGTGCTTTTTTGTAGTCCACTGTTTAATTTCACGATCCTTACTACTCCTATTAAAATAGATTAATGTGTTTTGCATCATCTTCATTAACTCTCTTCAGATGTTGTTAATCATTGGTCTCAATTGTATGCATTTGTAGCCAGGCTTCATTTCTATTATTACCATATTATAAAAATGTACGCAGAAACTTGGATGACATACTGTGTGCATGACTCAGCATTTCTGGTGGAAACATAGTTTGTATACTAAAATACTGATTTGTGAAAAATAATGAATGCTTCTCACAGATTTCTGGTAGGACTTCAGGCACTTATGTCAAGGAAAGTAGAAATTTTGGAAATTATCTCACGCATTTTCCCTGTCAGTGTGGGATTATCCCGTTTTCATAGTTTTGTGCCTTCCGGGATTTTAGTGTTGTTTGTTGTGCCTTGTTTTTTTCTCTTAAGTTGCTGCAGCAATGGGACTTCTGTAGATGGTTTCTCATGGTTTCTCAGTTAAAGAATGTTCTTAGTTAAAGAATGTTCTTAGCAAAAGACGTATAAAATAAAAATGAAAGTGTTTTGGGAGTGTAGAACTGTGTAAGATCCTCTCCTGACAGTGGACAACAAGAAAAGTAGTCATGTTACAATTTTTTTATTTCCAGCTGATTTCTAAAATCTAAAAATGGTATTTTTGTCCAGTATCTTAGACTGCAACACATTCCACATTCTGCAAAGCATTAACAGTCAACCTTTGCCAGAATATTTCTATTTAAACTATGATTATGAATATTTTAATGAATCAGCATGCCAACTTTCACTGAAAATGTATTTTGAAATCTTTTTCCTTTGAGTCTTTTTTCCTTTGAATCCTTTGAAACGTTTTTGAAAAACAAAGTATGGTAGAAGATCCCTCAGAAACGCTTTGGTGAATTTTCATTCTCTTTATTTTCTCTGATTCAGAAGTTTTCTAGTGATGTTTTGCAGGACTTTTCAATTTAATTAAGGCCTTACTGGCTTACATGCTTTGCAGTACAGCGATGATAAACTTTTGTACACACTTCAGTGTTGCAAATTGTAGCTAAGACATTTTAAATTTGAAAATGTATATTACTATGTATGGCATTACCAGACTCGATATTCTGTGCTGTGTTCCCCCTGCTAGTCAAACTCATAGTCTGTGAGTTCTTTTAAGTGTAACTGGGCATTTTTCTCTCTGTGCTCATTGTACTTTTATGATAGAAAAGCTAACTTCAGAAATTTCATTCTTCTGTAGTATAGTAACAGAGCAGAATGGCACAAACTTGTGCTTTCCTGGTGCCAGTGTTTCAATCAGCTGTTTTTTATAGTTTTGCATTACAAATCTAAACTAAAATTATTTCTGATGCCTTACCAAAATTTAGTAATATTACATCTAGTAGAGACAGGACAATGTAGAAAGATCTAACCAGCAGTACTGTTAAGGTAAAAAGGAAAATGTACGCTTTGCTTCTGCAGTTATAACTGTTTCCAAATGGTGTTGGCAGTGGGTGTAATTCGTGCTGTGCATGTTTGGATTTATTGCCAAGGATGAAGGGTGGTGATTTCTGTTACTTTAGCAAACAAAACCTTGGATTGATTATTTTTCTTTAAATAATTATGCTACAGAATTTTGAATTGGTTGCATGTATGAATCATTGTGAGAAGCCTGATGTTTCTACATCTTTAATTTATTTTTAACTATAGTAGACATACAGACTTCCCTCTTTCTGTTGCTTTTTAATATTTTGTTCTTTTTTAAAAAAAAAAACTGTGGATGATATAATTTAAGAAAGGTATAATTTAAACCAATGTCAAACTATTAACACTTTTTCTAAAAAAGTCTTTTATGTTTTGAATTATAGTTTGATATACAAAAGCTGCGAATCTACTGTGACCCAGAGCAAAATAATCGAGAAACAGTCTGTGAGATCCCAGGATTTGTGAGTATGATAGATAAACTTTTGCAGACTATTTGGCATTCTTACAAATTACTGTTTAATGCTGACTTAATAGTGAATTCCTAAAATAAATAACATTACATTGATTCAGCTGGTGCAAATGAATGCTTGTTGCTTTTGCAGGATCAAGTGACCCAGAATTTGTCTGCCTTCACCCTTAGTTTTGCATGAACATATTTTAAAAGCTTTTTTTTTTTTTAGTTTCGATATTTGATGGTGCAAATTTGACAGCAGTATAGAAGAATCTCAGAATCATCTGTTAGAAATTTAAGATTTTAAACATTACAAATAAGTAAAACAGCTAGGTTACAGCAGTGTGAAATACTTTAAATATTGCTTTTTAACTTGTCTTGTATACTTCTATACTTGATACTTGCCAGGTCATTTAATATCTGAAATTTATATATGTAACCAACAAACATATATTTATATATCACCTTTTCCTATCAGAAGTATCTATGCTGAAGTCTGATATAAAAATCCCATTGACTGAAATGAAGTAAAGATTTCACAATGTATGTTATGGACAAGACAAAAATAAAATGCAGTTCAGGGTTTTAGGATTCTTGTACACAATTTCAAAGTTTATGGGGCTTCTTTGATCCTTTCTTTGTCCTCTTACATAGAGTTAATTATACAATGAAATGTAAAACACATGTAAACAAACTTGGAAATCATTCATGATACACAGTTGGGTCTAGATTTTCAAACCTATTCAACTTATTTCTCAAAAGAGATTGGTTTATATTCACAGTTCCCTTCAAAGTGTCATCCTTTGTTTGGTGTCTAAGATAATCAGACACCAGTGTGTTAGTCTGCAGAAACATACTCTGCATGTTTTGATTTGGTATTTTAGGACTTAGGACCATCTTGCCAATTTGACAATAGTGCCCATGAATCTTCAACATACAAATATTCCATTTTTTGCTAAATTTGTATATACCTACAGCTAGTCTGTTTGGCTCCTATTTAATTAAGGCCAGTGTTTCTATTATAATCAGCACTCCATATGACTCTTATTTAAAACTCACACCTTTAATTTAAGCAACAAGTAGGTGTCTGGATTATTAGCCATTCTGAAATCTGTCTGTGTAGGTAACTAATCTGTAAGGAACGCAATTGTAAACTTAGCTTTAAATCTGATGTAAACTTGATATTTAGCTATTTATTTGTAACACAATATCTTCTTGCTCTTTGCAATGAGTAGGTAGGATATGAAAAATGAACAAATGAAAAAAAAATGTGGCTAAAGAAAGCAAATGCTAAAAAACTCCATCATATTTTGCATTCTCTACAACTTGGCAAGAAGTCTGAGCAAAGAGATCACATTTTGCCAGTTTAGTTTCACTTACTGTTGTTGTAAATTAAATTTGGGCTTCACTCATGAAATTCTGGACTCCTTCAGGAAATAAAAATGTTGGATGATCTCCAAGGAGGCAATGAAAGTTGGAGGCATATGTGGTTTGTGGTTGTACTCCATCAGAGTGTGGTTGTGTCAGAGCTCCTGAACTAAGCAGGGGCTGTATGTGCTAATTACAGCCTAAATTCCCTGAGACCACTGGCTGCATCGTAATTTTAAGCTCCCACTATGATCAGTGGGGAAAGAAACTTTCTCTAGACTTTGCCTGAGATGAAAATTGAATACAGAGGAAGCCACCTCTCTCCACTGATTGTGTGTTCAGTCTGTGGTGATAGTGTGCATCATAAAACTCCTGCTTGCAGTGCAGGTAACGGTGGCTACTGAATTATTAATACAGTCAATTATGTGTTTGATGTGCTGAAATATTTGTGGATGGTTTGTTCTATGATACTGCAGATACCATGCAGTTACTCAGGAAAATGTGACAGAAAGCCAGCCTTGCCTCTGTGCTGCTGTATATTTTCCCAGATGCTAGATTCAGGCAGAAATCAGAGATTTTAGAAAAGTTTTGGTACATTCTTGGACATCAATGAATAAGGAGAGGATTATTTTTTTAATGAGAACTTGCTCCTGGCAGAAGTTTTGAGCCAAATCTAAACATTCAGTGTATACATATTTACATGGTACAGTTTTACTTCAAGTTTTGTCATTGCCTTTGAAAAACTGCTACTGGCAGCTCCTTTTGAAAGACCCATAAATGATACTAAAATTCATATATGTTGATAGCAGCTGTACACACACCTGAGCAAGTCTGAAATTTTGAACTGTAGTTGCTTGCTATTTACAGCCCTACATTTATGATTGGTTTTGGTAATGTTTACAAATGAATTGATTTTGTTTATTGCAAATATTGCTTTATTCTTAAACTGTGTTTCTTCTTGTTTCAGAACGGAGAGGTAGGCTCAATCCTAAACTACTCAAACTCAGTTTAAGGTAGTATATGACTTTATATAATTTACTATTCTAGGGAATATACTCTTTGTTGTGAAAAATGGACAGAGGTTTGCTAAGCTTAAAATGCTGGATTTCCATTAACTGAGCTCTAGTCAATGGCAAATTCAAAATCAGTTTTCTGTAGAAGCCCAAGTTTAATAGAATAAATGGCCTGATTTTTTTTTTTTTTCCCAGTTCAATTGAATTGCTCTTATTTGCAGGGCTGGATGCTGTTGCAAAGGGAATGGGGATATATTCAGGAGTAATTTGTATTTTAAGCAATCATTTGACTGTAAGAAAGAATTCCATTCAGAGACCATTTAAAAAGGTCTGCATTACTGTAGAAAATCTGAAAAAAAAGATAATATAGAAAGTGTGTTAGGTAATAAATAAAAAATCTGTTCTTTCGTAGCTTGTATTCCCATATTAATGCCTTTCCACATCTCTAAGAACTAGATCAAAGAGAATTCACTGAATCTAACCTGAATCTAATCATATAAATTGAGTACAGATTCACCTAAGTTTTGGGTGCCTAACCCTGGTCAAATGAATTTGATCTTGTAGCTCAGCATTGGGGTTTCATGTGAACTCAGTGGTGGGAAGTAGATATCTCAAATGATCTGTCAAGGTTTATTGTTTACTGCTATAGGGAGCATAGTTTGAAGGAGTTCACTGAATTCTCCTAACTAGATGATAGACGCCCATGGGGTTACTGGTAGGAATCAGTGGTAGCAGCCAGACCTCAACTCTTCTCAAATACCATGATGGCTGGGACATGTGCCCATGAGGTAGGAGACAGGGGCTTTATGCTCTTTTTGGGCTTGTTACACAATAACATGCAGTTGGTTGTGGTCACTATGTTCTACGTATTATTTATTAATCATTTAAAAAAAACTTTTATGAAATAGTTACATTTAATAATTGTTCACACTTATGTTCACAAATGATGGATATTGGTTAGTTGAGGAGAATAGATTAGCATGTTTCCAGATTGAAAACTACTAAGCTATTTGACAAAAGATTTGTGGAGGAGCAAATAGACTTTCAGGTACCAACTCAGTACTTTATTTATTTTTCTTCTTTGTTAAATGCTGAATTCATGCATGCAAAGTAGTTGTAAGGCAGTGTTCAGGTGAGCAAAAGTTCCAGGTGAACAAAGGAGTGAAAGCTAGGACCTATGCAACCTAAAGAAAACCAGCCTCATATAATGTTATGATACGTTTGTTCAGTGCTTTTGGCATGTGTTTTGATGGTTGGTTTCACTCTTGGTAGTGCATGAATGGCCCTAGTGATGTAGGCTCCACACCTGCCCCCTGCATATGCCCTCCAGGGAAACAAGGACCTCCAGGCCCCAAAGTAAGTTTCCATTCTTTCTTCTCGAGTATACACTTCTATTTTATTTCTTGAAGCCTTATGTTGACCATCCATAATCAAGCAGGTTAAAAAAAAGTAGGGGACTAATTCTGCTAGTTCTGGTTTCCATTGGATGAATATAATGATTAAGATCTGCAAGGCCAGGTTTGGGTGCCGTAGCTCCTCATAACACAAATATGTCTTCTACTTTCGAAGAAAATGCTTGTGAATTGTGTTTTCTTGCCAGTTTTCAGCAAATGATCTTGCATTGTCAATTGTTTGAAAATGAAATGTTTGCTAATAGGATAGTCTGTAATGGAGAATTTTCTTCTTTCTTTAAGAATAGACTAAATGCTTAGTGGGAGAGTAAGGAGAGTTCCACTTTAGTTCTGATTTTCATGACCTCTCATCAGTATTGACGAAGGATTAAAATGTAAGATGAACTTGGGTCTCAGATGTCTAATGTGTCAGACTCAGATCACTAGTATTTTGCTGTAGTACCTTCCCCAATAATGTGCTAAGTAGTGCTGTTCCCAGTCGCTAGGTTTCCTTAAAGGGTAGACAAGAAGACTCTGAAATGCTTATCTTTCATTAAGCAAATGATAGAAAGAAAATCACATAAGGGGTAACAGTCTGTTGCAGCTACCTCCAGTTAAAGGGCATTTTCCTATAATGGTAAATGTTTCTGATCAGGGAATTGGAAACCATGTGATGAAGACAATTATTTTTTAATGTAATAGAATTTTTGTTTTTTTTTACCCTTTCCTCTTTCTTTAGCATATTAAAAAAAAAGATAGAAGGAAGTATCATCCTGTACATCCTGTAAAGCATGAAAGAGTATGAAATGTCAGAACTAAGGTGACGTGCAATCTTCCAATTGCATTGCAGTATAATATTTGTTTTAGGATAACTGAATAATACAGTTGACAAAATGGTGCCTAACACAAAAGACTGCAGAAATAGTGAAAAGATAGCCGGTTTAAGATCTATAGGATATCTCAGTTACACTACATATCAACTTCTGAATACTGGATTTCACAGGCTTATAAATTTAAACTTACATTTTTGTGATTTTAATGGAGCACAATAAAATTAATTAAAAAATGAATACAAATACAAAATACAAATACAAAAAATGAATTGAATGCAAATACAAATAACAGATACTTTAAGTTAAAATAGTCAAGGGCATAACATTTCATAGTTTAGAAAGTATATAAAAAGCAATTTATCTTCTCTTAGATCTCAAACGTGGACTCTTAAATTTAGACAATAACTCCAGAGAACCTAGTATTAATTTATAAAATGATAACTGTTACTCTCCGTGGTTTTTCTGAGACATTATTCTATGTGCTTTCCCATTTAGTTGAGCATTACATTTATGTGGTTTATTTGTGAAAAGGTGTTTTTTCACAATCACACTGAAAACTAATTTCCTATTTCCCTCTTAATGTTCTCCCTGTTTATAACAATTCTGCAATGGTAGCTGACCTGAAGCTGATGGATCAGGCTGAAGAAAACTGTGCATGCTTAAAGCTTCTACAGAAATAAAATGTTTTTATGGCTGAAGTCTTAATGTATTTTTCTGGGCCCAAATCAAGTCAAGATCAAGTCTGTTAGTAAAATAAAGAGAGGACTGAAATACAGTGAGGATATATTGAGTAGGGAGATATGCTTTTGCTCTCCTACAATAAACTTGGTCCCTGAGGAACTGTTTTCTTTTCCCTTACTATGGTCATGACAGAGGTTATAAAAATAATTGCAAAGGCCTTATAAGAAGAAATCTAAATATATATATATATATTTATAGATAGCAGTAATTATGTGGAGAATAATTTGTTATTTAATAGGTTTTAATCTTGGCTCCTGCCTTTCCATGCTTTTGCTTTAAGAAGTAGACTCAGCCAAATCTTTGGTGTACAGGTGAGAGTTTTCCTCATAGTAGAAATGTTGGAATAACAAGGTTTTGATAGAGATTAGATGAAAACTTTTTTTTT
>CM021733.1:93195375-93329322 GCA_011075105.1 Heteronetta atricapilla
TTTTTTTTTTTTTTTCTGTTGCTGGCAATGTTGAAAAGCTTGAAGGCATATGAGGTTATGGGTCAAGCCTGCACTGTAATAGTGAGTGTGGGCTTGCTTCTCCAAGTCCTGAACCAGAAGTTAGAAAGAATTATCCCAGGGAGGGGTTGCAAGATCAGTTACCTTTTGCAGTAGGAATTACTCCTCAATAGCAGGTATCTGGGCTTGCAGCCACAGTTTCATGGGATGTATTAGTGTTAAGGTTGCTCTCTGCTAATTTTAAAATGCTTTTTCATGTCTTGTTTGTGTCAACATACTACTTCTCTGTAGGGTGATCCTGGGCAGCCTGGGAATCATGGTTATCCTGGTCAGCCTGGTCCAGATGGTAAGCCTGTGAGTACTAAAAACTTAGTCATATATTGCAAATGCAAAACTAGCAGGAGAAAAGACATGTACCACTAATACCAGATTCTGAAATTTAGATGCTTTTGTCTCCAGTCTTTGAAACTGTGAATGTAACAAATCTATGAATACAATTCTATGAATCACAGTATTGTTTCAAGCTAAAATATAAATACAATGGCATGAAGTAGGCACTGTTATAAAGCAGAGAACGGGGTCTCAGTGTTCTTTGTTGGTCTTTGCATCAGTTTGCAACAGTTAACACCTTCTGACCTTCAAACTTTACTGCTTAGATTTTTTGCATTAGAAACAGTTTAGTGCAGGTAAAATCCTGTTGATTTTGTTTTAGAGATTGCTTCTCATGTTTAACGTTGGTTCATTTAATTCCTTTTGGTCTGCCTCCTACAGAAGTAGTCAATCAAAATATGTAGGTACATGTATACAATGTAAAAATACCTTTTGCAGTTCTACACATTATGTGTTAAAACACACATAACAAAAATACCTGTATTTTTCTCTTGCCCTATTTTTACTTTTAAGCTGTCGTTCCATTAGTATGGATAGTAAGGAATGGAAGAAAATAGATGAATAACACATTTATTTAAAATAAAAATTTATTTAAAATAAAAAATTTTATTTAAAATAAAAAGTGGCTAGTCTCGTCTTCACGATTAGCATTCTTATTGCAATAAAATCATATAAAAATAAATAAATAAAGATACTCTAAGGTTTCATGAAAAGTATATTAGATCTTTGAATCTAATTGGAAGCCTCTCAGGTAGTGACAGCTGAGCTGCTCTGTTCAGCAACAGCTGGCAGTCTCTGCATCTACAAAGCAGTAGTGTGTATGTGCCTCTGGTGTGTTGAGAGAAGCCAGGCTAAAAGCTGGGAGATTCAACCAGTCATGTTTCTTTTCTCAGAATGTGGCTTCTGATGTTGATTGCTATTCATTAGAAGGCACTTTAGTCATTAAAAATTAAATCAAGATAAAAGATATTATAATTTACTTCTAAAAAGAAGATAATTTCTCTGCTGGATACTTGGGTACCAAAAGTAGGAAAAGAAAAGCGCATGCCCATAACTACAGATTATTAATTCATTGTAGCATTTCATTCTTATCATGAGGACTAAATTTTATGGTTGAGTCCCTAGGCTGTAGTGTTATTTTGAAATCTCCCTGGTGAAGTAGAAGAGAAGGTAAGCATCATGTCTTGAAATCAGAAAACACAATTATGGAGGGGTCCGAACTGCTATCAAGAAAAAAAATACAGAAAAACAAAAGCAGACAAAATCATTTATGAAATGAGCAGACAAAATCATTATGAAAGAAACATTGTCTTATGGATGGGCTTGTGGAGCAATAGTCTGTGGTTTTGGTTGAGATTTAGAAGGGATGTTAAATTATTCTGAGCCATTTCAGTCCATGCTTGACAAACTAGAGAGGCTTTAGGGAAGGACAACAAATAGCTATATTGGACCTTTCAACTTAGCTCTTTTTTAGTAATTGTTTTGTCCTGTGGAAAGATTATGATATTTTAACTAAACCCAAGTCATTTCCAAATCTGGCCTTGCTTTTCAGTTCCAGCACCTGTTTTGTCTCAAGAGGCACTACCTGCCAACTTCAATGGCTTAATAAAAACACCTAAGGTTCTATTTTTGTTAATTTTTAGTACTTGTCATGCACTTCATTTCAATGTCAGCTAAAGGTGGAAAGAGTGAGATTGATACTTGGAAGTGTGTATGTTTTAAGGGCAATGAATATTACCAGTTACAAAGAGAAAGCTCCATGGTACACATTATAAAAAGTTCATATTTCTCCTTTTTGTTGCTTAGTTACATCTTGGCCTTTTCTTAGGAACAGCAGATGGTTGACTTAGCTGTGGTGATTCCTTTTGGAAGTATGGTTAATTTGAGCGGAAAAAAATAGCTACTGAAAACAAACAAAAAAACCTCACAACGCAATTACTTCTAAAAATTAAAAGTTTTTCTATTTTAAAGTATGAGACTTCATATATTGAGACCTGGGAATGTTAGACCTAATGGTCTAGGAGAGCAGAGAGAACATGAATTTTTCAATAGTTCCATGAGTAAAGATCCTCATTTTTTCCTGCTGCAAATATTTTCCCTGTGCTTTTGTCTTAAACAGATTTTGATAACAATTACCTTCGAAGTTAAATTAGAATTTAAAAAAAAGTTAAACTATCATCTTCAAAGTTCAACTAAAAATACAGAAAACATTCTGAATTGAAATTTTTAGTGCTATAAAATACTACTTTTTCAGACAATCATGAAAATACAGGTTTTAAAATAGGAACAGATGGAAACTGAGCAGGGTAATTAGGATCTCATCAGAATAACCTTTTTATTCAGTTGATTATTGACAGTGCTTCAGTTTCTGAAGAACATTACTTTTCTTCTATACAAAGACAGGTATACAAACTGCATCAGCCCAGAGTTACATGGGGAGAGCATACATCACAGTGTGACCATACTGACTGCTAAAGTAGAGTTGCAATAAGGATAAGTATAGCAGAACTGTCTAATCCATATAACTCTGATGTTTTTAAACATAAAATGTTATTGTGTAAGTGTTAGTGAAGCCAGAATGGACTGGATGTTGGTAGGGAACTGTCAGTTTCCATTCTCTCCTTTAAAAAATAGATGGGTTTTATTTCTTAAGCGTCCAGTCAGATGCCAACAGCATTGCTTTAGAAACAAGATGTTAGGATTTTTTCATAGTTTTATTAACCGATTTTCAATTCAGTACTATATATCTTCCCATAAGCACTGAAATTTGTAACTGTGTGAATCACAAAGGAGAAATAAATCGATGCCGTAGTCTTTCTGTAATGTTGTAATCTGGCAGGTTTTTTTCTTTTTTTTTTTTTTTCCTGAAAGTGAGTCATAACATGCATAGATGGGCATTCTCTGAACATAGAAAAGATTAACAAATGTATCTCAGACAAAAGCTAAAAGCTCTGCTAATGGGAGAAGTTTTACCATTTTGCTGAATTGAAGTTCACGTTATGTGCAGTGCTTACAGTTAAATCCTATAGCTTTATTAACTTAATAAGTTTTTAGAAAAATCAGCTGTAGCTTTTGCACTTGTTCTTTGTAAGGACATAATTGCAAGCCTATTAGATCATCTGCAGCTCTGGCCAGTACATTATTGTTTCTTACAGTACATTCTTGAGTGCTTTCCAGGCTAACTTTTAGTCATGAATGATAGAAGACCCTTTAGATACACTGTGTAGAAAACCAGATCTCTCCCTCTGTCTTTTTCTCTCTGTTTTATTTATTTATTTGCTAATACTACTAGCTTTGTTTGCTAATACTACTAATAGTTTATCTGTGCTGTCAGATATTTTCCTTGTTTGAGATAACTTTGCTCATATCAGTCTTTTTAGGTGAATCTCCTTGGAGAACTCTGAAAAGTGAGCTCTTAGTTCACACAGCACAATAGGCTTACAGGTGGTTGTGTAGTTGGTGTTGTTTAATCAAATGGCTTTTGCATGAAAAGCTTTTCCTGGAAAGTCAATCTTTTTTGTTCCCAAACACATTTTTATGTTCTTCTCTAAAGTTATTCCAGTTTGCCTATCTGGTATTCATTTTCTTGGAACAGTATAACTGGTCAACAAAGTGTTTCTTCCTGTGAGAAAAGTTTTAGGCATGCATTTATATTACTATATATAACCGATTTTTAAAGCCAAACATCAAAGAAAGTTTAGTTTATTTTTCGTGGGCTGGCTAAATGGTTGTATCGCTTACAGTTAGTTTTAGTCTGGAAAAATTCAGAACAATTCCCATGAATACCTGCAATATTATCAGAAAATAATTGTTCACGTGGTATTACTGAGTAAAATTGTTGCTGTAATATTTGGGGTAAGTGAACATAAACATGACTCAACTTCAATCATTTTTTTATATAGTTTGGCTAAAGGCCCTTTGTGTGTGTGAGATTTTTTTTCCCTTTAATCACCACCTTTGTTTATTTTCCATACTCTGATATATATAGAACAGATCAATCAAGAAGTGAGAAGCCTAATATGTAATAAAAAATACATTTTAATTAAAAATGTTATTCATAACCTGAAATCATTAACTTGCCTTGCCAAGAGAAATTGCATTGATAAATAAGCATAAGTGTAAAAATAGTATTTGAATCTCAATTGGAACTCATTTTAATGGGCATTATTCATCAGAAAGAAGCAGCTGGAGTATTTCCTGGCCCTGAAAATGCTCAGCAGTCTGACTGCAGTCACAAAGCCATTTTTTATTCCGAAGAGTATGTTATACATCCTGGAGAAAAACTCAAGTTAAGAGGGGAAATAAATGAACAGAGTATGTGCAGTCACTTGTGGTTAATAGAGGTGATAGGTTATCAGTCTGCTGAAAGAAATGAAAAAATACACTTTTCTGTCAATTTTGAACTTTGAACCACATGGCTGACAAATCTGGACGATTTTCTAGTATTTCATCTAGTTTCATTCATGAAAGTTTGGAATTGTTTACCATGTATTTACAGTGTCCATAAGCAAGAAGAAGTTCAAAAATAATCTGGTGAGACTGACTTTACTGATGTATCTAGATACAGAGTTCATACAGTATCGAAATCGTCACATAATAAGTAACTTCTGATCATTCCAATATTTATTTTTAAAAACCTCTAGAACATTGTTACAGCTGTAATACATAGAGTTCAATAATATGTGGTGATCACCTGAAGACTGAATCTTTTACAATGAATTTAGTCTAACGGCTGACTATTTCAACAGAACTCGTGGAAGAAAAATGGGTAATAGTTTCATCTATTACCTATTTATAGTTTCATTTATTACCTATTACCTATGCTGTTGGATGGTTTATCTAGGGATTTAAGTTGATACAAACTCTGCAGCTACTTTTCTCAGGAAACTTTCCCAAACATAGCTGATAATTCTGCTGTAAAATGCTGTTCTCAATTCCAGAGAAATACATATTCCTTAGTAATATTGTGACCTTGTTACTGTTAGAGGAAATATGTTTGCTCCATTCTGACTAATACAGTCATGTGATGGCTTTATGGACACCTAACTACTTTGCAATCAGGGTTTTGCCTGCTGCTGACTTGTGTTACATACAGCTATGCATCAAACATCTCTGTGCATTAGTACAGACAAAAGTACATCTGACTATTTTCAGCAGTGGCCAAGCACAGATGATAGAGATGAACACCTAAGCGGCAAGCAGGAAGTTATACTTGCTTAGTACATCATCCCATTTTCCAGCAGTCTAAAGCTTGGGAATTTTCCAAGTCAGAATTTAAGATGTTGTTTCTAATAGTCTTGATGAATTTTTTCTTCTGTATGGTGTTTGAGCCCATACAGATATTTATCGCACAACATCATGCTCATTTAAAATATATTGCTAATGACTCAGAGCAATGAAAGCTGTTGCAGATGGCAGAGTAGCCAATTGAAGGAAGCGTAATAACATGGAGGAAGAACAGGACAATGCAAAGCAAAATGAAAAAGACAGTGAACGAGGCAATGAAAACTCGTTTTCCTTAATAATGTGCATATGATGACATCTTTGATCAAGAGTCACCAATAAATTTATGTTGGAAAGTAAAAGCTGCATTTAGTTACCTGTGTAATCTAATGCTAGATCTACCCTCCATTTTCCCATTTTGATATGTGTAGATGGAGCTTCACTGTGGAGACTGTCCTGGTAGACTGCAGAAGCAGGTGGACTTGAGTCCTACTACAGAGCCCTGCTATGTGACAGAGGGAGGAGAGACAAGATGACACTTATTTTGATCTCCTGAGTTACCAATGAGTTACTGAGCTCTAATGCTAAATAAAGATGTTCTTGAAAAAAGGAGTAAGGCACAAACTCCAAGCAGATCTGCTAGAGATGACCAGCTGGCATGTGTGGGACAACCTGGGGATCAGGTGCAGCCAGCATGGATTCATGAGTGGCATGTCCTTCCTGACCAACTTCATTCCCGTCTATGATCAGGTGACCTGCCTGGTGGATGAGGGAAAGGCTGTTGATGTAGTCTACCTAGACTTCAGCAAAGTCTTTGACACGGTCTCCCACAGTATTCTCCTGGAGAAGGTGGCAGTCCATGGCTTGGACAAGTGCACTCTTTGGTGGGTTAAAAACTGGCTGGATGCTGGGCCCAGAGTGTGGTGGTGAACGGAGTGAAATCCAGCTGGTGATTGGTCACCAGTGATGTTCCCCAGTGGTCAGTGTTGGGGCCCATCCTCTTTAATATCTTTATTGATGATTTGCTTGAAAGAATTGAGTGCACCCTCAGTAAGTTTGCAGACGACACCAAGTTGGAGGGAAGTGTCAATCTGCCAAGGGTAGGAAGGCTGTGCAGAGGGACCTGGACAGGTTGGGTAGATGGGCAGAGGTCAAGGGGATGAGGTTTAACATGGCTAAATGCCAGGTCCTGCACTTTGGCCACAACAACCCTATGCAGCGCTACAGACTTGAGGCAGAGCATCTCAAAAGCTGTGCAGAGGAAAAGGCTCTGGGGGTGCTAATCGATGCTCGCCTGAACATGAGCTGTCAGTGTGCCCAGGGGGGCAAGAAGGCCAACGGCATCCTGGCTTGGGTCAGGAATAGTGTAGCCAGCAAGACCAGGGAAGTGACTGTCCCCCTGTATTCTGCTCTGGTGAGGTTGCACCTTGAGTACTGTGTTCAGTTTTGGGCTCCTCACTGCCAGAAGGACATCAAGGCCCTGGAGTGTGTCCAGAGAAGGCAATGACGCTGGTGAAGTGCCTGCAACACAAGTCCTGTGAGGAATGGCTGAGGGCACTGGGGTTGTTTAGTCTGGAGAAGAGGAGGCTCAGGGGAGACCTTATTGCTCTCTACAACTACCTGAAAGGAAGGTCTGGGGAGCGGGGGGTCGGCCTCTTCTCGCAGATAACTAGTGATAGGACTAGAGGGAATGGCCTCAAGTTGTGCCAGGGGAGGTTCAGGTTGGGAATTAGGAGAAATTCCTTCTCAGAAAAAGTAATTAAGCATTGGAACAGGTTGCACGGGGAGATGATGGAGTCACTGTCCCTGGGGGTGTTCAAGGAAAGGTTGGACGTGGAGGAAAGGAAATTAGCTCCTTGAAAAAGAAGGCAGAAGGATCTAAGGCAAAAAGTTTAGATGATAGACAACTTCTCAAAGAAAGGATGAAACATTTCATTCAAATACATCAAGTTCTTTCTGTAACCTCACAGGAATTTTAGTTGCTGAAGGGATATTGCCAATGAGGGATAAGTTCATACCATTACGGCGAATTTGAGCATAGGTGTGGATGTGTTTGAATAGCTGTAGGACTTTCCCTACTTTAACATGTAATCTATTTAATAAATAGGGTTTGAAAGCTTTTATTGTAACACTTTATATACCTGTTTTAATATACCTGTTTTAATAGTAAAGATTTTCTGCGAAGAGACTTTCACAAGGAGTCTGCAGATCTCTCCGCTGGGATGTTTTCCGAACATGAAGTCAAAATGTTCTTTCACAAACGAATTCCATTATGATTAGTTACATCACCCTGAATAGTTCTGTTTACTTAGTGTTTACAGTCCTTAAATATCTTTAGACCATTACTTGATCCTTGTTTGATCCTTGGTTATTTCCTAGCCAAACGGAGCTTGTTTACTTCTTCCATGTCTTTTCCAAGTAGTCCTGTTGTAATCCCTTTATCGTTTATGTTGTTCCATGACTCCAAAAGCTTTTCAGTAAGGAAGTGCACAGTGAAAATTGCCCTGCCTTATCAGGATTTTATTTTATTATTTTTTAATGTGATACACCCATAAATACTGTCTAAACTTCTGTCCTTAGGCATGAAAGTGCATTGAAGATGTACTTCAGACATTTACTTTGCTATTGCATCTAAAACATCTTTGGAATTGATGACTAATTTTGTCATATGCCCTTCTAGCTCATTTTTTTCCCTTACAAATAAGCCACCTTGATTTCCCTGGCAAGACTCTTATTTCACTGACAGTATCAGTATTGCAAATTTGTTTGTGTCCTTTATAGAAGTTTTTTGGCCTAAGTAATCTGCTCAGCTTTTTCCTTTAGAATTATTAATAAATTGCTGTCATGTTATTTAAGTACTAAAATGAAATTCTGATTTTTTTTGTTTTGGTTTGGTTGGTTGTGGTTTTTTTTTGTTTTTTTTTTTTTGTTTTTTTTTTTAATACTCAGCCATCTGGTACCTAAGGATCTTGGTATCTTGCTGTTTATCATTTTGCTGTTAAAAAGTTTTCAGGCACATGCAATTTATCAGTTCTGTTCCCATCCACAACAGCTCGAGAGGGAGATTTCATGTGATCAGTTGCACTGATGAAAAATAATGAATGAGAATATAAACAAAGTGCTGTGGAATAGTGCTGTTGCACAGCATTGATGAAATATTACAGGTGGAATTCAGTTTAGGACACCTACATTCAGTATTTACAGATGTGTAGGGACACTTGGTGTCTAAATTCCTCTATTAATGGACAGATTTTTAACTACTATACCCTAGGAGGTATGGGGTTCTCATGCCATAGGACTGTCTTGCTTGCAGCTGCTACTTCAAAAGAGTGAATGCTTTCCAAGTGTTTGGTGCCTCTTTCTTCTAGCACTGTGTAGGTGTCTAGGGAATATCAAAAGGCAGGAGATATCTATGTTTATGCCACAGAATTCAGAACTTATTAAGTTTGGGGGTAGCACTAATATCTTTCCACACCATTTTTGAACTTCTGAGGAGTTTATGAGAGAAAAACAAACTCAGACCAAAATAATTATATTTGGTGGCAAATGTAGTGTTTTCACCTTATCTGAAAGTGAGTCTGCAGTCCTGAACTATCTCTGCAGTCAAATGAAAAGTGAACTTTCACCTCAGACCATCTAACATAAAATGTCAGCTATGGCACAGCTGGTCTTGGAGCATATGTATGTATGTCACATATATACTTCTATTGAGAGCTTTGTGAGCAAGGAAGGTTTAATCCGACTTTACTGCAGAAAAATGTAAGTCTTAGCATATAGTTTGATGATCCATACTACATTTGCCATTTAAAATATAAGTGTTTTTAAATCAGAGTTTTGTGAGTGACAATTAGGTTAATGAAATGGAACAAAAGGAAGCTATGCAAATTGTCAGTGATATAGGAATGCACTGCTTCTTTCTGATAACTGGAAAAAGAAGTAGTAATGCAAAAAGAAAATCAGTTTTTATGAAAGTTGTTTGCCATAATTTATAGAAGGGGTTTTTAACTTGTCCAAACAATTGCTAGGTTATTTTTATCAGACATTGATTCTCTGTGAATTGAATTTCTCTCATTGAATTTCTGTGAATTTCCTTTTGAATCTTCTCCGTTGCAGCTTTCAATTGAAGAAACACACTGAACACATGCTTGATTTGCTCTGAGATCACATTACAAGATCTAGCTTTGAGCTAAAGATGTGGTTTTCTAAGCTAAAAATTCTTCTGCCATCCTCCATTCATCTTGTGAATTTTGAAATTGAGTTCAGCCAGGAAATCATCCTCCTCTATTTCTTCTCCTACTCAGTTAGAAGAAGGAAGGGAAATTGCATTTCAGAGATCTAGAATGTGAAATAAAGTTTTATTTATATAGGACTATATCCTACAGGAAGTCATCCAAACTTTTTGCTTTTTTTGGAGCAGAAATAAAAGGATGAACTTCTAAAGGCATTTTTGGCTTGGTGAATTGTTTCAGCTACCCAGGAGGCTTATAAGCAATCTTGGAATGCTACACCATTTACAGTTAAAGCTGATTTTGCTAGAACTGCCTTGAGCACTTAAAGTGAATTGCTTGATAAAGAATCCATGTAGGACAGAGACCTAGAATTCTGTTTACTTCTATACTAACCATTACCAGCTGGCTCTTTGGGCATTTGCTCAAACATCTTTTGGGAAGAGGGCACAGCAAGTACTCTCTTGTATCTAAACCAGGAAATAATTTTAGCTCTGATTATTATTTCCAGGCAGCTCTAACTGATTTGAAGAAGAAATCAGACGTACAGGTTGCCCTCCTTGTATTGAAAAGATTCTATTAGCTCCTCTGTACCAGTGTGGGAATCTTGCCATTACATTTTGTCCTAGGTTTTTAAAACTGAAGCTCCCTCACTAGAAATGGGATTATTAGTTCTTTCAGGTCAAACCAGGATCAAATTCTGGGTAGTTGAAATTGGATAGTCTGTTTTCTGGGATTTATCAAACGAAATAATGTTTCCATTTAGTTTGGGCTGTCTGTTGAAAGGGCTCAGCCTCAGAATTTTATAGGGCAATTTATCTTCTTTTTTAATATATTTTCTCAAAACACACACACAGAAACAAAAACAAACAAAAAAACCCTTTCCTAGCAGCTCATTTTCTCTATTGGAACGACATGTTCTTAATGGAATTAGCTAGAATTCCCCATTCTTCACTTACTTGCCTCTGTTAAAGCATTCTTCTGAAGCACTGGTTAGTTTTGCATAGAAAACTGGCTATCCTTGCAGTACATACTGAGTGCAATCTACCAGTACACTTCAGGCATATATTTGGGGTTCTGTCAAGGTTCTGCAAATGCTGATTTCTAGTAAAGCATTCCTGAAATTCTCCTTTCAACTCATGAATTATTTAGTATTTATTTTCCTTGTCCCAGTCATTCAGACTGCTTTTTTTTACTTGTATACATTGTTATGTACCTTTAAGCTAATAGCTAAGTGCTTAGTATTGAGAATGGAATTTTTATTGTTATTGTTATATTTTTTATTTTTATTTGGGGGTTGGACTAGATGATCTTTAAAGTTCCTTTCTAACACAAACCATTCTATGATTATTTAGAGATATTATAAAACTAGCTGCATAATGTATTAGAACATGCCTTATTTGTTAAAGCTTTTTCCTGTAACTAGAAATAAGCCTTTAAGAGTCCTGGCATTCTTCACCTACTTTTGTGAAGACAGAGATGAAAAAATGTGTCTGCATATGTGGGTTAATTTGTTCCTTTTTTAATTTTTTTTTTTAACAATGGTGAATAAAACAATATGTTTGTTATATTCCCATGTAACAATTTTAAAATAATGGATTTTCCTTATTGCCTGAAAAAAATCACCTAGCATAAAGTTTGGAGGCTGCAAATTTCAGATGCAGATATGAAAACTTCTTAAATCTAAATCTCAAAAGTAAGATTGTGATAACACTTACTGTTTTTTTTTGTGATCTAAAATGACACAGTTGTGATTACAGTTCTGCAGTAACTAGGGGGATTGTTTTTTTGTTTGTTTGTTTTCCTTAAGTAGGTGTTTGAAAATCTGTGAATATAACTTTTGAAAAGTCACAAGTATTGATTCCTTTCCTTAGGGATATCAAGGATCAGCAGGAACTCCAGGTATCCCGGGAACTCCAGGGGTTCAAGTAAGTTCCTATTTCATTCCTGCAGTTTGGAAATCCGAGATAAATTATTATCTGCTTGAGGACAGGAAGTCTCTGCAGAGGGATCTGGAGAGGCTGGATCGATGTGCCATGTCCAGTCACAGGACATTCAACAAGGCTAAGTGCCGAGTCCTGCACTTGGGTCGTAACAACCCCATGCAGCGTTACAAGCTTGGGGAAGAGTGGCTGGAAGGTGCCCAGCAGGCAAGGACCTGGGGGGTGCTGGTTGGCACCAGCTGAGCATGAGCCATCAGTGTGCCCTGGTGGGCAAGAAGACCCATGGCATCCTGTGTCAGAAACAGTGTGACCAGCAGGACTAGGGAAGAGATTGTCCCCTTGTATGTAGCACTGGTGAGACCACACCTTGAATATTGTATTCAGTTTTGGGCCCATCACTGCAAGAAGGATATTGAATTGGTCAAGCATTGGAAAAGGCTGCCCAGAGAAGTGGTGGAGTTTCCATCCCTGGAGGTGTTTAAGAGATGTATGGATGAAGCACTAGGAGACAGGGTTTAATGTTAGGACTTGGTTGGTCAGACTGATAGTTGGATTTGATGATCTTGAAGGTCTTTTTTCACCTAGATGATTCTATGGTTCTGTGATTCTAAATGTTGCCAACTCTCTCTCAGTGTTTTATTGTTTATCAATGTTTATCAATGATTCATTGTTTATCAATGAGAGTTGCAGTATGAAGAGTGAAAAAGGCTCAAGGGGTTCCATGAAGTCAGGGGCAATCTTTGGGTGAATTGGTTTGATACTCACATGGCCTTGGGGTTAGACTATCTATTAGACTGCAAATCTAATCATTGCTAGTCAAGGTCTGTAGGAGTAGGAGCTGGGGTGTGGGCATTTTCATCCTGATCTAGAAGCCAAACACTGGTTCCATCTATTTTTCTTTGAATCAATAACAGTCATCTTAAGCCATGTCGTGAGGATTGATTTGCTCTAGGTGTTCCTGCTTCAGCAGGAGGGTTGGACCAGATGGCCTCCAGGGGTCCTTCCAACCTCAACCATTCTGTGATTCTGTGATTACCCACAATTCATACATTCAAACAAAGATTTCAAATAAAGCTGAGACTGACTGAAGAGACTTCTTCTTCACAGTAGAAATTTAGGAGTACTGACAGGGACAGTTACTGCAAACCAGTGCTGTATTTTATATGTAGCATGATCCATTCTGGCTGAATAGTTGAGAACAAATTAATTTATTGAATTAAATATCTGAAACCATACCAGGGCCAAGAGCCAGCATCACTATGGCATATGTGAAGGCTTTCTGATGGACACTTGAAAAGAAGAGGACATCTGTACAGTCTGTGTGACAATCGTGTCTGCCTGGGATACTCCTCAGTTAGAGCAAATAATTGTTTTGGTGTTCCCCGGTCATGGGTTATGACACTGGATACATTTCGTGTTGTTTCTGCTTTGGTATCCAGTTACCAAAATACTGTGATCAGCCAATCCATGGATAATTCCCTGGGTCACATTGTATTACATTTCTGAGTCTCATTATGTAGCACTGTGTGTTAATATTTGAGCTTTTTTTTTTTTTTTTTTCCTTCTCGTAGGGACCACGTGGCTTACCAGGTATCAAGGGAGAGCCAGGGAAAGATGGGGCTAAGGTAATGAGAATCCAAAATTTAAAACGTTACCTCAATTCTGAATGTGGTCTGCTTTATTTAATAAAATTTATATAGCTATTAGCACTGCTAGTAATACCTTTATTACACTGAATATTTTATATTTAGAAAGCATATCTAAATATGTGTACCTAGAAGCATGATACAAACATCTGTCAGAATGGTTTCTTTTTGTCTCTTTTCACCCTTTTTCTCTTTAAGTGAGCATCCAGATGAGCTAGATAAGAATTTTTGAGTGGCATTTTTTAATCAGAAAACACTGACTAATTGAAACCAAAACTTTTTGTGGAAAAATTCTAGCTGAGGTGTAGCCAGTAGCTTGAAACTGCAGACAGATGTGGAAGCTTATATATAAGTCCCTTCTGGTAATCAGGATAAACCTGAATCTGGATCTCCCATATGTACAATGAGTAAAGCAACCTCTGGCTATTGGCAAGTCTCCTTCATATGTGAATATTTGTGTCCAACCTTCTGTCACAGTTTTTGCCCTATAAGAAATTTGTTTAGAAAAGTTTTAAGTCCATTGTGATACAAACTTATTTTCTTTTTGGTTTGTTTAAACTTCAAACTTTTTTTTTTTTTGGTAAAATGAAATCTTGTTTTCCAAACAGATTTTACTGAAGAATTTCCTTCTTCTAATGTTCCCAATCCTAAAAGCATCCTAAAAATCCTTGAATTCATAACTGTTCAGCAGAATTCTCAAATGCATTATTAAAGGTGAAAAATGTACTTACGTATTCTTTTGCTTCAGGGATCTTATGTTAATCTTATTGATCAGTCAGTATTGGGCCATATGCAGAAAGAAATGTACTGCTGACAATAAACAATATTCTTCTGGCAGTGCAGGGTTCTGACAGATAGAATGTTTCCTAATGCTCAGTCCAGCCCTCTTTAAAATGTGCCAAGAAATAGGGCTTCCACCACTGTTTTAGAAAACTTCTTCCACTGTAAAGTAGGTCTTGCCATTAGTTTTTTTTTTTCCTGATGATTCAGCCCAAATTTTCATCTTGTAATTTCATCCCATTACTTGTGAAGTTTCTGCAGCAACTAATTTAAAACTACATCCATTGCCAAGTATGTTATTTTATCTAATAATTGAATCACCACTTCTGAGCAGAAACTGGGGCTCCATTCTTTTTCAGTAAGAAGCAATGGATGCATGAAAGGTTTATTTTATAAGTTTTACTGTTTTTTTTTGAACAGCATTCCATTTCAGTTGCCTTCTTTCAATACTTACTAGTTGGGAGATACTTTGATTGCGTTAACCCACAATCATGTCATTCCTGTGGTCATGTCCCTGTCTTCTGTGAATGTGACAGACCTCTACAAATCCCTGTAGATATGGATGGTTTTGATAAATGCCACTATACTTTTGGTATTTTGGCACCGAACTTGAAATATTATATTAAATAACTTCCTGAGCATAATTTACTATTCCTCTTTTGTGACTGGAATACATTAAAGAAATTGAAATATATTGCTCCATTTAAAGTTCAATATTAACAGAGAGATAACACTGTTATTGTTCAAAAACAATTGGGTGATTGGCTCTGTCCTGAGAGAATTAGGTCCAGTCTACTGAGATAAGCAACTTATTTTGTTTTTATTGTTTCAAGTTAGGTTGTGCCAAGTTAGAATTAAGCCATTTGTTGTAATAGTTCAATAGAACATGCAGATAAATTGTTAGATCCTTAGTACCAATACCAAAAGTTTGGGTACTCCTGACATTTGACAGCAGAGGACAATAGATAAAATTGTTATTTTGGCTTGTGTTTTCACTTGCAACTGCTTCTAGCAAAGTGCGTTCTTTCTTTAATTGAAATGAGAATTCATTTATCAAAGTGCCAAAGTTGTATTTTTATTTATTTATTTATTTATTTATTTACACTAAAGTACTTAATACCTCATTATCGAATACATTACTCAACTGGAGTAAGCTGGTGAGAAATTGGATAAGGTCAGCGGGAATTTGATATTTTCAATTAAGAAGTAGGAGCAGAGCTATCCAAGATTTAGGGAATTTCCTTACTCTTCAGGAATTAAGAGTGGATGGTGGAATTGTAACAGTTCCTACAGTGGTATTCAAAGCTCTGTTCAAAGCTTTTTTTATCCGCTTGTCAAAGAGCTAAGTTGTTGCTTTGGAACTCAGCAGCCTTAATTGAGAGATTACAGTAAAATTAATTTTAAAAAGTTTAGTGAATGGTTACTTTTTATTTTCTGCCTCAAATCTTGTCTAAAGATCAACAAACTAATCGGTCAGCGTACCAATATTATGCAGTAGGTATCGTGATATATAACATTTTTCCTCTATTTGTTGATTGTTTAGATTATGAGTGCTATTATAGTATATATTACTATTATTTTGGATATAAGGATTTCAAATATGTTTGTTCTTTTAGGGTGACCGTGGACTACCTGGTTTTCCTGGATTACATGGCATGTCTGCACCAAAGGTTGAAATTAAATACTTATTCCAATATTCATATATCTCCACTCGTTCTGTAGTTTAGTTTTTAAAAAATGAATGTTTATATATACAGTACTGATGTATTTAATGAAATACATAAAATTAATAGATAAGATGTTGGAATCAAAGGGTGATATGTGCTGTAGGCATTGATTATGTATCAATCAATGGAAACTGACTTTTTTTTCCATTTTTGTTCTGTTCTGTTGGATTTTATGAGAATTACTTTGAATTACCAGGAACTTAAAAGTAATTATTTAATTTTCTTGAAGTTATTTGATTTGAGGGGTTGTATTTTGAAGTGTAGTTTTAATCTGACCAGAGCTTATTTTTCCACATGTACGTTCTCCACAACATCATCAAACATAGTTTTGCTCTGTGTTAGTTTTTACTTCTTAGTTTTTCCAGATTTGTGGTTCAGACTTTTCAGATAAGGTCTCCACAAAAAGTGCAGGAATTTTCAAAGAGCTGAATTTTCTCTTAGGTAACTACATATACAAAATGACCAGAAAGCCAAAGTGCCTTCTGCTCAGCTTCCATTGAAAGCAGAAGCACTAAGCCTGCTATGTGTGGATTGTCTCACCAATGGTGTTGGGCAGTTTGGGCTCCTCTAGGAAAGCTTGGAAAATTCAAGATTTGCATTCACTGTCTTGATAGTTTTCTTTCTTTATATCAGAAGGAGCTCTTTCCCTCCTTCATTTTATGTCTGTTATCTATGTTTCTTTGTGTATATATCTGTTTGTAACTACTTCTGTTTTTAAAAGTTAACTTATACACATTCATTTTGTCTAGGGAGAAAGGGGTCCTAAAGGAGATCAAGGAGTGCCAGGAATATATGGAAAAAAGGCAAGTAAAATTATTAATTAAAACAACAACATTGTTGATATTTGTGGTGGAGTTACCATGGCGGGCTGCTTGATGCCCCCCTCAGCTCTCTGTTACTCTTCCTCAACAACAATGGGTAAGAAAATAAGATGAAAAGGCTTTTAGGTCAAGATAAAAACAGGGAAATCACCTAGCAGTTACTTTCATAGGCAAAACAGACTCCACACAGGGAAAATTAATTTAATTTATTGCCAGTTACAATAGGTTTGGATAGTGAGAAACAGACAAAAATTAAAACACCTTTCCCTCATCACCCTTTTTCCTAGGCTCAACTTCAGTCCTTCATTGCCAATCCCTCCAACTCCTTCCCCACCTCCATTTGCAGCACAAGGGTGGTGGTGAATGAGGGCTTGTGGTCAGTTCATGTGTCACACTCCTTCCTCCCTGCACTTTTCCCCTGCTCCAGAGGGGTTCTCTGTGGGCTGCTATTCATGCTGGGAAAACCTACCTTGTCTGGATGGGGTGCTCCATGGCTGTAGTGCAGATACCTGCTGTACCATGGCCCTCTCCATGGGCTGCAGGGTAATCTTTGATCTGGTGCCTAGAGCACTTCCTCCCCTTCCTCTTCACTGACCTTTATGTCTGCAGGTTTTTTTCCTCACATTTTTCCTCACTTCTGCGCAGCATTTTTACCCGTTCTTAAATGCATTTGCAAAAGGCACCACCACTTTGGCTGCTGGGCTCTGCTGTGCCCTGTGGTGGGGCTGTTGGAATCAGCCATGTCCCGCATGGGGCAGCCCCAGCTCCTCTTCACAAACGCTTCTCTGCATCTCCCCACTACCAACTCCTGGACACCAATACAGTATCATTCATGTCTTACAAGAATACAGAATTTAATTCTGTGAATTCAGAGTTAATTAATTCAGAAATACTTCCACTGAAGATACACTTTTGTCATGTAATATCAGACTCCTGGTCTGCTTATTTAGATATCTTGAGACCCTTTTCATACTTCTGTCATTGTATTTATGTAATACATTTTAATATAACACCAAATACCTTTAAATAAATATTTTTGCAAATATACCCAAGCCTTTAATATGGTTGATATGTAACAATAATATTGCAAAGGCTTTTTACAGAATATTTGCACTTGTGTAACAGGTCATAATTATTAATCAATTACTGTTTGTTTTAAGGAAGAAAAACATCTTCCAAAATTTTCAACATAATAATGTATATGAATATGTTAATTAAATATGCTGAATTTTTAACATAGGCATTTCATGCTACTTCATTCTCACTTGTTGTATTTCTCAGGGTTCGAAGGGAGAGAAAGGTGATACCGGGTTTCCAGGAATGCCTGGGCGATCCGTAAGTTGTGCCAAGACAATTTACCTTTAACTTCTGTTTGTTAATTTACTTACTGAGGACTGTTAACTGTTGCCACAGGGAGACCCTGGCAGAAATGGCAAAGATGGATTACCAGGAATTCCTGGTTTCAAGGTAAATACAAATACATTTTCATATATATCTTGATGAAGTTTTAAATAGCATTCCTATTTGTCCAAATGTATACAGTTTATTCTGTGGACAATAACTGGGAATTGAAACAATACATGTTCCTGGAAATGCCAAAGTTTACTGCAGTGACTGGGCAGACGTCATTGATTTCAGTTGGCTTGTGAACCAGGGCAGTAGTTTTGAGGGTGTATTAGTGATAAGCAGAGGTTTGCTTATTTTTGGGGCATCTCCATCCTCAGCCAAGGATGGAGACAACACAACTACCCTGGGCAGATTGTTCCATCATGAACTGTCTTCATGGTGAAAAAAATTTCACCCTTATTTGCAGCAGGAAATGGCTCTACATTGCCTATATGTTGACAACTGAATCAAGCTGTAATTGATCGTTTAGAGTGATTCAGCTGCTGACTGTTAACTGCTGAGACCAGTCATAAGTTTGCAGTGGTGTTTGCTGCTTTTGAATATCCCAGGTGACCTGTAAGTGCCATTTCAGAAGGATGTAGGTCTTCTGTAGGTGGTAGCTGCCAGTCTGAGGTGCAAGCCTTGGCTGCCTTACAGCACCTCAAAGGCCTTACAGCACCTACAGGCCTTCTTGTCTGTAATGAGATCGTAGGTGCCTAATGTATTCTGGTAGAAAAACACATGTAAGTGTCTTAATTTGAAGTTAAAGAGGGGAGTCAGTTCCAAATTATCACTTGTATACAATACAGCAGTGTTGGTCTAAAAGTTGCCCAACCTCAGTGTACAACTAAGCATTCAGCAATTCAAAAATTTGTTGGGAGATCATATCTAAAATAACAGCCTTTAAAACGTACGTAAAAAGTTTCAAATTTACAGTACATAAACTGCATTCATTTCATTTTAGTCTTCAAATCCCATTTATACTTGCATACAAATTGTCATTATTAGTGTATATCTACAACAGTATGACTACCACAGTGGCAAATATGTCACCCAAAGACAATTTAACCGCTGTTCTTAAAACACTTAGCTAAATTTGGGTCTATGAACCTTCTGGTTTTTCAGTAAAGCCATTGGAGGCCTAATCAGTTATGCCAGTGGAGCTTGGTGAGCATTTCAGCTCAAAGAAGGAAGACTTGTAGGTACCAGCTTAGTAGCCTACGTAAAAGCATCTAGTGCTATTGGAGATGCGTTAGAGCATCCAAAGCATCGTAAGGAAGCCGACAAATATGACTTAAATCCTATGGAAAGCCAATGCCTTTCAGGATGTCTAAACAAGACAAGCTTGGGTATCTCAAATATGACTGAATGTCCATGTGTGGGCAATGAAACAGAGCTCTTGGTGACTGATCAGCTGAATCAAGGCTGTCAATTGCCTTGACTATAGTTTGGTTGGTTGTGAAAGGAATTCACATGTCTGTATTTCAAATGAATTCTCCCCTGTTTTCACTGTATGTGTGCAGATATCTCTGCTCAGCTGGTGGAGAAATTCCTTGTCTGTTATTGTGGGAAATAGAAAAAACATGAGATGTTTTCCTCTCTGGTGTTTGATAATGTGGAAAGGTAATAGTAGCAGTTGTTTAACATAAAATTTTAACTGTCACACACTTTAACAACCTTTAGAGTGGATTATTATGTTGATAAAGCATGAATTTTGAGAGTGTATTGATATGTTTTTATTCTTCTAAACAATGTAGAGATAATTCAGTATATTAGTTACATGAACCTGTGTATGTTTAAATAAAATACATTTTCTTGATTATTTTCTTGATCTAATTACTGTAGTACAAAAATATGACAACTCATTAGTTTTTATTTGTTTTATAATATAATAGTTAACAGAAGTTATGTTCTTCATTCAAATATCTTGTCGATTTGACTTCAGCATCTGCTTGCTATAAAACATTGCTTCATTCTGGGTCCATAATCAAACTCAGAGAAGTAACAAACTTTTGAAGGAAATTTCTGCTAGAGCTTTCTTTTTGTTTTACAATATTAATTCTGGGAAAGAATTTAGAAAAAAAGCATGGCTTGCAACTCAGATGCTACCCCTTGTGACTTCAAGACCATATCTTTGTAATTCAACATCAGTTATTACTAGATTGTTTTTTATATATAATTGATCTGTGCATTCATTTTATATACTTTTATTTTTGGAATTGTTTTTCCAATTTTCAGAATATTTATAGGGATCATACATATTTTGAATAAGAACATAAAGATTTGATTGTATCTGTTACTACTGTAGTTCTGAAGTGCTTTGAAATTATTTTCAGACTGTTAGTTGTATTTGCAATTAGGCAATAACAATTTATTATTGTTAAATGACCTTCTTGAATGAGTAACTGCTGTTCTGATTCAACTCTTCTCAAATTTCAAAAGACAATTCTCTCTCATCTCTTCTTGCAAACTGTTTAACAATTGTTGGACACAGCAGGGGAGAATTCTGGATTGAGAACACGTATTGTGTTTGAAACCATTTGAGACATTTATTTGCTGAAGTTTTGAGCTTTCTTTACATTTTACTTATAATAAAAATGATAATTTATTGTTTAAAATCATTTTTTATGCAAAAGAAAGCCCGTTGTGAATATGGTATTTAACAATCTTTTTCATTTTCAAGGGGGAGGTTGGACAGCCTGGATCTCCAGGACAAGAAGGACATCGCGGAGAGCCCGTAAGTGTTTCAGTTGTTGGCATATTTTTACATACTGTCTTTTATTTCCATTTATTTTTTAATTAATGGAAATTGCACTTTATGCTTGACCCATTTTGATTTGAATTGGTTACTATGTCATTTTTTTGTAAAAGAATATTTATTTTCCTTGTGTTTATCTTTAAATTTGGGCTTAGTAAAAGAAATAAACAAGCTTTTAAAGTGCAAGATTTGTTAAAAGAAAATATTTTTAAGTATGCTACTGTTATACACCAATATTTGTAGATAATATAAAGTATCATTACTGATGTTTTTTCATTGATAAGATGGTTTGGCTAAATACTGGTGATTACTTACGTGAGGAAATATTCTGGGTGTCTTTAACTCTTGCTTTTGCAACATGGAATATGTTCTTTTATATACTAGTTGATTGTACTTACGTTTATTTTTTTTCCCTTTCTACCCCCTTCCCCCCTTTGTTCAATCATTGACTTTCTTGCATCTTGTCCATGTTATTTAAATCTCAAGTCTTCTGGCTTACCTGAGGAATATGTTGCTGCTTTTTTGTTTTTCTTGTTACCTGAGACAATTTTTTTTTCTCTGCTGGTTTTTGGGCAGCTCATTTTTTCCTCCTATTTTTACGTGATACGTAGTCTGTGTCCTCCTGGTTTCTTTATCTCTTTAAGGCCTCCAGTTTTTGCTCGAAGCAGAGGAGCTATGACATCTGAAGAAATAGCTGAAGGTTTTCAGTGCTTAGAGTGAGCCAGCTGCTTGGAAACCATCAGTGATCATTCTGTAGGCCAAGAGCAGTAAATAGTGCTCAGCTGTTGAACCACTGCCTTTCAGATGTGTTACAGTTTGTGTTACATTTTGAATTGTAAGATAACAAGATACAGTTACATACATTCACAAACTTTTTGCTGGATGTAACCTCATGAGAGGCAATGTGTTATATAATTCTGAAATCCGGTAGAGTTTTGCTAGGTACGAGGTGGAGGTGACGCTCTCAGATGAAATATTGTCAAGCTCTTTCCTTTAGATTTTTTATATATTCACCAAAAACTCCTAAATACATTGTAAGTAAATGACAAAGCACAAGACAGTCGTTCCAAAAAGTCTTTCTATCCATTTTGCTGGTTTAAGTAAAGAACATATGTAATCCCTCCCATGGCTTTATTTTTTAACTCTTTTTCTGCCCCAAATAACTGTGAGATGTACTAATCTTTTACAATCTATGTTATCTTCAGACGTAAGAAAAACTGAAAATGAATTAAGAAACATAAAATCCAAGTGAAGGTTTTTTACTGTATTGTTATAGTACACTGTAAAAAAATGTTCAGGTAATAACAAGAATTCCATTATTTTCCCTAGCCTTGTTTTGTCTTCTTCCATTTTTAGAGAATATGTTAGTCATAGTCATTTTTTTAAAATTAATTTTAAAAATAGGAAGGAGAAAGCATTTCTGAACTAGGAGAAACTAAGTGTTAAATACCTTAATGGCTTTCTTTCTGATATAATAGCTTTGGTTAAGACTGACCTTTAACTACAAAAGGAATATATTTTGATTTAAAATTAATATGAATGCTTCACGATGTAACATTTTAAACAACAATATAAACTCATCACATACATCCCATACTTTTACTTTAAAGAGGAATGAAGTGGCAGATTTAAGACATTAAGATCACTACAGAATCTTTGGAGGTCACCATAAAAATAATTCAGAGGAAGACTTTCAATATATAAACAACTACCAAAGATACACACAGTCCTAATAGGGAAAGCCCAATTGTACTATATGCTTCAATTTTAACTAGTGGAACTTCTGAAGAGCAGAAAGTCTACATGCCGAGGAAATTGCTTCAAGGTAACTAATAAGAAATCTAAGACACCTAGTCCTATTATATACATTGATTGCTTATCTCTATTGCTGGTGTAGCACCAGAGTGTATATGCCAACATGGTGTCCCAGTCTATTTAAATGTTTGAGGGGGAGCAAAGGACATCTCTGTGCAGCCACTTCAAGGCAAAAGTGTGTGCTTGGGCTGTGAGAAAGGAAAGCTATCCTCACTCGGACATGGTGACTGTGTTAAGTGGGCTCCCCCATTCAAGTAGGATGTAGTTGGCTTCTGTCTCACGGAAGGTGAGACAGACTGTGGGGTTTGTGGTAGATGCCTTGTGCAGTCTACTGTTTCTGTTGTTCTTACAGCATATATTTGATGCATAACGTGTGAGTACCTCCTCTCTGCTCTTCTGCTGGCACCATGACTTCTCACTGTGCAATTCAGGGCACTGATGTAGGAGAGAGGCACCAAACTCTGCTGTGTATACGGTGAGATAGAAAAATAGGCAGCCTAAGCTCAAGACGGGCCCTGTATGATACTGTTGAAAGTGTGTGAGTGTGTGTTGACCAGCCAGCTGCAGCTGTGACCCTGGAGCAGCTCAGTAGGTTGCATGGATACCCCACCCACACAAGCATACATGCAAACAATCTGTATTTCTTCCATTCAGCCATGTTAGTGGCAAATAAAGTTGGTCTCTTTAAAAATAGTGATCTTATGATCCCTTTTGTTTCAGCAAATAAAAAGAGCATGGTTGCAAAATGAATGCATCTTGAGACAACATCTAGGAAGCAATTGTCTAGAATGGAGCTCACAGCTGAACTGAACTCCCATTGCCTCCAGAATGTGAGAGATGTTATTATTTTCTAGACAGATTACTTTCTGGTACATTATTGCTCTTATTAATCCTCAGATGTATGAGCAGGAAAAAGTAGGTTGTAAAAGTAATTAATTCCAAGTGATGTGGTTGTTTTCCCTCAGCAGTACCAGATGGAAATGAAGTTATCCAGGCCATCCCTTCTGTCCTGCCTACACTGTGTAAGAAAACATTTGACATTATGGACAGAATACTTGACAAAGCATTTAGTAAAGCTAGTAATCAAGCTCAGCTTACTAATGACAAATAGGCCATGCTCCAAGTGCAGTCATGCTGTCACTTGAGTGACACTTTAATGGCTAGTCATGCATCTTTCTGATGACAGTCTGTTTTGATAAATACAGTTTTTTGAGGGGCCAGCTGTCTAGAGGGTAGAATAAATCAATACATATTTGAGCTTAATTTCAGCCTGGTTCTCTTTTCTAATGTAGGTAGTTTTGTCAGAGTTCGGTTTCAGAGAAAACAAAGTTAGACTTGTGTTTACAATTCTGCAGATGGGAACTCTGATGTGAGTGTCTGTGGGTGAAGCTGGCAGGACATTTATAGCACTCTTCTATGCCTAGCATATGCTGTCTTGCCACAAGTAATATGTCTGAACAATTGCAACTGCTGATGTTTATTCTCCAGAAATCATATTTTTCAGAAATACAGCTGCAAATACTTAAAAAGATAGAGCTTGCCCTTAATATTTAGGCCACATCATCAGACCTCAGATGTGGTCATGGAATCACTGAATGACTTGGGTTGGAAAGAACCTTAAAGATCACCTCGTTCCAACACTCTGCCATGGGCAGGGATGCCACCATCCCTTAGAGTTGCTCTCCATCTTTTTTATAAGCCCCCTTTAGCTGCTGAAAAGTTGCAATGAGGTCACCCTGGAGCTGTCCCTTCTCCAGGCTGAACATCCCCAGCTCCCTCAGCCTGTCTTCCTGGGAGAAGTCCTCCAGCCCTCTGATCATCTTTGTCGCCCTCCTCGGGACCGGTTCTAACACATCAACATGTGGTCTTTTGTTTGTGATGGGTGGAAGTATAGCATGCCTGGCAGCTTCTGACCTGACTTCTACTGTTATACCTACACTGCTAGTTTGTCTGTTGTTCTCCTATAACTGCACCAGGAATGTCAGATCTAGATCAGTGAGATTCTCTGAAAATTGGTCTCTAATATTCACAAAACGTGTGTTTTATGCTAGGGTATGGTAGCAGAATTATTTTCAAGATAAGATAAATCTACAGACCACAAAATTTACTGTAGTTTCCTTCATAAAGCAGAAATCTTTAAAATATGGCACAGAATATGGTATAACCAGGTAACCTTGAAAGCAGATACAAGGTTAGTGTAATTCTGCTGTCTCTATAGCGACACTGAGATTTATAGAAACAGGGTCCAAGGAGAGAAAATTCCTGACTTGGTTATATGATAGTTTGCAAGACAATATATATATATATATAAATATATATATTGTTTCTTTCTTCTTTCACCTGTCCCTTACTACACAGTTTTCCACATTTTCCTCACTACCAACAAATTGTGGTGGAACCCGTAGAGTGCAACATCTCCTTGAGGCAAGATGCCCTGTTAAAAAGTCATTATTATGTTCAGCATTGCCGCTCTCATCTTTCTTTGCAGTTTTTTTTTTTTTCAAACTGTGAAAAAAACTCCACAAAAATAGTACCAATTGTTTTAAATGTATGCTGATAGTATTCCTTACAGATCACATTTTTCAGGCAGCTGACAGTCATAACAGGAAATAATATTTATTAATTAAAAAAATAAATATCTCTGAATCTACTGAACTTTATTCTTCTCCAGTTCAGCTGTACAGTTATTGCATCATTGTCATTTCAGAAACTGACATATATAAGTGAGCAAATATTTTCAATATGGAGGAATTTTATATTTCATCATATAATTACGTGCTGCAGCACTTTAATTGCACCCTTTTATGCTTCTATTCTTGTGTATGTTCAAGTGAGAATCACTGAGGAGGGAATATTAATAGCCCAACCATGGCATTTGAGTGAAAAATCTGAAATAAATAAATGGAGTGTAGAATTTTCTTTTTGAGATTAACTGATATAGTTGGATGAAGTGCGCAAATTTTAAAGTGTTCAAATCCTTCTTCATGTCTAAAAACAGAAAATAACTTTTACATTATTTCTGTTCATTTAACTTGGCTTAGTTAGGTAGTCAATATGAGAGGGAAAGCAATTACCCATGTAATGGGGTGGGAGTGTTAATGATGGAAAAAATTGGTAATTGCTTCAAACTATTAATGGAAGAAAACTTAAAAATCACCATCAAAACCTTTGCAGTAGATAGATGAGTGCAAGAACTATGCTAGTCTCTTTAGGAAGATACTATTCATTGTGCTTTTGATAAAATAGCTTAAGTACTTTTAGTGGGCATTTTTTATCAACGTTATTTACAGAAATGTTTTTGATACCAAACATTTGAGGATGCAGCATCATGTGTGAATACATTGTCAGTCCTATCACTGTAGTTCAGAAACAGAAGGAGCAGCACAGCGTGCTTTTTAGTACTCAATGCTTCATTGAGTACTAGCTGATTATTCAAGTTTTATGGTGCCTTGAAGTAGGCACTGCTATGAAATTAATGAATTTAGAAGAAATGATTCTTTAATCAGTCATTAAGATAAAAGTGATCAGCATGCACAGGAGACTTAGCAGTCTGGTTGGTGTGAGTCCCATCAAAATTCTTAGCTTCAAATCTAACATCAATGCTTTTCTACTAGTCTGAGAAACCTCAGCAGTGGCGGCTAAACACTGTTGGCTTCCTTTTCAAATGTGCCAACATTATCATCATAAGTAAGGACAGTGTTTTCTCTGGAAATGATGTCCTGTGGGTTTCAGAATAATACCTGTTTTTTTTTCTTGAAAAAATTGACTTTGACCTTTACATATAAAGTGAAATTGCTGTTCAGGTGGGATAATTTTTTTTGACATAAACAGCTGATGCAGTAAGACTTTGGTAGGCTCTATGCCGTACATCACTATTTCTTTACAAGCAGATTTAGCTAGTCAGATTTGTTTTTTAATGATTGTTTATTAATTTCTTCTTCCTCTAAGTTGTCTTTAGAAGCAGAAGTGCTTTTCTAATCATAGAAATTATCCTTTCCTGCTTCCTCTCCCAGCCAAAAAAAAAAGTAAAAGATAAGTGCACTAATTTTTCCTCAAGAGGCTCTGCTGAACTGTGAGAGTAGTCAGGTCAGACAGAGTCTTCTGATGACTTTCTGATTGCTGGAGCTACTATAACAGATGTTAGTCTTGTTCCTACTTGAGGAAGGGGGAGATGACAGCTTTGACAACACAATAATTTCAATAATCTTTCTTTAATTATACAGTGCTTGCTGTAAGCTCAACCACATTTTTAGACTGAATGGAGGTTTTCCTGTCAATTATAACTTTTAAGTCCACTTAAAAGGTGTATATATTTTTAACAGACATTATTTGCAGTATAGCTTATCTTCATCATTCAATTTGACAAGTTATGTTAATTACATACATTCCATCCTGCATTTTCAGCAGAACTAATTGCTATTAAGAAGATAAATGTGAGAATGGTGCTGTAAAGAAACAGTCGATTAAAGACTTCTGGAACTTGAGGCAGCTAGTCTCAATGGCTCTATTATTCCCAGGTGACAAAAATGATGTAAGACATGACAACGTATTTGCTGATCTGAAGCATATTGAAGTCAATGGAAGGATTCTCATTGAATTCAGTCTGGACCAGAGCCACAATAAATGTTGTAATAGACTTAGACCCACTGACCTAATGCAACTTGGAAAATAATTCCTGCATTTCTGAGTTGTAAAATCTAACAGTTCTCTCCCATCTAATCCTGACTTTCTTTCTGTTCTTTGTGATTTCTAATTTTGAAATTTCTGGCTGCACACACCAAGCAATTAGATTAATTATATTCATTTTCTGTAATTATATGGTATCTTTTTATTTTTGTTATGTCTACAAAGACTAAGGAAAGTATTGTTTTTGGAATTTTTCAATTAGCAACATTTCAAATCAGATAACTTACTCTGGGAAATCAAACAGAGAAGAGATGGCATACCCGGCTGGCATTTCTTTAGAACTGTTTTATAGATGCAATGTTAACAGAGGCAATTTCTTAAAACATGTAAGGCAGAGTACTAAAGGAGCTGTAGTTTTTGTAAGCCTATTATGGACACGAATGGCATGTACTATAAATAATTATAAACACTACTCAGGAGCGTTCTGTTTTATGCTTGTATTCTGCAGTGACCTTTTTATAGATACGCTGGCATTTTTCTTATTAATTCACGTGCTGATAAAACTTATATGCAAGCATTCCCCCTCCATTGCAGCTGGTTTGTAAGCCTACTGGTAGAAATACCTCTGACCAATACCTTGTATCATTTAAAATCTCCCTACTGAGTTGCTGAACTGCATTACAATAAATAGATATTTTTCATTTGTTAAAATCTCTCTTAATATCTTGTTAATCTTTTATAAAATGATAAAGCTTTTTAAAAAGCATGATTCTGTAAGAATTGTCCTCCAGCGAACAGTTTAAGTGCACTTAAACAAAAATAATCAGTATCTTCAGAATTATTGGTAGTGTTTATTTTTTTTATTCAGTAATTCCAATGAACTAGTCTTTTTTATACACAAAACCCTAAACCCATAGATCTGAAGAGCATAAGTTTTTCTACTTATTAAAGTAATTGTGAGTGTCTATTGGAAATTTTCATGTTGAGACTTTAAACTTGAGATTGTACTTATTAGCTGTGCTAGAAAGTGAGCTTTAATTCTCAGATGAAGTGTTTGCCTGACGTATGCTTATAGTGTAGACTTATAGTGCTTATAGTCTGCAGAGTAAGAGCTGTGACACACATTGTTCCACATGTGCCTTTTCTCACAGAGACAGTGCTCACATTTATCTGCAGCTTCAGCTGTTGTGTTCTCAGCTTGTGTGAGATGGAGTGCAGAGATCCGGTATGAAAACAAAAGTGAATCAGCTTGGCAGTATGGATGTATACAGTATACATCACATATCCTCTCTTGTGGTAATGCGACTTAAAAATCCATATAAATATTTGCCCATTTAAATGTTTGTGCTTTTAGGAGACAGGAGTCTTTCATATCAGTTACAGTGATGTTTGTAAGCATGTGTATATTGCAGTCTCTACTTTTTTTCTAAGTATCAGAAACAAGATTTTCTTAGTATTAATATTGCAGTGTAACTTCCTGTAGAGCAAGTTTTTCAGTATTTAAATATTTTAGCTATACAATTTTATTTTTAATGATTCTTTGGGGGGAGCAAAAAGTCAGTTTTCTGCAATTAATTATAAGTTAAAAATATTTCTGACATATATGTTATTTTGAGCAAATGATGAATGGATACATACAAGTATAGTAGCTAACATACAACTGCTTGGACTGAAAAAAAAAAGACCTTCCAATAAATTACTGGACTTAAGTAGAGATTTCTGAGGAGTTTAATAGAGGAATCCACACAACTGTAAATAGATCCTATATTCTTAATCAGAAATTTCTTAACTCCCAAATCTCAGTTAAAAATGTGTTTGCTTACTCAATTGGTTTGGATTGAAGAATGATAAATATGTAATCTCTGTGTGTCAATCCAGCTCAGCTCTGTCTGGGTATCTCTGATTCAAGTTAGAAAGTTCTTAAGTTCTTTAAATGTTTATTTTCTCATAGGATTACTAAATTATGAACTTGTTTACTTGTTTAATCTGATTTGATCTGATCTAATACTTCCTAGGCAAATGCATTAATTTACCCCAATAAGAAAAGAATAATCACTCCAGACCTTGAAAGTTATGTCATATAACTGGTGTAAAATAGGTATACCTCAAGTGGTTAATATTCACTTTATTTGACATGTGATATTTAAAAGAAGAGTAATTTGCATTCTTTTTGATCCAGCTGATGTCCCTAAAAACATTTACGACATTCCTGAACTTCTGTGGTAGTTTCATCCATGAAAGGCTTTGCTGAAGTACAGGGTGCACGCAGAGAATATTTTGGACTGGTATTTGCAATGTTGTGTATTGGGCTGACATCTGCCATTTTAATGCCAGGAAAGTTGTACTTCCAGTGAACAATATTTCATACTTGCTGATTAATCTTCCAACAGCAACATCTCCCCGTTATTCTCACCTTACAGTTTTCTCAACTCCCACAATGACAATTACCAAAATGCCTTTTTTTTATGTTCCTCAACATAAACATCGTGCCTAGGATCATAAAAATAAATATGTGCATAGAGGATGGCTTATGAATTTTAATGAACTTCTGACAACTCAAAGCACCCAACAGTCCCTAGTGGGTGGCAGTGCCATCACATGATTTTGGCCTTATTTAGTCATACACATCACTTCTTAGCCAAAATATGGTATGATAAAGTATTTGAAATCATTGAAGAAACATTTTTGCCATTTACTGGGAAGGAAAAGAACAAAAAGTAAAATTAAAAAAAGCTTTTGTAAAGAATAAAATATTTGACAACCAGTGGAACAATTTGTGAATTGTGGCTAAGAAGTTACAAGTAAGTATAAAATGCCAGATACTTTTTCTCTTTGTGTTTAAATATTTTGCGGCAACGACAACTTTGTTATTTGTGTTTTTGTCAATGCTAAGTTCCCACTCTCACACATATTGTAGAATTAAGATATAAAATATGTCAGTGTTTAATATCTATGCTGATAGAATTAAAATTATTGTTAGTAATAATAAATGATCATCTAGTTAGTACATTTTATGCAAAAATGCAAGACAGAACATCTGCAGTTTTATAAATTAAAATAATGACAATGCCATTTTTCTAATGCTTTCATCTGTAAACACAGCACTTGTGTTCATGACTATTGCTCAGCAGCTGTGTTCAGTCACACAGAAAGAAAGGGTAATATTTGTTAGATTGTGAGGTGCATGAATATGTAAGTAATAATGTGCTTACCCTAAGTGGTGAGTCACTAAACACTGTGCTTACTGTGGTCTTTCATCATGTCAGGTCACAGAAGCAAGCTGTGGAAAATCAAGATGCATTTGGATTTTTTGGCATTGTTTTAACATGTATTGTAAAATAAAACTGTTTTAAATTTTTAAATACTTGTCAGACAGTAAAGTCTTATTTAAACTCAGATTATCACTTATAGTGAATAAAAGGAAAGTATGTATTTTTTTTCACCATTCATGTAACTGAAAAATTCAGACCAGGCTTTTTAAACTGTGTGTTAGTAATTCCAGCTAGTTGCAGACAATGCTATAGGAGCTAATGCTTCATAACACAATTTCTGTTTGTGTGTGCAATTTCAAAGTATTTCATTTTTATGCACACCAATTATCCATCTTCAGTGGTTTGTATCATTGCATTTTGACATAACAGTAATGTGATTTGAATCTCAGTGGTATGGCTCGCAGGCAAATTCCTAGCAGTATTTAAATGTTCTGTACAGCACAGGGACATGGTGTTTCGGGTTTCTAGAAAAATCTTCGACTTCTTGGTGTGAAGTTTGTCTCTGTTAATGTTCATGCTAGGGAATAATCAAAAGAAGAGAGATCTGAATCTTTAACACATCCCTAAAATATTTCCTTAAATCCTTTCTTAATACATTTTGAACACTAGGAATTAGCATTCAGATGGACTGTTAGGTATGTATCTGTTGGGGTTTTCAGGAACTGGCGACATTTAACTGAACAGAGACGTTCCTCCGTTGATTCCTAAACATAGAAACCAAACAGGCAGTAAGTACAGGAGGCGATAAATGAAGAAGACACTCAGTTAATATGTAGCAGTCATAAATATTTATTATTTCAGTTAATTTGCTTTTCTTATTGCTGTTGTATTCTCAGAATGGTTATAGTGGATTACTTAACCACAAGTAGAAACAGGGGGACCCAAAGGATGCTTGACCTTCCTTCTTCTGATTTAATTTCAGCATGCAACAGGGTAGTAACAAGGTAGCAAGCACTTTTGCTAGTCCTCATTCTTCTTCAAGATATCTTCAAGCCAGATAAAAGATTTCTTGTACATATGTCCTGAGAAGACCTGAGTTACAGCCTCCTTGAGAAGGTGGTAATATGGTGGAGGGATCTAGCAATCTAGCAATGACTCCTTCGGTGTCATGACGAAGCAATCTAGCTATGACTCCTTTCGTGTTCTAACTGCTGATTGTGGGCAGCTAATGTGTAGTCTGTGCTCTGATAATTACCCAGTTCAGCTTTCATTTCACCTAATATAGTCAAGCAGACATAATTTAGTCCACCTCTGTGTTTTGGTTCCCTGTACTCTTCTCTGGTAAGAATCTATATATTCATCTCATCATGAGAGTGTTCTCAAATAGAAGGGATCATCACTTCTGAAGTTGCCTATTTTTTAAATTAACCATAAAGGAAGCCAAGTTTAGAAGACCGGCTTATAATAAAAGTAAGGTTTTTAGATGGACTAAAGTTTGTTGAACTGAATCCTTCCAGAAAGTGTGGAAGAGCAAACAAACATTTTTATTTTTTATTCTGTGTTCAAGTGTTAGCTGGGATGTTAAAGTAACTAGTTTCTTATGCTTTTTCCAGGTGTCCTTCAGAACAAATAGTGTTGCCATACTCTTGTACAGTATGTTTTGTTGGGGTCCTGCCAATTGTTCAAGACAAATCATCACATACTATGTAGTGTAGGAATAGTGAAAGATACTCTGAAGTTAAATAAGGCAGATCAGCAGTATTTGTGAACATAAAAAATCCTTTCATCAGAGAAATGATGTTACTGTTGCTTACACTAAATATTTTTGCTATAAAGAGCAAACAATTGTTTTGCGAGACCAGTGGGTTCACCGTATTGAGGAAACCATGAAGACAATCATTGTCCACAAAGAGCTTTAAATGGGAAATGGAGACGTTGATATTCAAGTCTCAACTTGAGTTGAGACTCCGAATCAGCACTAGCAAATTCGGAGAAATGTGTTTCAGTTTGTGTTTTCGTGTATGTAAGATATATGTCTTAAAATTACAGTGAATTGAAACCCTGGAAAGCCTTGTCTGAATATAGGCTGGCTTTCCGTTCATAATGAAATGAAAACCTAAACAATCTTTAATCAGAATGAATTTACATCCTTTTGTAGGTTTTAATTAATGCTTCTGCTAAGATTAAAATATTGTGATGTATAAGGCCCATTCTTCCCGAACTGTATATAATGGCCAGTAACTGTTTCCTTTCAGACAGATAACTTAAAATTACTGCTGTTCTTAGCCATTGCTGTAAAAAAAAAAGATGACATACCAGAATCGAGCATTACTCTGGGCTAATGAAGCATGTGGAACTTTTAATGTTATGTGATCCTGTTCCTAGGTCAAGGTACAAAACAATTTGTCTTGAGAATTTTTACACCTTTTACTCATATTGGACCAATATGGAATAAATTACTACAGGACCAGCAAAAACAAAGGTTTTGGCTCCAGTAAGACAAAACATGAAACAATACACTACAGAAATATTCGACCATTTAAGAAGGAATCTTTGACTCACATTGCAAAAGTTCATTTTTGATTTAGTAATTAGTTTTAGTAATTAAATACAGTATTAGCAATTACTAATTGAATCAAGTTATGATTTTCTTTCTTTGTGCTCTGGAAGTGTTTCATCCCATTTGTTTATGTTTATTTATTTGTTTAAACACCAAATTTGTTTAGCCGTTTCTTAAACACAGGTAAGAACTGCCAAAGGAATTACCACAGTACTTTTTCACTGACACTGAATAGGAGTATGTAGAAAAATTATTCCCCCCCTGTCATTTACTGCCAGCTTCTGACTGTCTTTAGGGACTTCTTTAACCAAAAGTGTATGCTGGCCCACCCTACTGAATAGCCAGCAATGGACCAATTCTGTAGTAGTTTTACGGTCCTTTTGGAACACAGTTTTATTGTTTTCTTTTGCTACATCCTGTGACAAGTTTCACAGTATGAACCATATGGAAAAAAGTGTGATTTGTTGTTAAACCTACTCCTTGCTAATTTAAATACGTGGCTCCTTATTACAGGAGAGGGGGATGCCCAAAATGGCATTCTTCCACACCAATGTGATTTGTGTGAGTAGAACTGCAATTCTTGTCATGTTAGATGGCCAGCAGGGTTGGGTGCAAGGAGTAGAGCAGCAATCGGTGCCCCTCTGCCATCTGCAGCCTGACCTTGTGCTCTGATGTGCAAGGTGCTCAAGACTGTATGATCAATCACAAGCTTTTCTGCATACATTATAAGTAGTGGAGAAATTTTATAGCATTTTGAAGATATATAACTGCTTGAATATCAGTGTATTTGAATGTAGGTATAAAGGCTCAGACCTGTTAGAAGTCTGAGCTTTTTAGCCTGCATGGACGTGCTTGGATTGCTCAGTCCATAAGGCATGGCATGACCACCAGAGGGAGGTTGTTGCAGTGTCATCTGTGAGGCTGGGGACTTTTTTTTTTTTTTTTTTTTTTTTTTTTTTTTTTCTGGCTAGCTTTGGATCACAAAGATTTGATGAGTCTGTTATTCATATTATTTTGAAATGTATTGCAATAAATAATAACATCAGTTTCACCCTGTGAGAGAATATGCACAGTTCTCATTTTTATTAAAATTTTCAGCTTTCAAATTACAGTTTTCCAAGTTCTGTGTTAATGGCAGTGCAAAAGGGGTCACTGTGTTCCACATGTAACATATGTGTGTTTCATTTTTAATAAGCAACTTGCCAAAAAAAAAAAAAAAAAGGCTTGCAAACTCTGGTCTTTTAACTGTAAGGATCTTGGTAATGCTTTCTCCTTTCCTGCATTTAGTTTAAAGCTGCAGTGTTAGTCTAGTGGATCTAGTGTCTATGGGATCCCTTCTTTGTATTTAGCTCATTTTTATTTGTTGTCAGTTCCAGGTAGTCAGTAGTAACATGCGACTTTTGAGTTTCTTTTACACATATTTTGCTACTTCCCATAGCAGAAGGGTTTTATCCATTATCCAAGTTGGTTTTGTGTCTTTCATTCTTTTAGGATTATCAAGGATTTGCTCTAATCTTTTAAAAAGTATCTGGGCTTTTACTGTACTTTTATTCAAATTTTGACTTGACTTAAACTTTTTTTACATACCTCCACTAAATCTCTCATGTATCATGAATTATGCTTGTTCAAGTAAAGATCAATAATACATGAACTGTTGAATTTTTCAGGTGCTTAGAGGGATCATGGGAATATCTGGGTAGATGAGTATCTTTTGTGAATCTTGTGCTATTGCTATAATTTATGCAATATACTTTAATGCGTTTTCAGAATCAGAATTGCAGATTTTTCAGAATGGAAGGAATAATTTAATTGAAACATGATCCAGAGAGCTCATATATGCTTTTTATCAGTAGTTATGATTTTTATCTATTTCAAACATGATACTTCAGCTGACCCTCATTAACAATTACACTGTTGAAAAAAGAATAGGGTCAAAATAAGCACCATTCTGGCAACCTTCATAAAAAGCCTATGGATTTTGTGGGACTTAAACTCTGAGTAAAGTATCTCACTGCCTTTCTGGGAGTATTTTATGAGGCTTGTGCCACTACCTGAATTATGAATGATTATTAGGGATACAGCTTGATTTTTTGTGGTGTAAATGGGCAACAGATTAGAATGTGACCATCTTTTAACAAGTTTCTAAATGTTATTCAAGGATCTATATTTGAACATTAATATAATGTAAACAAGGTGGAGTCACAACAAAATAACTTCACTGACGATCCTTATGTAGGTAAGAATTGAAAGCAGACACTACGTTATATCATAAAATAAACCATAATGTTCAACAACAGTTGTAAAGAAGCTGAGATATTTCTTCTCCCAAAGAATGACCTCAGAAATAAAGGTTGTATGCTTAAACATCTTAATACTTTTTTGTTTTTTCAAAGGGTCTCAGTTTAAACAGGATTTTTTTTTATCCCGTCTTTTACAGTCATGGTAATTTTTAATAGAGAAAAATGATACTACAGATATTTTTGCTTTCAGGCTGTTTAAAGCAGACTGCTGAAAGGCTACAGTTTTGTATATCTGCCTTTAGAAAATAAGATGATTACACTACCGCTCTTTCCATCTTCTTGGTGAATTAAACACAAAACAGTTTGCTCATAACAGAGAATCTTTTGAAAATATTCCATAATCTTGTATCTTCTAGAGAGAAGGTTTTATGATAATGCATATGTTTTCTGTAGTCTAGAAGCTCTCACATTTCACACCAAAGCTGTTAACCAGTGCCAAAGAGTGATGTTCTACCAGCCACTGAAGAGACAGGAAATATTAAAGACAGTAGCAGAAAATAATTGAATAAGCTGATAAATGCTCATTTTAGGAGTAAAATAATTTTTTGCTTTCTTCTTGCAAAAGCTTTTATGCGTGGTTTCTTCTGCTGTTCATAAGCGTGAGGGAGATATAAATAATCCATGATGCTAACTAGTAAAAGGGGGTGAAATATTTTGAGAAGTGTAGCTTGTACCTTAAGTAAAAATGCTTACACCTAGTTGATTTGTATATAAAGCCTTGGCCAACTTAATGGATTTTAGTTGGATTGCATGGAAAAAAAATCCAGCTGTTTAATATCATCCAAAAACATAAATAGACACTGCATGATTAAGGAAAGCTGCAAGACAGATTTTCCAGGGATTGTGAAACCATGTTCCTTTTACAGTTAAATCCGTTATATCTGCCAGATATTATCAAATAATGGAAGATTTATTTAAATTGCTAAAACTGGGGCAGCATAGAGTATTTATACAGAATTGTTTAAGCTCATCATCGTAACTGAAACAAATTCTTGCTTTTACGTATCTGGAATTCCCAGCTGTGGAGGCTGCTACTGAGGAAGACTGCATTAAGGGACTTAGTTCCATGTCTAGGCAAACTTCACTCTGCTGAGAAGCAGGGAGACCAATGGCTAAGCAGTGGTATTTCCCACATGGAAAGGACACCCAGAACTCCTTTTACCCTTGGATATCCTCGTTTAGTTACTTCTATTGTGATTCTTGGTCAAGAATCTTAGTGAAGACTCTCAGGAGGCTTTGCTAGCTATGTCTGTAGGAACCTATAATCAGGCAAAGGAGGATGAATAAAATGGAAACACATCTGTACCTCAAACTAAAAAATCTTAGCTGACAGACTGATACGTGATTGATCATGTTAGCTTTTAGGCACAGACTTAGTAGTGCATGATATGGCTGCAGTAGAGAAAACAAAGTTTTAAATCTATGAATTTGGCTTACTAGGATATCTTGCTGGCTTTAAATTTCACGTGTCTATAGCACTTGCTAAAGTTATTAATATAGACTTAAAAGGGGTAAGGGAACACTTCCCATTCAGGGGAAAATTTTAGAGGAAAGATTAAGACATTTGAAGGAAATAACGATGGTGAAGAAAGTCAGACAGCTGGTGCTGAAAGAGCTGACTAAGGCAGTGGTAAGACTTGCAATAAACTTATTTTTTAAATACCAAATTGACTAAACCTTACATGAAATTTGAGGTAAAAGAACATCAAGAAATGAACTGACTCTGAAGGGTAAGATGGTCCAATATGTGTAAGGTCAGAAAGCATAAAAGCTCAGTAGATGCTTTGCTTTGTAGTTATTCTGGTTAGAAATGTAATGCTATATTTATTGGTATTGTAACTGTATATATGATAAATATGAACCATTTAAAATAAGTTTTCTGGAAAGAAGAAAAGAAAATCTAGAATTACAACCTTTTTTATATTTCATATGAACAAAATGTTGCTTAGAAGCTTTGTAAAAAAAAAAAAAAAATCCCTAAAGGCTTTTTTTTTTCTCTAGCCCAGTGAATCATGAATTATTCCATAGCATTGATTCTCTTTTACTCCCTGTGGGTGGCAATTTTCCCATTTGTAGTAGTTCCAAACATTGTGTTTCCCTTAATGGCAGAAAAATTGCATGATGAATCTGTTTCATATTAAGTTTTGATTAAACACAGGCATTCCTGATAATTTTAGTTACAACATGCACTTCACAAAAATTACATTTTCATCTAACAAATGGAGTGAAACTTGTCGTTTCACCTCATGCTCTGAAGAATACATCTTTTGATAGTTAGAGTAAGATTTCTTTGACAGTTGTGTCACCCTATTAAGCATAACTTCCTGTTAAAAGTGCTTTATTACTTACGGTGGATGGAAAGAAAAAGAAAGCTCAGATTTTGAGGATTTGTACTGTGGATGAAATCTGTTTAGGAACAAGGATACTAATACATTTCCAAAGCTTGGTTTGGCTTTTGACTGAGAAGTTAGGGAAGAAACTCCAGATATCTAAGCTACTTTTTATCATTGCCCTCTGGGAAAGTGCAAGTAATTCTAGTTAGCATGACCAGGGATTATCCATATAAAAGGAGGTAATAGATTTGGAGTAGACAATGAGAAGGAAACAAAATTTACTGTTTTAAGCATCCTGGAACTAAACCTACAGAAATTAGTCCTTGCAATTGCTGAACCATAGGAGCTATAGAGAAAAATAATCCTTATGGGAAAAACTCATTCTTTAAGGACAAACTAGCCACTTCATTCTCCTTCTCCTGTGCCAACTGACTTGTGGTGAATAGCTGTGAAAATTTCCACCCCATGTAGTCTAGGAATCACTCAGATTAAAATAAGTGATAGGTTCATTCTTAGCTGAGTGAATGTCAATGAGCCATAAGAGAATTTTGAGGGTCTGGATTGTCTCCCACTGAAATAAGAGCTTAAATTCCCTGTGTTTCAGTAGTGCAGAGTCAATCAGAAAAGAAAAGAAAAAAATGGCCCAGTTTTACAATTGTTCTCTGGCTTTTATCCTTCTTTGCCACGGACATAAAGGTAAAATTAAATGTCTTGTATCAGCGATTTCTTTTAGCCCTGAAATTTCAACAGAGCTCAGCAGGACATTCTGTTTCTTCTCTTAGGCATGCTTATATAATGATAAATCATTCCCTGTGTTCAGCCCTGCACGTAACTTAGAAATGTAAAGATGGAAAGCTTTGGTGAATCCTTTCAGAAAAATAATATTCCTGACTACTGGGAGATTTTTTTTCATCATTGTGTGAAATTCTGGTACAGATATTTATTGTTTAGTTTTACGTTTTACAGCTACAGAAAGAAACTGTTAAATAAATATACTGAGAAGTCATGGACAGGTCTGGAAGTTCTTAATGTGGAGATAAATGCACTCCATTTCCTATCAGTTTATTTGTTCAAAAGATGGTTTTGGACAAAAATTTTAGCCAAAAGACTTGTGTTATACAAGGTGAATAGAAGTCTTAGAATGAGGCTTTGTTTTCAAGTTATTTGTATTGTATTCTTTGATCTCTTCTTTTAATGATACATACATTGGAATTTAGGTGACTTGCAAGATGCTGAGGATACCATCGTTAGCTCATGCGAACAGACTAATGAACTGCTTCTGCTTGATGGGTTCATTATTAATGAGAAGCTGGATATAATCTGCAAAGCAATGAAGCTATCTTTTCCAAGCCAGCAGTGTACAAATGTAGTCCATATGGAAACTATTAAGTTATTCTTGTTTTTACATTCATGATTTTTTTTTCCATAGAATGTGTTTGTTTTGGTGTTGTCTAGAATAGTCCACTTACTATCACTATAGCATATTAATTTCAATGTGATTAAATCACAAAGTCTATATACCAAATCCTTGCTGCAGGTTGATAATAGTACATGTAAGAACAGTACCTGTTCAAAAAATTTGAATGGATTTAACTAGGAGGAAAAATAGATTAATTGAATACAGATTACAGTTTTCAGTATATATGGAGTTTTGTTTTAAATCTAAACTATATTCAGATAAATGATCACTGTAAAAAACCATGAGATACATTGTAGAGTTAAATGAACAACAATGGTGAGGAAATTATAGAGATCTTCAAGAATCTATGGAAGTGGAAGCTAGCACACATCACATATGATAATAGCTCTCTCTTGTGTTCTGTTACAATCAGTGTAATTTAAATAGGAAAATAGGATTTGTGGTACTCAAACCTGATGTCCTGTTGGCCAGGACTTTTGCTGGAAGAAGGAAGGCATGCTCTATATCTATCTATATCATAGGGAATCCTATGAATAGGATAGTAGTGGCTTCTTTCCCCATGTCAGGGTTTTCAGTACAGCACTGCAGCCTTTGGTGGGCAACCAGGAGTATGTGAGCCTGTCCAGGGCAGATGTGGAGTTCTGGCAAGAAAGCACCAGGGAGGGACTGAACTTTGCTATTTCGCTGTATCCCCAGATGAAATAGTTTGCGTGTTTCCAGCTGAAGCTCTTTTCTTATACCTATTTTTTTTCTTTTTATTTTTTAATTTTTCTATTTCCTGCCCATATTTGGAACCCTTATTATATAGCAAATGTTAAATATATGAGGACATTGTTTGTTTGCTTGATTTTTAATATATTATTTTTTGGATAAAATATTCCATATATTTAAAAGATTTTTTTCTTCCCTTCTTTCCTCCTCCCCCCTCAGGGGATTCCTGGAATTCCTGGAAATCAAGGAGCAAAAGGACAAAAGGTATTGTTAATAACTCAAAACACAGTTAAGAATTGTACATATATATACTGTTTCTATGCTAAAGGTACTGTACTGAGAGGAGAGTTTTCACAGGGGAGATTTAGGACAACAAATCATGCTGCAAATGAAAGGAGACATGTTCCAAAATGCTTATGGCATGTTTGGCATCTCTTATTAGGTCTTATTTCTACTATTCCAGAAGGAATGCATAATTTAAAAGTAACAAAGTTAATGTCATAATACTTCAAATCCCATTCAAACAGATGTGCATAATTAAAGGGAATTTAACACAATTGTTAATCATATATATATTGATTACACAACTATTCTCTTTATCCAAAAAATACAGGGTGAAATTGGACCACCGGGTCAGCCAGGAGCAAAAGGGTCACCAGGGGAAACTGTAAGTTTGCATAATCATGCTGTTATGAACAGGAAGTACCAATAATTCTCATGCTGTTGTTTGCTACCTGTGACAGCGCAAACAAGCGCATATAGTAGCAATCTAACATTTTCACATTTGCAAATAGGATCAAATCATGTCTAATTTATAAATTACCCCCCAAAATATAGATACACTTTTCTTTTAAAATTGGTAACTTCCAGACTGCACATTTGATAAACAAATCCAGCAAACACATTATCATTAGTGCGAATTTACTCTCTGAGTTACTTTGATTTAACTCTGAAGGTACTCAAGTCAATTTATTAAGAAAGTATAGACTGGATTATATATTGTCATAGTGTGCAATGGATTTCTGAATGTGAATATCAGGGTGTTTTTATAATAATATTAACTTTCAGCAAGGACTGTGAGAATAGCTGAGGTCACAAAATTCCCAAAATGCTTAAAAAGAAATTATTATTTTGTAATGTAGGAAATATAAAATAATTTAGTTTTTTTGGACAGTCCAGCTTAACACATCTTAGTTACTGCTAGTTACTGCTTAAGCAGAATGATTTATGTGTTCTTTATAATCATTTAGAAATCACAGAAGATGGTTAGAAATCTTTCATTAGTTAATATGATCTTCTTTGTTAGTTGAACATACGCTGCTTTAAAAATAGTTATCTTTTTATATTGAAATCATAGAATCATTCAGGTTGGAAAGGATCTCCCATCTAGTCCAACGTTTAAGCTAGTACTGACGAGTCCACCACTAAACCATACTATTAAGTTCTACATCTACATGTTTCTTGAAGACCTCCAGGGATGGTGACTTAACCACTTCACTGGGCAGCCAATTCCAATGCCACACAATGCTTTCAATAAAGAAATTTCTCCTAATATCCAACATACATCTCCCCTGGCAAAACTTGAGGCCATTTCCACTCATTAGTTGGTGCTAGGGAGAAGAGCCTGATCCCCACATCACATCATACATGTTCAGTAATGTTTATGTGGTTCAATTTTTAATCATCCTTAATATACCTCAATATTTTTGTTTTGTGCTTGATGTATTTTATCCTCTCTGCTGACTAAAATGCTTATGACTTTCCTGAAAGATGCCCAACTTAGCATCATAACTATACTGTTCAAAGTGACTTTTTATTTAGTTAAGGAACCTATGTTTCACTCTATATTTGACTTTGAGCAGATTAATATGGACTATCATGGCTAAAATGAAGTAAATTCTGTATAGAACTAACTATAGATGCTATTATCTCTGTGGACCATGGTGGACTAAATGACTAATATGTTTTAACCTTATAAGAAATTCATTGTTTATTTTTATTGTAATGACAATAAACTCTATGACAGTATAAGAGATTTTATGCAGTTGTGTTGAGGCTACAGAATTAGTAACATGTCAGAGAAAAAAGTAATAGCATTTCTTGATTTGAAGTTGACTGGCATGTGCAGTTATTTTAATGTGTTAATGTTCTATTTTATGTTTTTGATGTGTCTTTTAATGTGTCAGCAGTGGGAAGAAGAAAATTTGTGTTTTTCTTACCTTATTGCATTTCTATAGTGCTACTACTGGGATAAGTATGATTATACAAGAAACTATAAGATACAGTTTAACTTACTTAGCTTGGAAAATATATTTGAAGATAAATCATCACAGAGTCCAAATCAATCTGTGATTTTAATTGTGGTAATAACAGTGATCAGTTTCCAATATCAGAACCAAGATGAAACATCAGATTCTTATGAATACCTTGACAGCGTTGCTTTAATAAACCAGAGACTAATATGTAAACACTTTTTACAAAAAATAATCTCAGAACAATAGTTCTCTTGATAATTCAGTCTGAGATGGAAGTGAAAAAGGAAGCAGTAAATTAAAATTAACTGGACAAAGCTGAGGGATTTGAATAGTAGCAGGAGGAAAATGCTCTAGATAAAGCTTCAGAAAAATCACTGGAATTAAGCAGATGGCATTTAGCAAAAAGAGACTGAGCAGTTTTGAGTGATGTCCGTAGGTATAGATGGTACAGATCTTTTTATCCCTAAATAGGGAAGCTATGCTTAGAAGTCACAATATCAGTGTCACAAGATGTTAGTCCAGTGGCATAGTTGAAGTTTTGAAACTGGGGGTGAAAGCTGTGAACTGTTCTCTCTGCTGTCCTTGCCATCACATTGCCTCTTGATATTTTAGCAACAGGTACACTGCTATATATTCTTGGATTTTAGCAATCATAAACGGATTGAGTCATTCAGTTTCATAACTTTTCTGTTTCTCAATTTGTCTATTACATCTCTTTGCAAGATCTTTCTTTATGAAAAAGTTTCATCAGTAATGAATTTGCTCTTGACCCCATGAGCAATCAGTTTGGATTTTATCCACTCCCAAAGAGGAAGGGGTTTCAGTGGCCACTTTGCAGTGTTTAAAAAAAAAAAAAAAAGAAGAGAGGGCACATTCTGAACTTAAAGAAAACCCTGCTTATGTCTGCAAAATCAAAGAGTGGCTCTCTAAAAGCTCTCCATGCTATGGTTTAGATAAGACCATACACTCCAGTAACAACATGTGTGGATGCTGGATCATTGTTGTTTCTAAAAATATCCTGTTCTGATAATAAGAGCCATATATATACCTACTGGGCTAAATGAAGTGTGTACTTGGTCTAAGACTAAATCTGATTCCTTTCAATCCTTGCTATTTTTGATTATATCTTAGTGTTTTAATCTTTTTGATTATGTACATTAGTTAGTCCTTTCAGTATCTGTAATTCCCACTACCCTCTTCTCAGGAAGCAAGTCTATATTTTTTTCTGCTCCACATTTCTTAGGATGTAATTGTTTTATACAGAATTATTTAGTTGATTATTTGGTGAGAGGGTCTTTGATTTAAAAGATGTTATGTCCATTGTTGGAAGATTCTTTTTTACTGGATATTTGTTTTCTATTTATTTTTCTGTGAAGTTTGCCTGTATGTCCACTCAGAAGGTGGATGGACTTCAGATATGTAAACCTGAATAGTATTCTAACTTTACTTTGCAGAGAGAAAATATTTTCAGATCCATCCAAAGTTTCTATTTTATCTTGCATCTGAATTGTACTTGAATCACGTGCTAACCTTCATTTGTAATTGGACAGTTTAATCAGGAGCACATCCAAAACAGGAATCATTATTCACTGTGCATGTCGGTGCTTGCTGTCTGTTCAGTAATGTATCTCTATTTCAACACATGTACACCTCATCTGTCACTGTTTTTGAGGTGATCTTTTAGTTTCCATTTTGCATTTGTTGGAATGATGCTGAGATTACGGATTCTATAAAGGACCCTTTCTTTAAGATGCTGTGATTGTGCTGGAAATTACTTACAGCCATGTGGAATTCAAAGGGACATACAGGCTATCACTTGAAGAAGCTGAGGAAGTTGTTCAGCTGTAAATTGACTTTTCAAAGTAGTATGGTCCACAAATCTCACCTACTTTTGTGTTTCTTTTCTTCTTTTCACTTTGTTTTCACTTAGTTCACCTGAATAATGCTAGGCGTAGAAAAACTTGACTCTGGTTTCCAGATAACATAGGTTATAGATTATACTATATAGATTATATACAGACATGAATGTCTGCAAATGTAATGATGATCTCAACTCTTCTGTCATGATTAATAAATCATGACATCTCCTTAATAAAATATAGGACCAATTGAAACCAATGCACTCCTGACGGAGAGGAAGACTGAATGTAGTTTTGTGTTTTACAAATTCTGGAATACTCTGTCATCCGATAACTTCAGAATTTCGTGCACAACGTACAGCTATCCTGCATGCATCCAGCAGTAATTTTTTCCCTACTCAACCATAGGCATGACCTTACAGCTTGACATTACAGCTGTCAAAAGCCCCTTAGAATAACATGAGTACACTGGTTATTTTTCTTTTTATGAACTTAAAGGACTTTTTCAGCTCCCTGAAGATCTTCTATGAAAGAATAAATTTCCTTGAGAACCTGTTGTTGGAGTTGTTTGAATCACATTTGGAAGAAGCATTGAACTTGGAAGTTCAAATACTTCTATTTAATACGTGCTCATTTGGTCTCTCATCTCATAATTTTTATTAGCTATCACTGGGAATTTTTTCTTCAGTTCTTTCTGAATAAAGCTGAACAAAATACTGGAGGGGAGGCTCTATCAGCAGCTATAATAAAGCCATGTGGGATTCCAAAATGTACATATTTATTCAAGTAACTCACTATTTTTTTCTTCAAATTGTCTTTACATGATTAACATCTGGTTCTGTGATACACTTGAAAATAATATATTAATGTTTCCTGACAACTCAATTTAATGTATCTTTTGTCACCTGATAAAATAAGTAGAAAATTGATGCATGGAATATTTGAATATGTTATATGGCATTAGGGAATTTTAGCTAGAAAATATAGTGGGATTTTCCTTGTATTAGTCACACTGAATATGTTTGTTCCAGAAAAAAAAACAGATGGAAAGCTTGTGGATGGGCTATTAATACCTTGGGAAAATTCTTCAGTAACAAGTTCTTCTTCAGGAATAACTATCCCTATTACATTGCCAACATCAGTAATTTATTAATTTATCTGCCACATAAATAGTGTCAAATCTGGAAAATGGGGAAGTAACACTAAATTTTATATTCTTGAATTATTGTTTATTTTTATTCAGGACATATTTTTCTCTTGTAAATTTACATGCCCTAGTTTTCAGATTATGTTCTCAAGCCTTTCTTATATTGCATCAGAAAGTTTACTTCTTGCAGAGTACTGATTTCATGTAGTTACTTTCGTGTAGTTTTTTACTTACAGTGCAGGAAAGGAAGTCAGAACAACTGGGTTTTATTTCTCCCTTATAATATAAAATGAATGTGGGACATTTGTGATGGACATTTAACTACTACTAATCCAAGCAATAGTGTGGGCATAAACTAGGAGTCATCTAGCGTGGAGTTGGTAGGGGGTAGGTTCTCAACAGTGTGTTACATGAACTGTAACGCAGGGCCACACTGACCTGGCAATGTGAGAGGAACCAGAAATCCCCAAGTTCCATTTCTCATCCTTTCCCACTATTGCTCCTAAAACTTGTGTTTCCTTTTCTCTACTAATTAATGTGTTGGAAATGAGCACAGAACAGGAATCCAAGGAGAAGAAAATAATAATTTCACAAGGGTTTTCAGAGAAGGAAAGTAGCCATCAAGGAATGCAAAAAACATTACAGAGCTCATTTCAGAAGATCCATAGATAATATGAAATTTGTTTTAAAAAAGCTGAACTGAATTCAGCCTTACAGTGAAATGAAAATGTATAAAAGCTTAATGGAAATAAAGAAAATGTGAAGAAGCAAGACTGATATGCAAGTAAATTAAGACAGCCTTAATGTAATCAAGGTTCAGTTTTAAAATGAAATGGATATTTTTTTTACACTGTCCATAACAAAGCTGATTCTGAACATATGCCCTAAGCAAAAGGATAATGGGAATACACTGTCTCTTAGCTGTTAAGTGGAAGCAGACTGTGGCAGCTTCACTCCAAATAAAGAGGAAATGGTAATTTCTGTTCCAAAATTGTGAAAGATATGGCACAGGCTATAGTAAACCTTTATTCACAAAAAGAATAGCTTATTCTAGATTAACTGAATCAACTCTGATGACTGATTTTTAAGTAAGAACACGCAGATTTAAGCTTCAAAGTTAGGATAGTGTTGGAAATTGTGTGATGTCTATAGTATGTATGTGATATGCATATATATAGTATTATTATTATATATAGTATTATTTATGTTAGAGAAATAGAAATGTAATAGTTACTCAATGATTATATAATTACTCGAGTTTTACTCTTACAATAGATGCCATTTGTGTTCTATATTCACAGCTCTGTATCTGTGGCCCAAAAAGCGAGTTGTTTTGCTTATTGATGTTAATATATTAATTTGGTGTGCAATAATTTATTACAACACAGCACGATAGAAATGTGAGTTAGCCTCTGTTGCATTAGTTAGCAGCATGTACAAAATAACAGAAAAGTGATGGCACGGTAAAAACCGTGCATACAAAAATTACTTCCCATTCTAAATATTTTGAAATTTCTCTTGTATTTTCAAAAACAAAGCCATCCTTTTAGTTTCAGTAAAGTTAATATTTTTTTTTTTTTTTGTCACAACTGGATCACTGTCTGTGTAACAAATTACTGTAGACACATTTATTTTTGATCACATGCAACTTTTGAAGAAGGATTGGGATATTATCTTTGGACTGAATTGTTCCTAACATTTCATACTAAATGGATGGTGGTTGGTTTATCTATATGAAAACAAAGATTAATTTAAATAACAATAATAAAAGTAAGTAAATCTTGAAAATACTAACAATTACAAGCATTGATAACATTTAATCTCTAGTAAATTAGATTACGTGACCTTATTTGTTTGACTTTGTGTTATTTCTTGTATTTTATGCTGTGTCTTGTTAAGTACCTTATTACAGCAGATCATATTTCAGAGTATATATGGAAGTCCAAATAAAAGAATAATAATATATTGTTTTTATTGACACAGTTCTAGAGTAAAAAAGAAGTGAAATGAAATGTTGAGAAAGACATATATTGACATCAGATGTAGAAAACACTATAAATGGGAATTTCTTTTTGGAAACTATGATTCGAAAATAAGATTTCGTTTCTAAATTAAACTTGAGAGTAGCTTTAAAGAGAAAGGGAGAAATACAGCAATTTAATGGTTTAATACCCTTTTGTTATTAGTTTATGTATGGAACAAAGACAGTTAAATATGGCTTCATCAACTTGGACTGAGAGGAGTCCAAGGGACTCTTTTTGGTGATGCATTGGCTGTGCACATGTGCTGAAATGGCAGGAACTGCTGGGGTCTTGAATGAATGGTTCAGTCTCGAAGACTGCTGAAAAAGGAAAGGTTTGTCCCCAGGTTAACTGATCCTGATAAATCTCCTCAAGGCTTGTAAGAGGAGTCAAGCCATGGCAACCTTGGAGGGTCACATAGTCAGAAAGAAGAGAGAGAATTCTGAAACAGCACAGATACTTTCTTCAGTTTTGGGAACCCTAAGTGGAAACTAGGAAACTTGTGTCACTTTCAATTATAGCTAAGGACATTTTAAAGTTATGTTAAAAATTAGATGATACAGATGGAGTTTTAATTTGCAGAAGTTTTTCTCTCAGGAGTATTTTATGACAGCATTGTTCTTTTTTTATGAATGTTTTTTCCATTGCACAGTGGCCCTTCCTTAGACAATAAGAGGCCTAAATAACCCAGAGCTATATCCTGTATAGTATGATGATAAAAACCATTATATTTCCTATCCATTTATTTTGTTGTAGAAATATAATAGTAATATTAATTTACACTGCATTGAGGACATTATTCCTCTAGCTTGTTATAGAAATGTCTCTGCCTTTTTCAAAAATAAATAGGGCATGATGGGACCAGAAGGCTCATTTGGTCTACCTGGAGCTCCTGGGCCTAAGGTGAGCATTTGTGTTTATTCACTTGTGACTTTGATAAATGACTGCTTTATAGATGTCAAAAGGTCCAGATTTTGCAGCTAAATGCTTGGTATACTGAATACTGGTGAGTACCTATATGATTTTCCATATATTACCTTATATGATAGTTCAGTCTCAAGAGAGCTTAATATAGTTTAGTAAATGGTTCCTGTCATCCCATGAGGTTTGGAACTGCTGCAGAAATGGTCATGAGACTTTGTTTCAGCTTTGCTGTCCTGGAAAATGTTCTGCAATGCTTGGAGCCAGATAATTCTTAGTATACATCAGAACTCTCTGCCCATGTTACATTTATTTATATTTTAATTGTGTTAAATAAAGTTACGTGCTGCTTTTTCCACCCGAGGAGCCAAATTTATTTCAGATGTAACTTTACTGATTGCACTACAGCTACAGAAAGAATTAATTTGACCCATGCTCTCAGAAACAAAAATAGATACTATAAATCTAGATCTTTTAGTGTAACCTTTTAGTTTAATCCGAAATGAGTTTTGGCTACTAAGCATTGAATTGTATATCCTAGAGAAAATTTATTAATATAGAATCAATTTCCTGAAGTTTGTATTTACATTTAGGTTCACTTCCACCCCTATATTATTTATATCTAAAACTGCATATGTATTTCTTTAAAGTTGTGTACTGAAGGCAACATTCTTTAAAGTCATTAATGTTTGCCATGGTCAAGAAGATTGATCAAAAAAAAAAGTCTTATTTCCATTTGTGAAAAATGTTTTTGGTTTTGTTTTTGTATTTTTTTTCTCTCATTCAGAATGTAAGCTGCATTTCCAGCGGAAAATTTCATGCTTACAGAAAAGCATTATAAAGGAATCTGTAATTCTTAGATTTAAATGAAAATCCTTATGTTGAATATACGCCTAATTCCATTGGCTACAGTATATATGCATATTTGCTCAGACAGGTCCAAGGTGCTTCAGAACTTTATTAAATAGTATGGTGGAAATGTGAAATCAGTATACACAAACCTGGTATGAATGGGCTTGGAAAATGAGGTAGGTGGGGAAGGGACAGTTGAGAACAGGCAGGTGGATCCCATTTTATGTTATGGGTTATGGTAAATGGGGCTGCGTCAGGCTGGTGGGCGGTCACCAGTGGGGTCCCTCAAGGCTCCATTTCAGGGCCGGTACTTTTCAATATTTTTATAAACGATCTGGATGTAGGAATAGAAGGTATTTTGAGCAAGTTTGCTGATGACACCAAACTTGGAGGAGTTGTGGACTCGGATGAGGGTGGAAAGGCCTTGCAGAGGGATCTGGATAGGTTGGAGAGCTGGGCGATCACCAACCGCATGAAGTTCAATAAGAGTAAGTGCCGGGTCCTGCACCTGGGACGGGGAAACCCTGGCTGCACGTACAGACTGGGCGATGAGACGCTGGAGAGCAGCCTAGAAGAGAGGGATCTGGGGGTCGTGGTAGACAGCAAGTTGAATATGAGCCAGCAGTGTGCCCTGGCAGCCAGGAGGGCCAACCGTGTCCTGGGGTGCATCAAGCACGGCATCGCTAGTAGGTCGAGGGAGGTGATTGTCCCGCTCTACTCTGCGCTGGTGCGACCTCACCTCGAGTACTGTGTGCAGTTCTGGGCACCACAGTATAAAAAGGACGTGAAACTGTTGGAGAGTGTCCAGAGGAGGGCTACGAAGATGGTGAAAGGCCTGGAGAGGAAGACGTACGAGGAACGGCTGAGGGCACTGGGCCTGTTCAGCCTGGAGAAGAGGAGGCTGAGGGGAGACCTCATCGCAGTCTACAACTTCCTCGTAAGGGGGTGTCGAGAGGCAGGAGACCTTTTCTCCATTAACTCCAGCGACAGGACCCGCAGGAACGGGGTTAAGCTGAGGCAGGGGAAGTTTAGGCTTGACATCAGGAGGGGGTTCTTCACTGAGAGAGTGGTTGCACACTGGAACAGACTCCCCAGGGAAGTGGTCACTGCACCGAGCCTGACTGAGTTTAAGAAGCGATTGGACTGTGCACTTAGTCACATGGTCTGAACTTTTGGGTAGACCTGTGCGGTGTCAAGAGTTGGACTTGATGATCCTTAAGGGTCCCTTCCAACTCAGGATATTCTATGATTCTATGATTCTATGATTTTGTCCCAGGTATTTCATCTTTCCTGAGAACCTGCAAGTTTCCTGTAAAGAAGCAGTACTGTAGCCTTTTGATCACACCTTATTTTTAAAAGCTGGTTTTCCATTAGTGTCTGTTTATATTTGGTAGTAATACCATATGTGATAAAAAATATTGATGTATCAGTCATGTTCCTGTGTTGTTATATAGGGTGATAAAGGTGAACCTGGACTACAGGGGAAAACAGGATTACCAGGAGCCAAGGTAAATATGAATCTGGAAGTATTTAGTTAAAGCAGAGATTGATTTACTTTTCCGTGATAAAATTCTTAAGTTTAAGGCAGTTTTGTTTCAAAATTGAATAGCAGTGAACATAAAATCACATCAGAATCCATTTGATAGGTTATTCTTACTGACTTTATATTAGACTATGGGATACAAGGCAGCAGTCTCATTGAAAGCTGCTTTACAGTGTTTTCAGTTGAGCTAGATCATGTGGTTGTCTCCTGCAAATTCCTATGCATTTGGGGTTAAACCAACACTTACAGTGTCACATCTTCTGACCTCAGTGGCAGGTACAGCTGTTTGACTGGTCTATTAGTTCTGGTGTGCAGTCTGTAGTGCTGGTAATGCCTTGTGGCCAGGGGTCACATATATGTGAATTTATGGTGCTGCGCTTGAGCCAGGACTCAGGAGAACCAGCAACTTTGCTGCCAGAGAGATGCTCTAAAACATGTGTTTGGATGGGGAAGCAGCACTACAAGGAGTTTTTCTTCTCAATCCAAAGATGACTCTGTGGTCTACAAACAGAATGGGGCTGGGATGGACTCTGACTGGTCAGGTCAGCCCTCACCAGAAGAGCAGCCATTTAAAACAGAAAGCAGTGATCAAAAAAGAGAGTGTCTTTAGTCAAAAAAATAATGCTGGGAGGAATGCTTTGTGGGGAAGAGCAGAAAGGAATTGGTTCATTTTCTTATTTTCATCTTTTCTTCAGTCTTTTACTATCTCTGGGCTTCATATGATACTGACTTCACAATGACACTGGCTTCTATTACAGTCTTTGAAAGCTGAAGAGACAACAAAGTTGGGTTAAATTTGTTGGGTTCACTGAGATGAAAATAAGACCAATATGTTCTGAAATGTTATATAATTTCCAGCCTCTTAATGCAATTCAAACCTGCAAACACTGCAAACTTCAGATAGTTTTATTTGTATAACTTTGAAAAATCAACATTTATTAAAAGGCAATAGAAGATAGGTGTTGGAATACTAAGAACTAGGGTTGTCTTTTGTGGCTTGTGGGTGTTCAGCATCCCTTCACAAAATCTCCAAACATTTCAATCATCCTGTTTTATAAAATTTTAAAATACCATAGCCAGATCGTATCACATGACCTTGAAAAAAACATGCAATATGTTTTTACTCAGAGCATATCACTGATACTTAAAGAGCTACTATGTTATTCAGGGAGATCTAGGAGGACCTGGTGCCCCAGGTGAACCAGGCTACCCAGGCATTCCTGGTACCCAGGGTATAAAGGTAAGCAGCTTTTTTCTGGTTTTAAATTACTTACATCTACTATTTAGTATATATTGGAAGGTCCATTTGCTAGAAAAACAATCAGCTTTCTTAGGGAGGAGAGAATGACCAAAAGGGAGAAACTGTTAACATAAAGTGCTGTGACATAAGTATACTAATGAAATTTTCATAATGAATTATAGTACATAATAGTATGATCTGTGATTCTGTATTTACTTCATATTACATTGTCTCACAGTGTTATATCTACAGATTCTATTGTGCAAAGTCTTTTTGTGGATCCTAAGAACTGGAGCGATTAATCCCAGGCAGCTGGGACAGATTCATAGCCATTAAGAACTATTTGATCTAGCCAACTTGTCCAGGTTTTCTCCATGCTTAACTGAGAGAGTCTGAACTCCCTGGGGAGTCATTCATTCACATCTTTGCTTAGCAATGGATAAATCTGGAAGTACTTGTCTATTACCACTGACTATATCTGAAGCCTAGATAAGGCTTTAGCTTAGCTAAATTAAATGTTGAAATTTTTGATGGCAAAGGTTAGATGGATCCTACTTCTGCTGTCCTGGCTGAAAATATTTCTTCTTTTCAGGCAGGAATCTGTATTTTTAACTCTTGCACACTGAGTTCTCAGGTAGATCATGCCTTCAGGATTTCACTATCGCTTTGTGCAACCGTCCATCAATCAAACACTGTTATTGACATGGTTATGCTGAAATTCTTCATTGTCAAAGAACTACTTTGTGAAAACATCATAAAATTTAGTTATTTTCGTTTGAATTTCTGAATAGTAACCTTTATTTTTAAAGTGTAGCTGTATAGTATTTTCTGACAAACACATTAAGGAGTCTTTAAGGAGTCCCAAGTTGAAAAGATTATAGGCAATGTTGTTCTTTGGTACATTTGAAAATTCAAGCATACATTTTGCATGCTAAAACCTGTAATTGACATAACAGTCAATTGCCAGTACAGACTTAATTACATTAAGTTCTTTCCTTGAGATTTTTTTCTATAAGATGTCATTCTAAAAATCTTCTGTGCTACTGATATATCTCAGTTTCATCTCAGCCATTGACACAAAACTTCTTTATTTGACTGGAAGCTGGAAAGCCCATAGAATATTTCCAGTTTTAAATTACGTATAGAATCTCTTGTTGTAACTCTCAGAACTTACCGGAGTGTGAAATTAATCTCTTAAGGAAAAATCAGGTATGCATTGTCTGTGGAATTGGATTTAAGAACCTGAACATCAGTAGTAATTTAAAATTGTTACTTTTCATGTCCTGTGGATAACAAAGAACTTAACAAAGATGTATTTTCTAAATGATGTTTTATTCAGGATGGCACCTTTCTTCTATGTAACTCAACCAAGAAAGAAATACTAGGAATTTACCCTTAACATATGCTATTAAGCAAATTGATGTGAAAGAAATACTCAATGTATATTTGAAACAGCTGGAAACAAATGTTCTTGTGATCTTCAAAACATGATCTGGGGACATTTCAGGGTTGAAGACCTTTCTTGTGGTTTAAAATTGACTGAAGTCAAATTATTGACTCCATTGCTACAAATCAATTCAAATTGTAAATGAAGCTCTTATTTGTATCCATTATATGTATAGTTTAAATTTTGATTAGGATTTCTTTATTCTGAACACTTTAAAAGCAATAATGTGTGCCTTTAAAAATAAATGTTTAATTGCTTTGCAAGATAGTAAGTACTGCTATAGCTCTCAGTATTTTGTTGTACTTTTAAGGGAGAACATGGCAGGTCAGCTAAAGATTTATTATTATTTTTTAAATTCTTAATTGACATATACAAATGTAAGGCTTCTTTTAATATTATGATGTTTTTTTTGGAGCAGTGTTTGGAGTAGTGTTTGGAGCAGTTACATGATCTGATATCATGTAACAGGCTTGTTTCCTTAAGGTATAGCTTATTATAATAACAAGCTTTACATGAAATCTTTCAGACTAGGTATTTATTCAAGCAACAATTTGTCAAGGCTAAAAATGCTCCTATATTTGCTATCAGTCCAAATTTAAAGTTTTTAAAATAATTAAAAATAATTTAAATAAATTAATAAATTAATTTAAAATTATATTTGAACAGGTTTAACAATTGCTTTACATTTTTATTCATTGAGTTTTTTAAAATAAATGGAGTATGTTTAAGTCATGTATTTGACACATGTTTTGGAAGCCTAGTACTATTCCCTGGGAAATGCTGAAGACTCAACTAGGTTAAAGATTTCTCCATTACATATCTGAATTACAGATTTCAGAATAAACAGGAAGTCCTGTAAAATCAAAGGAAGTTCAGGTAAGGTGTCAGAAAGAAGTAAGCAGTTAGTCAAAAATAAAATGGAGATCCAACTCGAGATATTCTATGATTCTAAAAATGATAATGTGTGTGTAGCAGTACAAGAAATGTTGAGGAGCAATGTTTTGAAGGATAATGACCTTCATATAAAGCCATTACAGAAACAGATTAATTGGATGCCTCACTATGGAAAGTTAGGGTGGAAGGTAAAGAAGCTTGTTTCCTCACCCATAAGGATGGTGTTATATTTAAAGCTTAATTTAAAATCACAAATGAGGTATGCCACTAGACTTCAGCTTCTAGTCCAGAAGGGCACAGGTTTCCTGTATGTCCAGTGTCATATATGCCAGGATGCATATGTGCAGTTGCATATGGATGTCTTAGATGAAACACGTATGGGGATGTGTTAGGTTGCTTAGAGCACTTTAAACAGTGCTTATTTAAGGGCTTATATTTAGACAACTGAAGCCAGTCCCTGGTCACTGCAGTAATGGAGGCTAGAGAATGATCCAAATTTAGGTGAGATTGTCTCAACCTGAGTTCCATTTTCCAAGACAAGAAGTAGAAAAATTAGACTTCTGACAAGTTTTGAGGCAGTGATTTTCCAGAACACATAAGGGCAAAGACTTCCTGGCTTAATTAAGTCTTTCAAAATGCACTGAAGTCCAAAAGTGACTGATGTTGATCTAGTGTCATAAGAATAGTGTAATTAGTTTAATTATCGATATATGCTCAGTTTCAGTATCTAAGGGTCATGCATCAAGACATTAACACTGATTTTAAGAAGGGAAATTTTGTTAAAATTTATGGAAGGTCTCTAAATTTAGAAGTGAAGATGGTAAGTCTTGCAAAAGTTATTTTATATGAAGATACAAGTCAGAATATGTTTTGTTGGTTTACTGGAGTTACAAGTTGGAATTATGACAAAGTCTTGAATTATTCAGTGCAGTTTGGGCAATAAAAGTGAAGCCCTTCAGCTATAGCTCATTTTAAAACTTGATGTGAAACCAAATATTTTACATTGAAGTACAATACAACAACTGGCATAAATACATTTTTGTGGGATTTTCATTTAGGAAAATATTTACCCTGGCCAAAATGTTCTCTATGCTACTGTTTAGCATTTAACTAAACATTCTCTCTTAAAAAATAATAAAAAAATTGCGTGGTTGGTTTTTATCAGAAAACTGGCAAAATAAACCCAAAAACTCCATCCCATTTTTTTCTTCTATTAAATGCATTTTTGCCTCCCCCTCCCCTGATCTCTCTTTTGTTTTATGAGTGCTGCATTATCAGCCCAACATTTTGATTCACATCTATTTAAATAGTCACTCTGAGTTCAGAGGTCTCCCATAACTTTTAATTCTTTGTTTCAGTCGTTGAAGAGAGAGAGGCACATTTTGGCATTACATTGTTAATTGGCATTAGTAGTTTTCAAGAGCTGATTGATTATCCCCATTGACAATTAGATGGTGGTCAGACAACTTAATAAACCTAGGTACCTGCCTTTTATAGTGTCATTTGAACCATCTGGTTGCCAGTTACCCACATAAATGTTAACTTACTATAAACATTTCAATCAAAGCCAAAAGGAGTGGGTGGAACTTAGTCTCTACAAAGTTTTGGTTAAATTCAAATACAATATTTTTTTCTGATTAGAAAGAAAAACAATTTTTTTGCCATGTCATATATAAGTTCTTCAATCAATGGGTTTACAGTACATTACATAAATTCTCTATTCTCTGTGGACAAAGGCAAGCACAGAGACCAAATGAAATTTAACCCTTCAGAAGTACTGCCCTTCCTTTCCCCTCACGTACATTCAGTAGATGAGCTCCTGCTGGGTTTGCCATTTAACTTGGTATATGAGTATCTGATTTTCTTTTTGACAGTTCTTTCTAAGGCAGTTTCCCTTCTTATTATAACCTTCTGTATTTTTTTTCAGTGTTTGTGTACATGGGGATAAATTTGTTTTCATGCAGTATAAATAGAGGATATTAGATGCTAATAGCCATTAGATGCTAGATCTAATAGAGGCTATTAGATGCTTCCCTTTTATTTACTGCATTAAATTAAAACAGACTACATGTCTTTGAGATTACTCATATTAAATGGAGACTTTTCTTCTAATATTTTACAGGGGGACAAAGGAAGCCAGGGTGAAAGTGGTATCCAGGTATGTCAACTTTTTTCTAGTCAAAATCATCTGATAACACTTAATAAAAGTGCTAGTAGTTAATAAGGATTTATTAGTTTATAAGGATTTATTTTTTTTTAATTAATCTCTACAAAAAGTTTTCTTGAAGAAGAGTAACAGCACTGAGCAGTAAATCTTCTTCAAACAAAACTATCCGGTATTCCCTGTATGAATTTCCAGTTGCATTTTCTGGGCTGAGCAGGCTGTGATGGCAGGCCTTGTGTGGCTCCAGCCATGATGCTGGCTTGGGCACATTGGTTGTGTTGCTGACCTGGGGCACAGGGACAGCACCCACGTGGCATCCTGGGACAGGCTCTGTCCTTGCCTGCTCCAGTCACCATGGCACCACATAAATCCTTGTAATCAGTAATGCCACCTGGCCTCTGCCTACTATTATATTATAAGCAGTGGGATTTTCCTCCGTCTTACCTAGAAGTCATGGAAATACCTACAAGAAAAAGAGAGGATCCTGTTGCTACTCATATCCTAACATCTGTGTTTTCAGAGTAGAAATTGTATCCATCTGTACTGGTTCTGCTCTGAGTTCTTGAAGAGTTAAGTTTTAGATTGATTGGGCCCAGTTTAAAATGGTATTTTAGATCTTGTGTCTTTGTGATATTTTTGATAGTTTAATTATTTCTCCCAGATACATGTTTTCTTAAAATAAATATTTTTCTTTTCTGAAGGGACGAAAAGGAGAGAAAGGAAGACAAGGAAATCCAGGCTTACAGGTACTGTCAAAATGATGATCCTAGTTAAGACAGCTATGATTCATGTTTGTTTCTTAAGATTGTTTTCATCAGCATAAGTTTTTTTATTATTACTGTTGTGTGAAATATATTTATTTAGAATATGATTACATAGTTGTATAAATTACCTCTTAAACACCTTAAGGATTTTAAATATAACAAATACAACACATGTAGAGAAGATTTGCATAGGGAAGGACAAGAGGAAATGGACATGAATTGCAGCACAGGAAATTCCAACTTGATCAGTGGGAAAGACATTTTGCTGCAAGGGTAGGTCAGACACTGGAACAGTCTGCTTACACAGGTTGTGGCAGAACCTGACTGGACACAGCATTGAGCAGCCTGCTCTAGCTAGATCTACTCTGAAATGGAGGTTGAAATCCTGGAGCCCATGTTTCTGTGGCTCAGGGATATTATATCTTGGGAAACAGACTGGAAATTCATTTTCCTGTATTCTATGAAAGAGTTAATTATGGAAAATTTCCATTAAACTGTTACAAGTAATATAAAACAGATAACAGCACAAAGTGGCCTTTGTGAAAAGTTGTAAGAGTGATGCTTGTGATGTTAAGATTTTGTGTGTACCATGCTGCACTTTCACGTAGTTTATTACCCCCAATAGTGTACTGAGAGTCATTATTGACATCTTCTGTGCACATAAATTACAGATGTTTCCTGTTTCAGCTGCAAATCAGTGAGATCCAGTTATTTCTCTTTTCTTTCAATTCTGAGCCAATGTATTCTGATTGTGTCATAGTTGGCTATCTTGTTATCCACAGAAAATAACCGTTAGCATTTATAAATACTCATTAACTACATAATCTATGTCATGTCTAAACAGAAAAGTATTTGTCAGAGGTACGTATCTAAAACTAGACTTGGAAGGAAGTCACAGTTGTTTTTTCAGAATTACGACATTGATACAGCTGTCTGTCTCGCCAGAAGGAGCTGATTCCAGTGGAGCATGAGCAGGAGGTCTAGATTGTATGTTAGCTTGGTTTTATCACTCTCAGGGGTATGTAGCTTGACAGGAGTCTAGTAATAAAGCTGAGCAATTTTATTTTTTTTTAAAGAAATAGTTTAAACTAAGAGACTAAGAGGCCAGTGACTTTTTTAACCAGAAGTAATGTCATACTCTGACATTCTACAAATTGAATTTTCTGGGCTTTACCTTTGCAAATAATAGACCCATTTCCATGGGCCATTTATTATTTTAATTATAAGGTAAAACAAAAAATAAAAACAAAAACCACCAACAAAAAAAACACTTTTTTTCAGATAGAATGATACAGCTGTGTAGCTGTTGCTTGCTTTTTTATTTTATTCTATTTTATTTTATTTTATTTGGAGAAAGCTGAAAAAATAATACAGGGCTAGTGTAAAATTGTTTCCCAAGCTTATCCAGTTTGGCCAGCAACCAAAAATTCAGTCATTCAAATACTAGACAGGACTAGGTCCTTCCAAAGTTTCTAAAGCCCCCAGGGCTCCTCCAAGATATAATACAGATTCCCTTGTCTATAAGAGTCCCTCAGCAAAGTGAAAAAAAAAATTGTGCTAAGCTGCCAGCTTGCATGGCATTTCATGATCAATAACACCATTGAACCATTTGGCAGAAAAGGCACCACAACCATTTGCCAACATGCAAAATCTGGCTTAGAAATTAAGTTTGTATTTCAGAGTCTCTGAGTTTGATTTCTCTCTTGTAAGACAGTATGAAGCATGCACAAAATAAAGTTTCCTTTTGCTAGAGCACAAAACTTTCTTTCTTTTGTCTTTTGTAGAATAAATAAGATTTTGTCTATATGTGCACTTCTACACTAATAAAACACATGGTATATAATATGTATAATATGTATAATATATAATATTATACATATAATATGTATAATATATATAATATAATATAATCCCAAGTTATCCTTTTGATATATGGTATTAAAGCATTACTGAAGTGTTGCTTCACCATGATATACATTTTTAACTCTTTTATATAATTAGTTTGTTTATACACATAGAAATCACAGAATCTTTAAAAATTAACATTTGTGATTAATTATTGAAAGCAAAGGAAAAAAAGGTATATTTTTTTATTCCAAGTAAGCTTGGAATAAACTTGCTTCAACTTGCTTCTTTTTTTTTTTTTTAATTTATTTTTTTTATTAATCCCTGAAGGGAATAGAAGGACTGAGTGGAGAACAAGGAGAGGTATGTATTTTGTAATGACAGAATATTATAAAATTATTCTATTTTTTTCTGCAAATTGTGTTCTGTAAAACATATGTTTAAAGTCTTATTTCCATACTCACATACATAAGCAACAGAAGATAAATTATTTGAAAATATCAGAGAATAGAGCAGAAATAAGTATTAGTTAAAAGACAACAGATAGCAAAATGCATATTTAATGGAATGCAAAATTAAAAAAAAAAAATCAAGCCAAATATACCTTTAAGAGAATAATAAAGTCAGAAAAGAAGCTGGTGAAGAAGGCAAATAGTAGAAGAAAAAAAATCTAACTTTTGGAAAATTAGAAGTTACAAAATACTGAGTCGAAATGATCCTTCTTTTTCAGTATTTTACCTTCAGCATCAGCCAATGCAAAAATATGGAGCACAATATGTAACGAAGATCCTTCCTCTTATGTTGCTTCACTGATTTTGCCAGTCAACAAATTAGGGGCATTTAAGCTGTAGATCCAAACTGTTGCATTTAATGTCAATCAGAAATTTGTCTAAAACCTTTTGAACTGTGATAATACCCTGACTGTACTTTTGGCTTCACTAAAAGTCTGTGACAAGGGCTTCCACATCTGAACTATTTGTGCATTTTAAACTTGACCAGTGAGATTTCTTTGTGTGCCTTTATTTCAGTAAAAGTAATGAAGAGGAATTGTGAAGCATATACAAAGATTTTAATTTTTTTAGAGCTTTCTGTCTTTAAGACTGACTCAGAAAATGCAAGGCAGACATCTTTCTCTCAACTACCACATTTACACAGGAATGATTTCCAACTCAGCTTGAGGGACATAAAGGAAAACCTACTTGGACTTGTCTGGCAGAAACTAAATCTGTTGTTCTCTGGGTTATTTTTAGAAGCCCCATCTCTTTTTCTTATCTAGTTCTTTTTGACTACTGTAGATTTATTTATGGTCAAACCTTTCAGTCTTTGTTTTGCACATTGTTTTGAGTGTTGGTATTTAAAAGATTAATTTTGTTAGTTGCTTTTGATTCATAATTTTGATTCATATTTAGTGAAATCAGGGTGCATGCTGTCTCGTTAATATCATCTTGCTCCAGCTTTACCTCGAGATGTCTTTGTTCAACCCTTTTTCATTAAAGAAGTGTTGCATATCAATAATTGGACATACTCTTCAAAGCTCACGTGCAATCAAATCTTTACATTGTCCTATATGCTACTGTAGTTCTATGAAATACTTAAAATTGCAGTTTTGCTTATAGGTGCTTTACTGAATTGTAGCCAAAATTGCTAAGGTGTTACTTGTGCACCATTGAAGTAAATGTTTTAAATCATGGTATAATTCTGACAATTCCTTTCTATAATATTCTTACTGTACATTAAGACACAGTGAAGTCATGGTGTTTACTTATCAGACCTATAAAATTAGTTTATTTTCTGTTTTTATAAAATATTTTGTCATTTGTTACAGTCTGATGTAATAAGAAGTTTCTTCAGGCTGTAATTCTCAGCATTTACTAAGCTTTTTTCCTTTTCATTGATTTTCTTTGCCAATAGCAAGGGTTGGTAAACAAGGCCACACATGAGATGTGGCTGAACATTACAAAACCATGATGCACTGCAGAAAATGTTCCCTCAGCAGTTTTCATTTGGTTTTTGGCAGCTTTTTTCCAGTGATGTTTTTTTCTACAATAGATGCGATTTTCACAATACTTCACTGGTTCTTAATGCTTTCTAGCCCTTTTAACATTTAATTCCAAATAAATCAACTTGCAAGTCAGATGTCGCTGTGTAAACATAGCCCATAGCTGTAAAAGTAATTGAAATTAAAACAAACAACTTCTGGCTACATGAGCAACATTATTTTCAGATCCTAACATGTACAACTTCTGGTGTAGCCACAGGCAGCTACATGTGCTCCATATGTTTATCCCTGAGCCTTGCTGGCCCTGTGAGGGTATTTTTAAAATAGCTGTTAAGTGTAAAAACATTTGCAGTTGTGTAATAGAAATGAACAAGTACAAATCTACCTGTTGATAACTAGAATATCAAATTTCTGTGACTATAATGTTCAAGTTGACAGTAACAAGAAAGTAAAATACAGCTACCCTGGAAAAAGACAGTTCTGAATTAGTGTATAACTTCTTTAAAGGAAAGAGGTCATAGACTGCTGTTCAATTCATACTTGACACCTTGGTGGTGGAGCATCTTTTCAAGAGTCTCTTAGACATTTTACTGACATCTGTCACATTTTTTCTCATTTGTCTGATTGTTAAGAAGAAAAACTGCCCTCTTTCTGTAATGCTTTTTTTTTTTTTTTTTTTGAGTGGGTCTTATAAAACTAATGGCAGCAACCCCCCCCCATATATTTTTCTGATGTAAAATGTGTTAAGTGCTATAAGTGCTTCTGTAAGTGCTATATAGAAGGATATAAAGTAATTTAAAAGCATAATCTAAAAATCAGCATAAGTCTGTGAAGACTATATGCCTAAGTACTTCTTAAACTTGCATTGTTTGCTCCAGTAAGTTTTATTTGTCGTATATAGTGATTCTGTTGCCTTGTTTCCATAATTCCATCAAAATAGTTGGAAAAAGAGAATGAAAATTTTAATGCTACTATCAGTACACTATGCAGAAGCTGTGAAAAAATGGTAGGAAAAAACTCATCAGGGAGTAAAGACAGTTTACTAACATTAATCTTGGGCACGTCCCAGATTACATTCTACTGACATTTTGTTGGCTTCAGCGTAGAGAAAGAGCTCCACAGGAACTATTGTAGTAGGTAATCTCATACACAGAAGAACCATTGCTTTGATAAAGATATATACAGTATTATTTTAATGTTTTCCAGTGAAGCAAATGGACTACAGCTATCAATCATACAGAGAGTAAATTAAATTTAAAAAAATAAAAAGCATCACCAACAAAACAACAAAAAACCCTAACTGAAATCAAGCTATTTTTTCTTCTGTTTTATATGCTACAGACATAGGGTAAAAGTCTTGATTGTTACAGTACATGGGAGGTTTGCCAAGAACTTCAATGGTGCCAGAATTTCACTTGTAATTTTTCCAGCCTTCTAAGAAGGATGTTAATGTACTGTAATGAATTATTTGCTTTTTCATGAGAAATTAACTAAGTATTTTCTTCTATATGTTAATAAGAGATTTTTGTTTTATATCAATTAGTAAGTCAAATAAGTCTCTTTAAGATGGAAATTTAGGTCCTTGGTAAATTATTGTATCTGAAGCATTGTTAAAGAATCTGAAAACTTAATACATTGTAGTGAAATTGATCTAATTAGTGTCAATTTGTAATGACAACTTGATAATATGAATTTTATCAAGATTGTCAGTGAAGATTTTCTCAGAATGTGTTTGCTTGGTGTTACGTAGCTTCCAACTGGCATGTAAAGATATGATTGGCTTTTCATTGGTTCTCATTACAGAAAGGTGAGAAAGGAGATCCAGGCGTTCGAGGCATCAATGGACAAAAGGGAGAATCTGGTATCCAGGGTTTGGTTGGACCTCCTGGTGTCAGAGGTCAGCCAGGAGACAGAGGGCCCCCAGGACCACCTGGATCAGATGGAAAACCTGTATGTATGGGACCTCATACTTGTCATTTTGAGTACCTCAGAACCCCTAACATGCATGCCCTCTGTTTTTATAACTCTTCTCTGTTCAATTTAGGCACGAGAATTTTCAGAAGAATTTATTCGACAGGTGTGTTCAGATGTACTGAGAAGTAAGTTTGAAAGTCTCTTTACTGCTCTTGTTTAAAGTACTGTTTAAAGTACTGAAGAAGTTTCCTTGTTCAAAGTACTGAAGAAGTTTCCTTGTATTTATAAAGATGCTTTCTTGAAAGCAAGATCAATATGTTGTTCTGATTTATCACTGGTTATCATACAGCTGTAGAAACATATTTCCACACCACAGACTCCATACTTTAACATCTGGTTTCCTAAAGGTACCATATTGCCTAAAGAGAGAAAGCTGGTTTTGTTTTAGTGGGCGGGTGGAAACGTTTTTATATTTTACTGTTAAAACACTTTAAGCATTTTTTTTTGTTGTTTAAATTCTCACAGCCCAGTTACCTGCTATTCTTCAGAGTGGAAGGCTACAAAACTGCAACCACTGTCAGTCCCAAAGCGCTTCCCCGGGACTTCCAGGGCCACCAGGTCCGAGAGGCCCTGAAGGTCCAAGAGGATTTCCTGGTTTGCCAGGAAATGATGGTATTCCAGGTCTGACAGGCGTCCCGGGTCGCCCTGGGGCTCGTGGGACAAGAGGTAATGTGTGCATGTGTTGTATTTTCATACAGCCATTCGCTCCCCCTGCCAGTGGGATGGCAGAGATAATCGTGAGGAAAAAAAAAAAAAAAAGTAAAAGCTTGTGGGATGAGATAAAGACAGTTTAATAGGACAGAAAAGGAAGAGAAATAATAATCATGATGATGATGACAATAGAATGTACAAAGCAAGCGATGCACAATGCAGTTGCTCACCACCCGCTGACTAATGCCTAACCATCCTCGAGCAGCAGTTCCTCCCACCCCCACTGGCCACCCCATTTTAATTGTTCCGCGTGATGCCACATGGTGTGGGACATCTCTCTGGTCAGCCTGGGCCAGCTGTCCTGAATGTGTCCTCCCAGCTCCTGGTGCACCCCCAGCCTCCTTGGTGGCTGTGCAGCACCAGGAGCTGGTTCTGTGTGAGCACTCTCCTTGGCTCTGTGTGAGCACTGCTCTGCAGCAACTAAAACATCAGTATGGTATCAGCATTATTCCCATCCTAAATCCAAAACACAGCACCGTATCAGCTACTAGGAGGAAAATTAACTCTATCCTAGCTGAAACCAGGACAGCATGTCACTATGTGCTATGACTTTGTTTTCTGTTTCCAGTTTTGAATGGGGCTAGTGCAGTGGAGTAAGGGAATAGCTGGGTTTGTATCACAAAGTGTAACTGAGGACGTGGTGCAAAGGTTTCTTTGCTTTTGAAGTATGCATATCAGAAGAAGAGAAAAAACAAGAATGCAACTAGATAACTAGTTCAGTTCTGCTATACTTTCCTTTAATCTTTTTACAGAGATCCTTGTTTCCTTTATAGTCTCCTGTAGATGTTTTAAACTGCATTTAGATTTTCTTTTTTTTTTTTTTTTAATCAGGTATGTTTAGACATGAGCTTTGGAGTATTTTCCATGTTTTGTAGTTTATTTTCTTCCAAATTTCTTTGTTTCAAATATTTAAATAGCTGAAATATCTGCTATTTTAATATCTGATTATCTATTGTCTACTACCTGTAGGCAGATTTTTAGTATATGACACCTTTATACCCCTCTTACTTCCTGTTTTTTTTCTCCTTTTTTCTTTTCATCTTGTAAGGATTTTTATTGCTTTCTTTATGCTTTTTTTTTTTTTTTTTTTTTTAATTCAGGTTTCTTTTTAATAATACTAGTGAAGCTAATGATTATACTTTTAGGTATCTCAGCCATACAAGCAGTCCAACTGATTTCTGTGGGTTTATTTAAAGACTTAAAGTTAAATATAAAGTTAAATAAAAGAAAAATAGATAGCTATGTTTATGAAGCAGATTAATTCATTGTGCTGTACTGGTATAAGAGAGCATAGGTTTTGTCGTTCTCAGAGAGTACTTCTTTGGTAAAAAATTAATTCTGCAGTGCATTGTGGAAGATTGCCTATGTAGTATGTATTCCACAGAGACTGCAGTGAATACTTTACTCTTTCTTCATGCAACTTCTTAAAAACTTTGCCAATGAAAAGGCAATACAGTTAACAAATGCCTTAAATCCTCATCATTCACTCGACTCATATGGCCATCTGCTTATTAAGTGCTAAATTGATTCTTAATTTAGTGGAAGTGAGGATAATCAAGAACTCAGGTACACCATACAAGTTACAAGGAAATGAATATTTACATCCCTTTTTTTATTCAATAAATGTTATCAAATGTTGACTTTCTGATTGTTCTGATGAAAATACTAGTGTGCAAAGATACACCTGAATTTGCTAATCTACAGGGCTGCCAGGGAAAAATGGTGCAAAAGGCAATCAAGGAATTGGGGTTCCTGGGATCCAAGGCCCCCCGGGACCTCCAGGTGAGAGATAGCTTATTTGTGCAGATTCAGTGCATGCTATTTTTTTTTTTAAAAAAAAAGTTTATACAAATATCAATATAGTTAAGAAAAATGTGAACAATTTTTGTACACCTTAATTACCATATATTTTTCTTGGCTGGAGCCTATCTCATGCATGCCTTTTAAATTGTCATAGAACACATTGATATAAGGCATGTCTTGTAGAGGTTGGTACCTGAGATTCCCTTTTCTAAACAGACAGGTCTTGAAATTAGACATTATCTGAAAACTGAGCCTTTATATAATCATGTGACTTGTAACCGTTGCTTAGAGAAGGAAAGTATTCTTCCAACGTACAAAGTTGAGTATTTGTAAGAGAGTTTAGAGCCTGATCCAAAGCTAGAGAAATAAATAAAAATCAGAGGACTTTGATTCATGCCCCAGTAATTCCAAATTATGATAAAGTATAAGCATACCAAAGCAGATTTTCATATTTCCTTTTAAAAGCTATTTTTACTTAAAGTGCTCTCTGTGCTTTTTTAAATTTTTATTTTAAAACTTAATCAGATAACAATTTTGCTATATACATATATAAGTAGTTTGTGACAGGAAGTGTCTTTTTCAGAAAATACAACTTTTCTTTGTCTTGGTACTTCAGCAAAGAGCATGGCTTCTGTGTGTCCATACTAGCTTCCATTTTAATAAAAATACTCTGTAATATATTTATTTCTTGCATGTGTGTCACTAAGGTCCAGAAGGTCCCCCGGGTATGAGTAAGGAAGGACGTCCTGGAGAGCGTGGGCAGCCTGGTAAAGATGGAGACCGTGGCACACCGGGAATGCCAGGACCAGTTGGACCCCCTGGAATTTGTGACCCATCACTGTGCTTTAGTGTAATTGTGGGGAGAGATCCCTTTAGAAAGGGTCCAAACTACTAATTTGTGATAAAATAATTTAGAGGAATAGGAATGGTGCTTGTCTTTAATGGTTTTTCAAGTCTCAGGAAGGTGACCAGCAATAATCCCATAAACAGGAACAAAAGTACCTCTGACATTATAAACATTACAAGTAAGGATCCCAAAGGTTATACAATCTTTTACAAAAGGAACTCCAATATTTTTTTTATAACTTGCATAAATTGAATCTCAAGTGTTTTTAAAGAGATCGTCAGTTTTAATAGGAAAAAAATTAACTATAATATTTGGTATTTAGTATTTAAGTGTCCTGTCATAGTCCTGCTGCCACTGAAGTTCTTTGCAAAACAGCTGCAGACTCCACTGGCAGCAGGATTAGGCCTTAAAAGGTATCGGTCAGGTGTAAATTACTGTGAAATTTTTCACATGCAGCCAACAGATACAGTATTTGATTTTGAAAGAATGTGGCTGGCTTTATCTTCATATGTGTGTGAATTTCATTGGCATGTGTACCTTTCATTTGTCATAGCTCCAAGTGTTGTGTGAGCAAAAGCATGTATTTGATTTTTATAAATTTTATAAATTAAGAGAAATGGACTTGTTATAGAAATAGTATCACCTATTCTGCCATGTAACTCCCTTTTTAAAACCAAGGTGAAATGCAAGGGTAGAACTCCTACTGACTCAAGAAGGGCCGAGGTTTTAGTGAAGATGGTACTTTCAGCTACAAAAGGTCAAAAAGGTCCCATGCGGGTGATTCAGTTTATATTAAAATATTTAAAAATAAAAACAAATGGAATATTGGTATAGCTGGCTTTTAGCTGTATTTTGACAAAAATAATTAATAAAAAAGTTTGCACAACCCCATTGTAACAGTTCTGCATAATTATGGATTAAGTTAGGTACCTTTTGCTGTTTCTCCTCAAGGTCTGCAGCTGCCAAATTGAAGAAGTAGGTTTACAAGGAGAAAGGTCTAACTGCTAGATAACTAGCTGCAATGTTTGCTATGCTGTTTCCCTTTTCATTTTAAGCAAGCTGTGTGTAACTTTCTTTGTATGCTTTGCTAATAAGGTGTATTGCTTGCTTTTACATAAACAGCAAAGGCACGGTTCCATGAGAATTTGAAATCCTTTTCTTAAATTAAGGCAGAGTTGTACTGAGCTTATCCAAATGCTTTATAAGTGGCTTTTTCTAACGTGTTGTTTTTCTGTTGTCCTACTATCAGATTGGTAATATGCTTGACATTCAAGGTCAAATAAAATTTTGTATAGAACCGGTGGTGGTTTGGTGAGCGATTGCAAGAGTTGCTTGTGTCCTGTGTCACAGAAGAGAGTGATGCCTGCAACACAGGTAGGGATATTTCCATCTCCAAGCTGTGCCGTTTTGTTTGGTGTTTTCTCTGGATAAAACACCATCCCCAGGAGCAGAAGCCCTCTGCCAGGCTCTTGTGCATGGTGCCTAGCGGCTGCTGCCTGCCAAGGGCTGCAGCTTGTGAAGGGTGCCTGCGAGAGCTGCAGTGAGTAGCTAAGCCAAGCCACAGCCTTGGTCATAGTGGAGTCCAAGCATTAGTCTCTCATAAACATAGTGTAAAAACCTCCAAGATGATCCTTGAAAGATACCAACTTGAAAAATGAAGCAGTGCATAAAATTTGTTCCCCAAACAAGCGGTCCTTGGCGCACACTGTGAGGGCTTTGCTCATGTGAACAAGCATTGACTGAATTTATGGAAGAAAGAATCTAGAAACCTCTTATTCAGTTGCATTCAATCTTATGCTCTTTATTTTTTTTTTTGCAAGCTGATAGCAAAACACATTGCTAGGTCAGGAAGGAATCAGGACCACAGCATGCTTTTTAGAACCTTTCTGAGCTGTCCAGTCTGTGTGTTAATTTAAGTCTGTGTTTAAGACCACCTATTTCTAATAAGATGTATGGTTTTGTGACTAGTGAGCCATACCTTTTGGGAGGTGTCCTGGGATGAAGTTAAAACAACAAAAGAGCAAGTCCAAGGGACTCTGACTGCAGTGAACAGAAGCAGAAAACCAGAATTCCTTGCTTGTAGGAAATCCTAGTCTTTGCTTCTATTATAATGTAAAACAACACCCATATGTTCTTCTAACTCAGAAAACTCGTGAAAAAAAAAGAAGGAAATTTTGGAATATTTCACTTTTTTTTTCCATTCATCTACACAAAACATTTCCTTCTACATCTAAACACTAGTTTTATCAAGTGTAAGATAAAAAATAACACAGTGCATAAAAATGTCTTGATGTGTTCAACCAGTCTAATTTTTTTGGTAATCTAGGTTATGATTTCATTTATCAAATTGACATAAATACCTGATTTCAAAAGCTGGTGGTTTTGTCACCCCGTTAATCCTATTGGAAGGTTATTCCCAAACTAGTCTGACTAAAGATCTTTTTGTACTTTCCAGGCTGCATCTATTAATAGCAATTTTATATAACTTTATTCTTATGCTAGTATTATCTTTGGCTGGACTAACTTTTTCTTTTCTTTTTTTTTGGCATCTTTTAGAAAGCCAGTGTTCCCTTACAGCCTTTTTTTTTCTGCTAGTTTCAAGGAGTAAAACTTTAATTCGTTATCTGTTTGAAAAGCTCTCTACTGTAAGCTATACAACTGTCACATAGGTCTTTTGTGTTTATGTAGTACTACCCAGATCTATGACCTCTGCTGTTTTTCTGCTTTTGTTTTTTTTTAGCAGGTGAACTCCTACAGGATAAGGTAATTCTCATTGGAGGGGACCTCAACTTAAAGTAGCCATGCTTATTAGTTTTTAAGTGCATGAGCTTGTGCTTTGTAGCACTGCATTTCAGAGCTTTATGACTGTCCTAATTCCAAGATAATCCCTCCTCTGTTCTGATCCTCCTTTCTTTTGTTCTGGTCTTCATTAACATGCTTCTACTTGTTGTGTAAAGGTCAATAAGGAAAACAGTACCATCAATTAAAAACAAACAAACAAACAACAACAACAACAAAAACAATTCTTGAAGCAATCCAGTATTTACCTTTCCCAGTATTTCCCTTTGAATAGCTCCCATTTACTTTATCTCCTTGTTCATTGCATTGTTCCTATAATTGGAAGCCTGTATATTTTACCTTTTTGTCTATACTAATAAAAGAGTGACATTTACTTTTTCTACTCCTGGTATCTAAGATAGCTCATTCTGACGAAGCATATTTCTGTACATTGCTGCATAAAGAGTACAGCCTTTGTTACATCTTCAAAGCAAAATCTCATTTGGAATTATTTCACTTTGTGTAATAACATGCTTGATGAGAAAAACTGACTTTCAAAACTTACTAATTAAGAGGCTTCACTGAATGTAAAAAGAGCCAGCTTAAATCCCTTGATCTGCAAAAGGAGATTTGAAACTGAATCCATTTGATTGCCTTACCTGCTGAGCTGTTTAGCTTGAGCTTCAGTATTGGTGTATCTTTGGTATTTTGCTCTAAATTTGAGTTTGCTGATGTTCTCATTTTCCAAAGGAAATGCTAATTATCTAACCTGTTCCAGTGCCTTTTTCAAAGCTAGTAACAATGTAGTTTATTTAAATGAAGACAAGTGCTTTGAAAACCTAATTCTATACAATCAAATATTGTTACCAAGCATCCTGCATCCCAATGAGAGGTATAAATTACTGCCTAGGAACCTGTGATTTAGACTATTGCGTCTTACAATTCTTACAGAATTTGTCTGGCTTGATAATCTACAATCCTTTTTTTTCTGAATTCATTTGATGTAAAGGAATTATAGAATTAAATGTAGATGTATTCAAGGTCATATCTTGATTGGATACTTTAGCTAATAATACAAATATTTTTCCCAGGTCTTCAACTAATCCTGAAGTAAGAGGTTAAACAAGTGGTATAAATCTGAGTAGTATCAGATTAGTGATCCACAGGGTCACAAAGGAGAGTCTTAGATACTGTTCATGCAAACTATATGAGGTTCATGAGGGTGTTGATCTGCAATCAGAAGCTGTGAATAAAAAAAATTTGCTGTGAAATATGTCGCCACCTAACAACCAGATATCTGGAAACAGTTATGAGAAACTCTGAGAACTGACATTTACTGTCCTGATGATAGTCTTTAAAACCAGAGGTTGGGCTAATTTTTAAGTTGAAGGCAAGATGTAAGAATTTTTGGACTTTTTTTTGGGTAGCATCTAACTCTGAGATATGGAGTTAAAAATACATACTCCCTGTTGGTGTCAGTAGAGGAACTACAATTCACTACAGTAATTTGAGTATGGCTTAAACTCACCGTATCTGTGTGTGTGTAAAATGGATTTAACATTTACCACTGTATTACAGTTATTAGTTGCTATTAACTCTTATATATTATGGTATGTCCCTGGTTGTAAAGATGCAGAATAGCAAAGTATTAGTGTGGAAACTGGATTTCTTAATGAAAGCTTAGTGGTGTGTGGAGCTTAAAAATTTGCACCTCTGAGAATCATGAACTTCTTAGGGAAGTCTGCAGTAAGCACATATGGAGTGATGTCTCTGTATACATACGCATAATTTAGTAAAAGACCAGATGTGACAGATGGCTTCCATGTGCATATTTATTTGGTGAGTGCATATATGTATGTGTTTTTTATATGTATTTATGGTTCTCAGTTCCTCATTTAATTGAAAGATATTATAGTCTTCCAGTTGGGGGAAAAAAAAGAATAAAGTCATAAAGTCTAATGGCTGTAATAGCTGAACTCTCACAGTCACTGCTGCTTCAGAGCCAAGATGTCATTGTCAGCTTCAGGTGTAGGCTGTATATTTCAAGGTTGGTTGGTCTCTTAGAGAAGGAGCTGAAAATTGTTAGCTGTGCATCTTTCAGAACTAGAGAATCTCATTTCTCAGAAAAATCAAGTTGCAATAAAATGAAATTTCCTATCAGTGCATCTGACTGGCCTGGCAGTGAACACTGTCCGGATCTCTCTTTTATAGTTCACACAGATTGAATCAAAACCTTGTGGAAAGAGAGTAGTATTTTCCTTTGCAGAGAATACATAGATGATAAAGCATGTCTGAGGAATCCATATTCAGCAACGACTGTAAACCATTTTAGGGACTATGACCTTTTGGGATACTCTTGATATGTTTAAAACTTGAATAAATACAAAAAATACTCATGGGCTATTTTTCACTGTTGTTAGGCAAGATTTTCTCATAGAGGATGTCATCTATGAATCCTGGAGGATCTAAGTCCAATTTAGACTCGGGAAATCATGACTATGAGATTAATGAGATTTTCTTTATAAGCATTTTCCCCCTCCCAGTAGTCACTGTATTTGCATAAAGTACTTTTTGATAACAAAGAAATATTCTGGTGTATTGTATTGTGTTATTCTTTCCTTTCTTGGCAAAAGATGGAAGCATTAGAAGCTTTCCAGCAGCAGTGTCTGGCCACTAGGCTAGTTCTCCAGAAGGTATATTGGCGGGTTGGACGCTCCTTGGTTGTCTGCCATAGGCTTATAGAACTATGTAAGTGCTGGTTATTTGACACTTTTTGACAGTTTCCTCTAGCCGCTGATAAAAGTACACAGCATTCTTCCACTTAAAGAAGAGGTAGGTGTGAATTCATCAGAAGATTTAGCCATGTGACTGTTACAGCATCGTATGTCCGTATCGTCTGCAAAAAGTATCTTTCTCGTGTTGGAGCCTCGTAAATTCCAGAGTGTGTTCCATTTGTTGTTTTCAGTTTTTCCTTTTGTAAAGCATGAAAAAAATTCATGGTATCTCTGTGACACATTGAAATCACTTATTAAATATGACACACACACACAAAAAAAGGAAACAATGCTGAGAAACTGTGTTTCAAAGAAATAACTTTCTTGAAGTGCTGAAAAATACAATACCTGAAAGCTTAAGAGGTTAAGGAAAACAGAAAAAAAGCTGTCATGTAATTAGGTCATGGTTCTTCAAGGTGTCTGAAGCTCTTATTAATGTGCAAGTGAATGCTGCCTTTAATGTGGACAAGATCCTGAAGGAAAAAATACTGGCATAAGCAGTACAGCAGCCTGGATATCAGATGAAGGAGAAGGAAAAGGTTATTCACTTTTTTCCTCCATTCTAACATATTTTGAACGAATAGTGCTTCTCCCTGTCCCCTCAAAAAAAAAAAAAAAAAAAAAAAAAAAGAAAAAGAGAGGAAATACATTGTGAAAATAACACCTCCTGGATATGAAGTGACAGACCTCCCAGAGGTGAGAGCTCAAGAAGACACTGCCAATGCTGAGCACCAGGAATCTCTGGCAGCTGACACCTAATTCTGGAGGAGACTTCAAGAGATCGTAAGACTTGTCCCACCCTGATATTATCTAACTTCTACTCTGGAAATGGGCAAGCAAATACTAGCACTCAATAGTGTCTATGTTATGAAACTTTAAAAAGATTTTTTTATCTACGCAATAAGTCCTTTTATAATGTTTCTTAGAAAAAAAAGATGCTAAGCCTAGAACTGATGAAAAAGACTCCTGGCTTTGTGGGTTATGACAGGTCTTGTACTGAGTACCCAAAGCCATCTGAACTGGGGAACTGGGTTAGTTTGCCTTCATGAAGAAGGGCATTCAGAAAATCCTCCGTACTTTCTTTTACCCCTCTCTGCACCAGAGCTTCTGTTACACGTGGGCACCCAGCAGGCAGCAGCTTTCTCAAGAGCAGTTCCTTCTTACCCAGGCTAATGGAGACACAAAGTTCAGCATTTACACTGTGAGCAAGTCACTGCTAAATTATGAAACAAATTAATAACCCTTTTGTGCACACTGCTGTTCGTTGGGCACACCTGCCATATACCACCAGGAATATGTACATACATATGTACATGTTCTGCTAGGAAGGCAGCTACAGGTGGTATCTGCAAAGTACCTATCTGCAAAAGTAAATAGCTATTAAAATGCTCCTTTAATGGCTTGCCATAGTAGATAATAAAGCAAGGAAAAAAACACACACACACACACAAAAACACTTATTTGGTGAAGTCAATAAATACCTGTGCCTGCCACAAGAAGGTAGACATTACAATTCTTGGCATAGAAGTTGTTTTTTATCATATTTCCCCACAGTTATATCATTGTCTTAAGGATGCCTTCACATTATGTACACACTGGCAAAACCTTGAGAAACCTTAGAATAATGCATTTATAACAACTCAGTAGTGAATCATTATATGTTTTACTGGTTGAGAAGTTGACAGAATAGCCCTGACCACTTTAACATCACTTTCTTACAAACCGTGCAAAGATTGAGAAAGCCAATATTTAATGTATACTTTATGATCAGAAGCTGTCAGGAAGTAACTTGGAGCTGTATCTGATGGGGGATCTTGTATTAAAGCTGTGAACATTCTGGTGACTCAAGGAGTCACCAATTTGCTGAGCCTGCAGATGATGAGACCTGTGACAGATTTATCCTTAGCAGGCTCAGGGGTGTTGCTGCTAATTGCAGTCAAACTCAGTTCCCAGCTACAGTGGAAAAAGGCAAAAAGCAGTAACCTAGATAATGAATGTCAGCACTAAGCATCTGGGAATACTAAAAGTGTTTTTGACAGCAGACAATGTCTCTGTGACGTGCCCCCACCTGGAGAATGTTTATGTGTATTTTATGTATATTATATGACAAGTTTGCCTTCAACAATATACTCTCTGGGAAAGAAACATCTAGTTTTTTCTCTGAATTGCTAGCAAACTAGTTACTAACTAGTTTCTTATAGACCAATCAGAGAAATAGGAACAAGCAATTACTAATGGCTGTCTTTCTGTCTGTGGATTTTGTATCGCTGTTATAAATATATAGGTATCTGGAATATAGACTCTATATCTGTGGGAGTGCTGTGCAGTCATCTAGCCAGGAACAAAATACTTGGTGTAGAAATGTAAGTCCTGTTGTCCAGAGACAAATGCAGAAAAAATAACCAAATCATCTCCTCTCCTTGTTACGTGTGCCTGTGTAGTACAGTGGCATAGGAATATGGTTAGAGTGAAAGCAAGTGCTAAAAGACCACTTGGTTACCTAGACCATCTCTTTCAGAGATTAAGCTTTTAGGCAGAATAGAAGGCAGTAATTCTGTTAAAATCAGAGAGATAAACTGCACTTAAAATTAAAAATTTTATACTGTCAATACTGTTACAGTGTGAAGTCTAAAAACATTGAGATACTATTTACATTTTGGTTTGGGATTTTTTTTTTCCTTTGTAAGATTTAAAGGTCAGATGGTATATGTATAGTGAAGTCCTGCAGAGTGCAGTTCATAGAAGTTTCATGATTTTTATTGCCTTTCTCTCTCTTTCCTTCTGCTCTCCCCCCCCAGTAGCCTGTCTGCTTTGGCACACACTTGCAACTTGTCCATTCACAGGATCTCTACAATACATTACTTCGCATGTATTTCATTTGATAGATGACTAATTTGTTTTGCTCTTTTTTTTTTTTTTTTTTTTTTTTTTCCTTCCTCCTTTTCTCTACCTGCAAAGTGCTTTTTTATAGTCTCACATTTGTTTTCTTCTTAAAAATATTTTTGGATATTCTTCTGTGTTACACTCTACTGTCTGTGTGTCTCTGTCCATGTCTTGCTTCTACTTCAGTCTCTCCTGCAGGGCTCCTGTAAGCAGGAGATGCAAAATCCAAGTATTCCAAGTATTCCAAGTATTGCCCTGGGTCTTAAGTTATAAAATGAAATACTGGAAGACTCACAGGAGTCATAACCTGTCTGTTGAGAGTTGTGTGTATATACTATTACCAGTACCCACTCTGTCCCCCTGTGACTCTCCTGATTGCTGAGATGTGTGAAAGGGAAGGGAGTGCCTAGAAGAGGTAACTGGTGCTGAAGGGATCTGCTATGCTGTGCTATGTGGCAGAAGATTTTTAGCTGCATTGTGGGAAGAAACTCCAAGAAAGTGGAAATCTTACATTGTAAATCTTCCTAGGAGCACTGCTCTTTTTTTACTTTGCAGCTGTTACCAGGACTGGAAGATCTTGACAGCAAAAATAATTTAGTTACTCTCTGTAAAAGACTTCCTGCCTGTTTGGACTCAGCTTCCTACACTGTGCATGCAGCAAATGTGAGGTTCAAAACACCTTGCTGTGTATCCGTTCTGCTACTGCTTGAAGATTGAGCCTTGATGTTGTTTCTCTTGTTAAGGAAATTAAAGATGACTGGGGATATAGCTAGGTGCAAATTAATGGATTGCAATATATGACACCTGACAGTCTCTTTCATCCTTCAAATCTAAAGACTTTGGCTTGCCTACCTGGTGTAACAAAACAGATGGATCAAATCCTCCTCCCCTTCTACTCTGCCCTGGTCAGGCCTCACCTGGAGGCCTGTGTCCAGTTCTGGGCTCCCTGGTACAAAAAAGACAGGGATCTCCTGGAAAGAGTCCAGCGGAGGGCCACAAAGATGGTACGGGGCCTGGAGCATCTTCGCTATGAAGAAAGGCTGAGAGACCTGGGTCTGTTCAGCCTGGAGAAAAGACTGAGAGGGGATCTTATCAATATTTATAAATACCTGAAGTGTGGGAGCCAGAGGGATTTGGCCAACCTCTTTTCAGTGGGTTGTGGGGACAGGGCAAGGGACAATGGCCACAAAATTGAGCACAGGATGTTTCGCACCAACATGCAAAAGAACTTCGTCAGGGTGAGGGTGACGGAGCACTGGAACAGGCTGCGCAGGGAGGTTGTGGAGTCTCCTTCTCTGGAGATATTCAAGGCCCATCTGGACACCTATCTGGGCAGCCTGCTCTGGGGAATCTGCTTTGGCAGGGGGGTTGGACCCGATGATCTTCTGAGGTCCCTTCCAACCCCAACAATTCTGTGATTCTGTGAAATCTACTAATATGATGGTAAATGGTAGGGAGGAAAAACAGCTACTTACGTCAAAGGTATTACTGTTTGAGTAGATGGGTGTAATATAACCACAGGTGAGCTGCAATGGAGAGCAGGTGGAGAATTACAGAAACTTTGCCTCTGTTTGGGAGAAGAGCCTCTGGCAGCTGCCAGATCCTGATGTGTGACTGTTCTTGTGATAAACACTGCCTACAGATCCACAAGGGTCTGGAACAGATCCACAAAGGGTCCAGTCAGTGTATCACGCTACTCCAAAACAGAGGTTATTACTGTGGGAATGATTGATAACCTTGATGGACACACTAAGTTAGGGATCTCTGTTGGGCAAGCTCAGTAATAACTGAAATACTAAAATGCCTGGAAAGGAGAAAACTTTTACTGTCTGCCGAAGAGTGCTCTGTTACACCTCAGTAAAGATGCTGTGAATGTTTATTCCTGCAAGCTTATGCAATGTATGCATTAATGATAAAAAGTACCATTGATTCCAAGGTGGTCAAACAGGAAAATCTTAACACCAGTTCCAAACTCTTCAAAATTGAGAGGAACTTTTTCCAAGCATTATAGCAATTTGTCATACTTACTCCATCTGTTGTGCCCATATGCCAAGTAAAGAAATACTGTGTTTGGAAGATGTGAAATTTCAATTTCCAGTAAAAATATTTGGATTCTGCAGAACTTTATGCATACATAACAAAATGTTCCTCCATCTAAATGCTTTAAACAAATGTTTAAACAAATTGTCATCTGTTAAAGTAGCCCAAGAGCCCTGGGCACTGGGTGTTGACAAATGGAAATTCATTTTGACAGTGAGTGTACTAATGGGAATTCTTTTATGGTTATGGGAGGTGTTCCAGCATACCCCTGACAGTCAGCGAGTTCATTTGCCATGCTGGATCATCAGAGTGCTTGTGCGCTTTGGTTTCAGACAACCTCATCTCCTCATTTTCCTTGTATATATAAAAGCAAGGAGATATTTTCTCATTTTTTTTCCCCTCCACATAGCTTTTTCAGTGTCACTTAGGATTGAGGGAGAAATTCCAAGTCCAGTGAATGCTTTCTCTGCTTTCAGATCCGCATTACAACCAGGGTCAGGTGCTCTGTCTTCCCACAGTCAGTCTTCACCTCGCAATTCTCTTGCATGCAGAGTGCCCCAGCCTGGACTTCAGGAGGCCTTCCACATCCGTTCAGGTTCAGAAAGCCACACAGGCTGTGACCACCTGGGGCTTCATGCACCTGCCCACATACGATATCTATATGAACTATATAAAATTAGTTGGTGGATACCTGAACCTCAGCTGGTGTGCAGCCTGTCTGAGGAGCTGGAATGAGGTCTCTTGTAGTGATTGAACTGCCTGGGAGCTGTAGTTTGCATGGATTCAAACCCATCTATAAATTTCATCTGAGAGACTTAAGAAGTTTGTGTATCAAGCACGTCTCACCAAGAAATAGTGGGAGCACAGATACAGTTATTTTAATGTAAAATGATTCATTTTCAGGAAGATGGAAATAAGCTGTATTTAAGCATTAAAAAAAACCTCCAAACACTGTATTACATGAAATCATTTCCAAAATTGCCTTCGGTGCTGTTTAAGTTACTGTTGGAACAAAACAAAAGCATACTGAAAACCAGAAAACTAAAACTTGTTTTTCATTATAAAACTTACTGCATTTTTGTATTTTGCTCAGATAATTAGGTTTCTTCCAATTAGTGCCACGTTACTTGCAAGAGGCAGTGTGTTTGTTCTCTCAACTATTGTAGGCCATATTTCAACACTGGAGAGCTTTTTTTAAACAACAACAACAACAACAACAACAACAACAATGTTTTTATCAAATACTCAAGTATCTAGGTTAAATTTTGTCTGTCAGAGTATACATATTCTTTACAAATACTTTTTCAAATGGAAAATAAGAATGACATACAAGTCACTGCTATAAACATAATCAAGAAATGTAAATATATGTGTAAAAACAGTCCTAGCTGGTTTGGGATTTTAAATGACATACAATCATGTTAAATAGAGATATAATATAAAAGGGAGTAAATAACTGTGCGGGTTTGTTGTTGTTGTTTTAAGGAAATTAAGGACTTGAAAATTTCTGCAGCATATTTAAGAGTATTAATAAAAGAAAACAACAAAAAAATGGATTTGAATTGCTGGAGTCTGGTAGCTATTAATTTATAAGCAGATAAAAGGGAAATTTGCACTAATGGTAAATGAATGAAAAACCTTAATAAATTTAAAATCATATATCCATGTATAAAAACTTCATGTGCAATGATTATGGAGGAAAAATGAAAAGGTTGCATTATAGGTAGGGTGTAGTAGTTGAGCTATCAGATACGTGAGCCCTCAGAAATTTCTTTCTTTTCTTGTTTTCTTTTGTGCTTGTCCATTGCAACACTGAATTGTTGAAGCACATGTGTACCTGTGTGAAAAGTGTTAATATGATTCGTGTTGTGTATGAAACAATGCTAGGGCAGCATGATGAAATGTAACTTTATATCTAAGAAAAGCAGAGTGATTAGTGTACATAGTTCTTGTACTGTGCAAAATAAGAGTCTAGCAATTTGTGTAAATAGAGGGCTTGAAGGACGAACACTGAGACTCAAGTCTGGGAGATAAGAGGACCAAGGAGTTTTTTTTTGGAAACTACTGACTTCTGCATGAGATGCTGCCCAAGCTTCTGATGTCTGGCAAAGGGATCCACCAAATAAGGAGAAAGGGGGAGTTGAAGGACGACCGAAGGACAAAGCCTGGGAGGAAGACTACGAGCCTTCAGCACAAGAGACCCCCAGAAAGACCACCAGAGACTGATATGCATGCGTCCGGAGAGGGTTTGGATTCTGGGAACTAATTATAATAACCCTGCCTTTTCTAGGAATAGTGATGAATATGTATTAGTCTAGGAGCATAAAAATCAGCCTCCTGATGTAACAGGTGTGCATCTTGGTGGAGCAGAGACTCCCGGTGCACCCAGCGCTGTTTGTTGCCTCTATTCGCTTAATAAATTACAAACTTTAATTTTAATCCTATTTGGGACTGAAGCATTTATCACACCTGCAAGCAGATTAGTAAAGTACTCAGGGCTATTAGACCTTGAAGTGTTTTCAGGCTTCAAACTAGTCACGTATAAGTGCTTTGCTCATTTGTGACTTTTTAAATAATGGAATAAATATTGCCCAAAGCTGTACACAGGAAACAGTGTTTAGCAACAACTTTATCAAACTTATAAATTTCTGTGCTGGGACAAAATTATCATGGGCTCATCACAAGCAAATTATTTTCTTCCCATGGATTGGCCTTTCTTTATGTGAAAATGTTTAATTGTAGGTACTGCTGGGACATAATATTTTGTACAAAAATACTTTTTCTTTGAAATATCAATTTAGATAGCGCAGCTAAGCCCCAGAGCCTTTTCTAAAGGAAAAACAAACAAGCAAACACAAGCCCTGAACTTTTAGGCAATATAAAGATTACTCAGAGAAGTTACAGAAATACATAGTAATAATAATAATAATAATAATAATAATAATAATAATAATAATGGAACTGAAAGGAACATATCCAAATGCTTCCAGCTGTTACGGATATAATAATTGTGACCTGGAACGTGAGGTGCAGGTCTCATATGTTAACCATTAATGTAAACATTTACCCTTTGCTTCATATTTTGTTTAGAAATTGCTACCAAGACAAAGTTAGTGAAACTTTTATGACAAAAGAGCAGTTGCTGTGATTCCTATTGAGCCAAATCAGTTAGTGCTGAGAAACACAATTTCATTGGTAAAGAAAACATGTTCAAGTTCATCAGACAGATGGAAGAAATTCAGTGGGCTCTGGGTAAAGTTTCTGAAACAAGTGTTGAAATTGAAGAATACAGACAAAACAATTAGTTTTAGGAATGCATCCACCTTCAACTGACTTTTACTTATTACCATATGACCCACTAGTTTTTAAAGAAAACTAACAGCCTGTGTGTGATACAACTAAGAATCAAAAAAGTTAGAAGCAACAGTCTGGAAGTGCATTGGCTGCTGCCTTGTGGCACTAGTTTTTATTCTTTGTGCATGTGTGGGTGTTTATGTGTGTAGAATTTAGTCCATAAATTACTGGCCTTGTCCTTTAACAAGTCACTTGAAAGCTAAAGGAGTGAAATTTCCTTTAATGTAACATTTCTAAGACAAAGGGAAACATCCCAAGGCAGCTGTTAGTACCATATTTTAATGCTGTCTTTTTGGCTGTCTCTATCTTCCTTACTGTTACAAGCCAACAGTCACAGTGAAAAAAATGGGATGGATAAACAAAAATGTCATCAGTGATTTACGTCTCTAAAGAAGCCACAAATTTGTTTGATGACATTCCTAGATAAAGCCAGGAACAACTTTCTAGTGAGCAATTTTCCATGCAACAGGGAGAGAACCAAGTTCTTTCTCATACTCCCAGTGGTCATGACCTGGTTGTGGGAGAAATTCCTTCGTGATCGAAACATGATATTCTGTATAAAAATATGCTCAGAGAAAATATACCTATTATGCCAGAGACTTTGGTACTATGAGGAGTACGTGTGCATGTTGCCTACAAATTCTATTTTTAGCTATAGAGCTGGACCTCTGCTCTCTGTCTACTCTATGCTGTGCTCAAGGTAGTGAATAAAAAGCTCAGCTTCAACTTTACTAGAAGTTAACCTTTCTGTGAATATTCATAGAGAATGATATATTCTGTCATGAAACTCATTCCTCAAGCTATTTAAGAAGTTTGAAGTTCAGTCATGCACAGACATCAAAGATGGTGTCTTGTGTTTGTGCTTCACCCAAGTGTTCTTTTTATTTGTAAGAGAAAACAGCTCCACCTCATTGTGCAAACATTTCTGAGTACTTTGGAAATAGTCATTTGGTTCTAAAGAAGATATATTCAGTGATAATATGCATGATCAGGTTTGTGATCTTCCTCATTTGAAAGCTAACAACACAAGAGGCCATTTGAGTAAAGGTGTGTGAAGTCATGTTGGCTGAAAGACAGTACTTTACCATTTTAAGGGCTAATCATATTCTGTGCCCTTTAAATATAATTCTGATTAGGGGGAAACAATACGATGTTTATGATGGAGCATAGTCTTCCTTACTAGAAGTTAGGACAGAGTTTGGAGAGGAAAAGCATGTTCTAAAAGCTATTCAGCAACAACAGAACTGACAGTGTTCCCAGAATTCTAGTTGAAGGAATATCACACGTGTAGTTTTTGGGTTTCTCAGTTCAGCAAGTGTCTGTTCTGTAAGAAGAAGGTAAATTCCAGGTCTGAAGAGATACTTGTTTTTCTGAATGAAGCTGTTACACTGGTTTTCTAACTGATATTACTCCAAAATAGAGGAGGATGCAAATCTCTTACAAAGTATTTCCTAATTCTTTGAAGTAAGAATGAACCTTTGAGCACACGTAAAAGCCTCAGTTCATAATTAATGAATCAGATGCTACAACTAAAGGAAACCAGAGGTTGGTTTTAGTTTGGAAGAGTGGGTGGAAGGGAATTAAGCCAGATTTGGTATAACCATTGGCTTCCAGAACTGACTTCAGAACCCTGGGTGAGGTACCTGGATTTCCTGAGCCAGTAAATAGCTGTTGGGAGTGAGCTGAGAGGGAATAGAAAGGCCCTGGGTTCTGCCCTGGAGGCACCTTGCTCAGTGCTGATGAGTAAAACCATCCTGCCACCCATATCCATGTGAAGATTTTCTCTTAATATATACCAAGATGAGAGTAATTGCCTTCTCCTATAAAGTAAGCTAATTGTGAAACTGTTCATCCAAGACATTGATGAGAGCATTTGGTTCCTGGTCTAGACTGAAGAGTTGGAAAACAAGCATCCTACCCCCTCTCCCAGTGAAGCTTACAGGTGTTTGAATGCTGATTGCCTGCAGAAGCTGGCTTTGAAATAAGAAGTAACTGCAGTACTTGCAGTTAAATCATGGTGTTGTGTTCCCATACTTCACAGAGTTAAACAAGAGGGGCGGCACTCCAGCATAGTCTTCTGTTTTAGTGTTTTGGCTAGGAATTTGGGTGTCTTCAAGCCTAAGAGATAGTTAAAACTCCTTCCTGATTCCTAGCTGCTTCACCTAGTGGCTGGGCTGCAACAGATACTGCTGCGGTGGTCTGGCAGATAGGCCCTGCTGTCAGGTGGAGCTTGTGAGGGGCAGGCCTGGCTCCAGCAGGACTTAGGCAGTGGACAACCTAGTCCAGGACAATTCATACTGACTGTGCATGTGGTCAAGGGGTGTGTGTGTTCTTCCTCTCTCCAGGGACAGAGTGGGGAGCCCCAAAAGACTGGTGTTCCCCCAAAGGCATAGGTGTTTGGAGGTGGCTGACCCAGGCACAATGATGCCGATACTTGGCCATGCTGCCAGTGAAGCTGTTTTGTGACCCAAAGTTATTCTTGGTATGCTCATGCATGGACGGTGAAGACAAGGCTGAAATCGGGCACCAGATCAACTTCATGTTGAAGCAGTGTAATAAATGCTTGGGTAATTTTGAAGGAGAAGGTGAGACACTGGTGGGGCTGAGCTGCTTTCTGAATCTGGCAGTGGCTGGCTGGGGACTTGGGATTTGGGGATAGTAGGATTTGACTGAACCATTCAATTAGTTGTTTTGTGGGTTTGGCCGGTTCCAGTCCTGGGCCTGGGCCCAAATGAGCTAAATTACTCTACACATAAAAGACTAAACCCTCCACTCCGAGGTTTATAATTATCCTGCTATAAAAATCTTCTTGACTGCAATTCCATCCATAAGAACTATTAAGTCATTATGTGTCCTTTGGTTGACAACCTGGTATGTTTTTTCATTCCTGAAAAATCAAAAAAAGTTTTGGAGAAAAAGATACGAATGAAAAGAAAAAAAAAAAAAAAAAAAAAAGAAAAGAAAGGAAAAAAAAAAAAAGGCAAGGCAGATAAAACCACTACAATCAAACAAAATACATATGTTTATACAAATGGGACATATTTAAAAAAGACAGGCAGAAGGCCCAAAACCTTATTTGTTGCTTCAGCCAAAACTTCTGTTAAATAATGGACCACAAAAACTAGCTGAGAAATTACATAGACAAATATGTTAGAATTTAATTATGAGAGAGAATCCACATGGAATTAAAAACAGTTGGTTTGGGGGTTTGGGTAGATTCTTTTCCTTTTCTTTTCATCCTTTTCTTTTTTTTTTTTTTTTTTTAATTCTCTCTGGCAAAATGAGAAATGTTTGAATATAAAATGTATTATTTCTTTGATGGAAACTGCAAAGAGTTGTGTCTGATTTCTCACCCAGTTATTTCATTTCCTTGCCCAGCTTCCCAATTTTCTCCAAGGCAGATGTGGATTCCTCATGGAACTTATGTTTTCTAAAATCTTTAAGTTAAACTGCTCAACTTTTCCATACTCTTCATGATTTTGTAGATTTCTCTCACGTCCTTTCTGAAATATCTGTTTTTCAGCTCCTGATCATTTTAATGATCCTTTATACAGGAGCCTTTCCATATCATCCTCATTTTCATCATCATCCTACCTTTTCTGAGCTTTTCCTACTTGTGTTATATCCTGAAAATCATGATGTCTGGAAATGGTCCTAGGTAACATCCTAGGTGGCCTGCTCCAGGGGTCCATTCCAATCTCATCCATTCTGTGATATGTCTTGGCATGACACAGTATTTTTCCATATTATTTTTTCTGATTTATTTTTTTTCTACTTTAATAATTACAAATCATATTTGATTTTTTGGCTGTAGCTGAGCTTTGAGTTAATGTTTTCAAAATTGTATTCAAAGTGACTATGGGATCTTTGAGGAGTGATAAATTCATATATCTGTGTTTAAGAATTATCCCCACCCTACTTTTCATTTGATGGGCTTTCATCTTTAGGCAATTTAATTGCCTGGTAACTCATTCTAATGAGAATTTTTTATTGCTCTTTTGAGTCATTTTTTAGATTTGATTATTGTGAGTACATATGTGTCATCTGTGAACTCATTATTTAGTCCATTTTTCAGAGAACTTCTGAAAACTTCTGAAACTTCTGAAAATGTTGAGTAGCTAATAGACCTGAGATTAGGTTGTTTCCATCTCAGTATGTTTATTTATTTCTGCCTAGCTTTCTGTCTCTTAAACGGTTATTCATCTCTTGGAAGAATTCTTTTTTTAATGAATGATAGTTTCTTTTCTTTAGCTTGAAAAGCTTTGAAAATTGGGCATTCTATATTCCAATGATCATGCTTATCTGTATACTTACTATTTTTTGTTGTCTTGCTGTGGTTTTACATTTACAATTTTAACACATTTTTTCCTCCAATAGGATGTTGATTTAATTATTTAAACTGTATTCTCTTACTTCAAATATTTTTATTTTCCCCTTTTCTGCTATTTATCTACACTCATATTTTTTCACTCGTTCTCTGGGATCCTAACTTCCTGTTTAAAGTCATGCTTGCAAATGATTTTAGATGTTTATTTAAAGGAGTCTTCCTATTTAATCATTTCCTTCAGTAAATTTAAAGTTGAAGTACATCTGGGAGAAGAAGAAAGGTATTTTTCCATTCTACAAGGATGCTGAATATACACTGTGTTTGTAGCTGCATTTTCATTTTTGTCCTATGAATTACTCAGGAAACTCCATCGTTACTTTTCCTTCTGCAGATTTTCTGCCTAGACTTTGGTGGTCACATACCATATCTTGTTTTGTTTTCGCTTGTTTGTTTTAAATTTCATGTTGCTTTTTTTTTTTTTTTTCTTTTTTCTTTTCCGATTTCTTCACAGAAACATGCTTTAAGTTATATAAACTTATTGAAAGCATGAAGATAGTGAACAAGATTTTCTTCATGGGGTACTGTAAGACTTCTGTGTTTACACAGTCCACATAAAGTATTAATGTTATCATACAAGTGAAATGTATTATGAGTGTCTCAGAGAACATCTTTAAACAATAAAACCTTCATATTTCTTTTCATTTTCAATGTGCAGCTTAAAATACTTTGAATGATATATTTAAAGGATGTCAAATTTAACTCTAAATATAAGTTTTTTTCTGTGCTTTGAAGATATTCTTAACATTATTCTGATGCAGAGGAAAAGTAGAAACATAGGAGAAACAGTAGAAACATAGGAGAAAATAGGAGAAATAGTAGAAACATTCCATAAAAGGAATAAAAATTACTCTTCAGTGACTGGAAAATTGAGGAAATCCCACTGAAAGCAGGAACAGGCATATCTCTGTCCTCTAAAAGGGGCATAAGCATGAGGCATAAGTGTGCAGGTGTAAAAATATAAAGGTGAAGTTTCAAACAAAATTTTCAAGATACAATAAAAGAAAACAGATTAATATAATGTTTGACTAAAATGAAATGGTTTATCACAATTCTTCTTATTAATGTTAATAAGAATATGGGACATGAAAGGAGAAAGGTCAGTAAGTGAATGCTTAGATAAATAAGTAAAGCATGACACGAGACTACAGAGTTAAGGTACTAGATGAAAACTAGATGAAGAAATTTCTGAATCATTGTGATCTCAGGGAACTCACAGATGGTAAGTGAATCCTTGAGAACTGGCAAAAGATAAAGAAATTAAACATAGAAGAAAAAGTAGTTTTGAATAGGACCCATTTACTGAGAAAACTGAACAGACAAAAAAATGCAGAACTTTACTTGTCAATAAAATGTTTTCTCAAACTAATTTAATGTCCTTCCTTGACAGAGCAAGTAGTCTAACGTACAAAGGGAAGTATCATTTTTAATGCAATTTGACTTTTAGCCTTTAGGTCTGCCCCACATGGAGCTGTCATGAACAAGTTAGGAAGTATGGTTGGCTGTGAGGTAGCTACAACAAAACTGTGTGGAGACCTGCAGTCAGAAAGATGTTGGTAGCTGGCTCCCAGGGAGACATAAGTGAGGTGAAGCCAGTCTCCCCTGGGGCTACTGCCATTTTAAATTTTCATGTGTGGCCCATATGTGGCATTGGAGAACAATAGGGTGTTTGCAGAGGACAGCTGACTGGAAGAGGTTAGGGAAAACATGAGTGGAATTCAAAATGATATTTTTAGACTGCAGGAGTAATGTGAAATCAATACAATGAATGGTCATCCTAACAAGACTTGCCTTCCAGCTTCTTATTCTTGACTCATTTCTGCCTGTTTTAAAAATACAGTATAAAAGAACAGTCATTCTCCTTTGTAGCCAAGGATTGCTCACTACACATTGATAGTTTCTCCTTTGTGTGGAATTCTTCTGTGCATATAATGCACATAAGCATTGCAGACTTTTGTATCTGAACTTATATCTAAACTTCATAATCAGAAATAGACTGATTTTTCTCATCTTACACTAAATGCACAAATTAGGTTAAATTTAATCCTTTCTAAAAATGCCAGTTTTCATCTACTGAATACTGATTATTATGTTGGAAGTAGCATCTACATCAGAAGTGCATTAAAAATAGGCAAGATATGGCTGAATCTATACTAGAAATTGAAGCACTGCCAGTGAGTGTTTTTGTGTTAGTGAACTGATGGAAGACTCCCTGGCTTGATGATTGATGTTCTTCCAAATAATTTCCAGGTACAGTTCAGAAGTGAAAACACTCCAGAGACTTTTCTTTCCAAGTCATTTGCATAAAGACACCATGTTTTAGACAGCTTAGACATAGTCAAATCCATACCGGTTGACTTTGCTACCTGGGAAAGTCACTAATTCAGTTGTCTGGGAATGTTACTAAATCACAGGAGTATAGAAGTATTCATTTCCCCTCTCTGTTTTGGGATTCCCATTAGTACCAGCTCTTATGTTTTTAATACTTTTACATTTGTTGCCCAGAAAAAGGCTTTTCCACCCTGTAATGTTTTGGGTATCTACAAGCAACGCACTTTAGTCCTTGCTGGTTGAGAAGCCCTAGAGCCTTCATACTTCCAGACTGAAAAATTCAGAAGGATAGTGAGGCCCCACTTTCAGAGTCTGCATTCATATTGAAAATCAAGATCAAGCACGATTTTGCCCTTCTGCTCAATAGGAGGTTTCTGTCCTCCTTAAGCTGGCCTAAGGACACCTGCATTATGCTTTGACAGGTTATAATTTGCTTCATGAAAAATGTATATTCCTCTAGTTTCAGTCTGCCCACTTCCTTCTCAAACTTTTCTACTGTTCTTGAGAGGTTCCACTAGAAGCAACATTTATAATATAGTTTTTTATTTTCCTTTCCCTCCTGACTTTCAGTGGATGTAAGACCCAGACCTTAAAAAATCCTGACCAGTATATATTTATATTTATTGGAATCCCTGTTTGCACAGAGCTTTCATGGAAGAAGTGGAAAATCTTCCAACGAGATTCTTGCAATGAAACACGGAGACTGCATCATTTTTGTCCTTGCATACTTTTGTGATCTTCATTATCCTTTCTGTAACTCTGACAGGAACTTCCTCTGCAGCTCCCTCTTCACTTTCCTCTTTTCCATGTGCTTATTTAGGTGGTTACAGAAAGGGAAATGCTCATTGAAGTCTGAGGTGTATTCCTACAAGATGATGACTGTGGAAATGCATACAAATTAGTGGTTATTATAAATGGGTATTGCATTTGGGAGTTTCAACAAATATAAGTAACCAGAATCTCTTTGCAGGGCATAGAAACAGAATAACTTAGATTGTGTGGGACCTCTGGAAGTCATCTGGTCTAACCCCTTGCTGAAAGCAGAGCCAACTTTGAAGTTATATCCAACTTTGAAGTTATATCAAGTTGCTGATCTATAAGATCCGCAGTTTTATTAGCCCTGTTAGTTGTTGAAAATGCTTCCTATTTCTGTGATCACAGAAGCTATTATTTTCTATTAATTTTCTGTAACCAAAAAGTGCATTTTTATAGATTTTTATAGAGTCCTTTTGTTTGCTGAAGAGGCTGCTGTACTGGATATGTTAAAGGCATGATGTAGAATGGAAGAGAAATGAAAGCAGAAAAGATGCCCAGGAGCAAGAGAGAAAGGTAGGAACAGAAAAGGTGAGTTACTATTATAAAAATCACTCATCAGTGGTACCAATCAAGTGCACCAGTCAAGGAAGAATCTGATAGATTGGGAAAGCCTCCTTTTATGGACCTTTTGAGCTATTGGAGGGCACAGTGCTTTCACACAAATCTGATTTTCTAGTTGTGGTATTCCTGAGGGAGGGGAAAAGAAGAAGAAAATAAGAAGGGCTAGACTGAGCCTAACTTTGGTCAAGTCATAAATAAATGAGAAGGGTTCAATATACTCTACACATTCCTGTACAAAATGTGCATCAAAACAGCCTTGGGGGTATGTGATCTGTTACAAACATCTGTATTTTATAAGCTTGTACAAAATAATATGGGGCATGCACATGTTTAATGATGGTTGAACCAGTTGTGCTTTTGGTTGCATTGAATTCTGTACATCTACTTTAGCTGTGCTGTCATCACATCGTGGCATCAAATTAAAATATGGTGGGTACTCAGACCTACTCTGAAACTAATGGTGGCCCAAACAAATAACTAGTATCCTTACAGGAAAACTATCTGCTAGAGACATGGTAGCAAAAAGCTTTGGTTTTCTTTTGATATCTCCAATGATTGACCAAAGCAAATTTTACCAAGTTTGCAAGAATTTACACAGTAGTGTAGTTTGGAAATAGAATACTCCAAATTAATCATGAAAGATTAAGGCAGAATGTCTTAAGTCTGTTAGAATCAAAAGGGGATCTCCAAACACCGTGATAGTCATCCAAGTCCTCTAAACTTGGAAATAATCTTATTCATCATAATTGGTTATTAGCTACCACACTGAAGATAATTTTATTTTGATATATTTGATTCTTTGCTACTTTTCCTCTTTACTTTTTTTTTTCCTTTAATTTTTCAAATACATTGATGGCAAAACAAACTAAAAAGCTACTTAGTTTATGTTCTTCCAAGCATTTTAAATTGCCAGGAACCATCTAATATCTAGCCAAATTATTTACACAGTTTGCTGAGTTGGAAAAAAGTACATGTAGCTGACACAAAATTAAGTAGCTCCTGTGTGCAGCTGATCTTTGGGGATTCTTACTCGAAAACACTGAGCTAATAGAACTACCACATGTGTTGGCTACCAAAGTGCATCTTGTTACTCGTTGCTATGGTCATTGCCTATGGAAACTTACTTTTCTGCCTAATGCAGAAATGGCACTTCTTTCTGTAAACATGGTAAGAGCTGGAAACTTCCTTACTAAGACACATTATTATAGTCTCCAGCCATACTTGAATATGATGCGCTCTAAGTTCACTTATACTGTCTTTCTTAAACATGTAATTATAAATATATTCAAACATTCTCTTCACTAATAGCAATATGCGGCTAAGTCTGTCTCTTCAGTTTTTTGGCTCTCTCCACATGCTTCAGTATTTCATAAAAGTCATCAGGATCTTTGAGGAAAACTTGATTTTCAAGAAAATTATTTGGATGATACAATCCATAGTGATAGAGATAACTTGTCAAATCATACTACTAGGTTGCAAAATACATAATGCTCAGAGGCTGATTATGTGGAATTAGGCAGAAAAATAGGTTATTAAAAATGTGCCTTATGCAGGCTGCTTTTCAGGAATACAAAAGAAACATAGTTTTCCCCTCATTTATTCTTAAACAAAAAGGAAATCTAACCTCTTTTGGTTACTGGAACTCTTCAGCCTTCAAATTGTGGTGCTCTAGGGAGCATATGGCTATAACTGTGCACCCTGTATTGCCTTTTTATCCAATTTATTTTAAGGTTCTATCAAGTCAAAATGGCAAACACTCAGTATTTACTTTTCATTCATAAATACCTAGCAGAAAAGAACATAAGAACTGCCACATTGAATCAGGTCAATTGTCCACTGTGCCTTTTATTTTGTGCCTTGCAATGACCAGTAGCAGACACTTAATATAAATTTCATGGAAATAGAGTATGCTTAACCTGCTCATTTCCCTGGAATAAGTTTATGACAACAGCTTATAAGCTTTCCTGCACTTTAGGTCTCATCTGGAATATTACATTACGTAGTCTCTGATAGATCTATTCTCCATGAGAATGCCCTTTTATGCCTTTTTGAATCTTTTGGACTTTTGACCTCTTCAACATCCTATGATAATGAGTTCCACAATTTAATTTTGCATGAGTTTTTATTATGTGTGAAAAATGACTTCCTTTGTTTGTTTTAAACTTTCTGCCTGGTGAATAAATTGGGTACTCCCTCATTCTCATACTAAGAAAAACAGTAAGTAGTGCTTCTCTATTCAATTTCTCCACATATTTCATATTTTTATAGACCTTTGTCATATCTCCCCCTTTTTAATCTCTGTCCAAACTAAGGAGACACTGTCATCTCTGTGCATTAAAATTATTTCACATATTTGCTCAGCTTTGTTTCAAAGATATGATATAATGATGAAAAGGTGAAGGTGATGATACACTTGGTGATAATAACTCATAATAAAATGACTGTGACTCCATTCCTTTGCCAAACTAGTGGAACTTGTGACCATTCCCATCCTTCTGACTATCGGACTATCCTAAAATGTGTCACTCCTTATATGTATACTTTTCTCAGTATCCCGAAGCAAGGCAAATTCTATGTCAAGTGCATGGCCTTAACTTCAGAGATTCTGGTTAAATTTCCATTCTGGAATTACTCCATGACCTAAAATTTCCTAGCCTCAGTCTAATATCGATGTTTATGATTATGTTTGTATCTAAGAATTACAAAGGGTGATTTAACTGCTAGGTGTTATTGACAGTCTGACCCAGTCACCAGATCTACACTGTCTTCATGACCTGCTTAGTTATTAAGAGATTAGCAATACAAGAACCCAATTAGAAGAACTCATGCCCATAGAAAATAAAACTTCTATGTCCAGCTGCTTTGTGTCACACAATGAAGATGTCTAAATAGCCTGATCTGCAGCTGGCAGCTACTTTGGGTATCACCGTCAGTGCCCATGTCAGTTGCAGGCATGTGCACGAAGAGTTTTGGGAACTGACAGAACCAAAACTTCTATTAAAAGTGCTGTGCATGGAAAATTAATTCAGATTCCAGATGTTCTGAGTTTGCTTATATTTCCAAAGATGTCTCTTTCATTCTTAATCAAAATAATCATAACTGCAACAAACCCTATTCTTATCATATTAATGCTTTTACCTTATTTTGATTAAACTTTTTATTTTATGATAGCATTCAATGATCCTTTTCCATTAATGTTTCTAATGTGTATGCAAGTTATAGTCTGTGAAAGAAAATGACTATGTGAGGGGGCAGTCACTCTCTCAATGACATTAAAATAAACTGACAGCTTGTCAATGTGAACCTCTCTGGGCTTTGGCTTTTGTTGTATTCTCAGGTCAGGTTCCCTAGGTTTTGTCAGTCTTTTGGTGATTCTTGGTCATGTTCCATCAAGTTATGGCCAAGTTTTAAGTACTCTGGAAACTGGACTTTGTTCAAACCTTAGAGTAATTTATAGTTTAGGACAATATTAATATAAAACTCACTTTGATTCAGCCAAAATTTAGTGGATTTATTTCTGAGTTTTATTTCTGGTTTTATAAAAAATATTTTATATATACATTTATAGATAGATAGGTATTCATTTGTATATATTTATATTTTTATATCTATGTAACTGGAATCTGAATACATAAGTTAATGGGGAATAAAAAGGAAAAAAAATCTTAGCTTAACAGAAGTACTAGCTGTTTTCATGAAATAAGGAGTGAGTAATTTTATTCCTTTCTACATTAAAAAATTATCAAAGTTCAGTAATCCATTGAAACATAATAGTCTTCCAGTAAAGATGATGTTCTAATAGGATCATACTATGATCTTAAACTGCTCTGTTTGCCCCTGTAGGAAGAGGGGCAAACATATAGTATACCTACTAAGTCAATGTGTATCTCTTCATGACACTCTTATATTATCCAGAAATAACATAGCACAGGTTAGTCTGAGACCTATTTTGGAGAGGATCATGTAGTTCTCACACACACAGCATTTGGAATGGTTTACCTTTTGTATGTTAAAATGTTTCCATATCAGAGAGAGGTCTGGTGGACAAGTAAAAGATCTGGACAATCTGAGTTTGCAATTGCACAATATTGTTGCCTGTGGGTACTTTGCTGGGTGACTTCTTAGTGGAGCCTGTGAAGAGTTCCTGAAATAAAAGAACAAACACCAAAAGTCTAAAAGGTAGCTGTGTAAAAGTCTGTGATGTGCCTAGTGTAAGTAAGATGGGCAGGCTTGGATGTGAGCAGGCACAAGGATATGTAGAGCAGGGCCAGTACACTTCAGAGGGCGCTACTAGTGCAGATGGAAGGCACCAATGGTCCAAAAAAATGCATAAAAGATCATAAAGTTAGTACATGCATACATAATAACTTAATTATTGTCTGCCAAGTAAGTCTGCAAGATCAGGACTCTTTGACTAAGCACAGTTAAATTCAGAAACAGACAACAGATCTCTCTCTCTCTCTCTCTCTCTATATATATATAATGCAAATTTTATCTTTGTTTACTTTGTAATTTGCCTGCAATATATTATTTTCTCAGATGTATATGCAATATTCATTTAGTAATTTTTTAAAATTAATGTTCATAACTGGCTTTCACAAAGATGATTACAGTTTATGATAATAACAGTCTCTTCAGTTTAAACTGAGATGACAAGTCTGTTTCTTTCAAAATATCTTATATAAAAAGATTTAAACGTTTTGGGATTGTAATTCATATATGCTTTCAATCAATATTCTGTAATATTTATTTGAGTTGCTCTTTGGGATGCAAACTGAAAATGAATGCAAACATAGTGGAAATGAATGGTCATAATAAAGTAGGCATTTCCTTTCAAAAGGGACATAAAATTTTAGGAGGCTAAAATTTAATGACATTTAATCTCATTAGGCCAAATTTTGAGAGAGGTTTATAGATGCATACAGAAATATACAGAGACTTGAATATTTGTATGGAATCCCATCAGGCTAAAAAAAATTGTAATTTATATTTTTTCCCCATTAGTAGTGATGACTTTACCTTGCTATTCACATATTCACACCCATTATATACATTGCAAGTATTTGCATCAACTGGGGCCTGAGTAAAAAAATCTGAGAAAGATTTCCTGAGGGTGGAATGAACTGTAACTGTTGGAGGCATTACCTGATCTTCTGCTTTATGTGAATACAGTTACTATATGGGTAATTTTTATTTATTTATTTATGTTTATGAATTAGTACATAGTTTCCAAAATCACCTCTGCTGTGGGAAACAGACATTATCTTTCAGGTCCAGTACTAATATGCTGGAAAGTACAGGTGGCCTGTACTTCAGGTTCTCCTCAGCATATTTCACAGGAATGTCAGTCTTTAAAGTAACAGTCTTTAAAGTACATATGATGAGATATGCCTATTTATGATAATTTTAGTTAAATTTTATTGTAACATTTGATTATTATTATTATTGTAATTCAGAATTTGATTATCTGAAATGCCTTATTTATTGCAAAATAAGAATACTCCTCTGCTTCCAAAACTACACAATGGCTTATAGCTTCATCTAGGCTGGAGACCTTCAAGATCACCAAATCCAACCAATAATCTGACCTACTGAGTCCCATCACTAATCCCTGTCCCTTAGTGCCACATCTGCAGGTCTTTTAAATACCTCCAGGGCTGGGGACTTCACCACTGCCCTGGCCAGCCCATTCCAATGCTTGACCGTGAAGAAATTCTCCATGAAGAAATTCTTCCAAATATCCAACCTAAACCTCGTCAGCCACAAGCTGAGACTGTTAAACTTGAGACTTCTCAGTTCCCAATGGCACTAGCTGCCTATGTAAGGACAGGTGAATTGAAACATTTGGATTACTAAAAAAAAAAAGATGCTTTCCTTTATTTTAGATAAATATATGAGAAACAAAATCAGGTAAAACAGTTAATTTCTGACTTACATATTTTATTCTTATTCTTCTTTTATTCTGTATAGTATTTTTTCTATTCTTATTCATATTTAGTCTTCATTTATACTCTTAACATAAGCCCCTGGAAAATAATTAAGCTCTTATCCTTTAAATACATCAAAAGGGAGCCTTAGTCTCAGATGTTATATGCACAGTAGTCACAGCCTTATTACCTTAGCCGAAGTCAGCAAGCAGACTTATAGCTGTTGCTATTCCCTAATCAGAGAAGATACATGGGAATCTGATGGGAACTCATCTGGAATCCTCGGAAACATGCCCTAGCAGTACTACCTAGTCAGTTCAGTTGATGTATTTGATCCCCATACATATTAAAGGGGTTGGATAGACTCCAGTAGACTCCAATGAGCTTACATTAGGTAATTGTAAGGTTGCTAGAGGACTGGAAATTGATAGGCTTTTGCCTTAAGTAAAAGTTTTTTTGAAATCAATGTAAAATGATATGGGGGAATCTTAGCAGATGTTCATCTTAGTGACATATGTGTGGTTTCCTCTAAGTACCACCATTGCTGAATGTTAAGGAGTGACGTTCTCGAGGTTTAATTACATATTTCATTCTAATTGTGTGGGCTTAGAAGTTTTGAAGTGCAGAGGTGCTAGGGAACTGGTACAAGCACAGGAATGCAGCTGTCTGTGCACAGTGATACACTCACTGACTCTTCCATGGACTAGAATTATTATTTTAATTTAAATTACCATTTCTTGGTATTATATTTCACGAACATAATTTTCTTTGTATTGGCAAATTGATTTTATAACATAGACAAATGCAGATGTCAGTCACTTCTATTACTTTGTAGACATGAAAAAATTACAATCCCAAAGCAAGTCTCAGTGTTCTCTCCTCCATGAATGCTGTGTTAATATCCAGATTCCTCACCTCTCTGTGTTTGAAGCCATGAATCAGTGCAGACTTCCCCACAGCCAGTCGGGAATAGCTCACAACATGTAAATGATATGTTAGAAACAATTATCCACTCTTCATTTTCCCTGAGGTGTTCTGAGCCTTTGCACTTAAACATATGAACTGCCTTGTTGAACTCAGTGAGTCTACAAGCAAAAGCTTTAGGATTGAGCCATTTGTAATAAATTTGGTCTTCGGGGCTTTCTCACTGATTTATTTCCATTTATAACATACAGTAAGTTGGGCAGTATGTAAAACACTTCTGATGTAATACTAAAAGAAGAAATTGTGGTTTTGGATTCTTACTGGCTAGAAATTTTCAGATTCAGAAATAAATACACTGAAGTCATAGTCAGTCCAAAAAGTAATCCCCAAGGAACATTTGTTTTCTGGCCAAACATTGTTGTATTTCTATACTCAAGCTTTGTGTTCACATTTAGAGTTTCCCCAATGGACAATAATTTCTAACAAGACAGATTTTTATTTCTATCTTTTATAGACTCTCTAGCTCTCTGAGGAATGCCATGAAGATGCTTTGCTGGACAAAAGGTTAAGTCATGAACCAGCATCAGCTTATTCAAATGGTTTTGCCCATAGTTGTCTGCCATATATAAACATATTGTATAGAGCACAGAGTAAATACAATATCATATCATGTGTGCTGACTAAAAGGAATCAGTGTTGACATTTATGCATGCTTATTTCTATAAGGAAGTGCTTTAGTTACTGCTTTTGTCTCCTATTAGTTCCCTTTCCTTTTTGCCAAGAAGCATGTTTTTCTTCAAATGAATCACTAATTTTTTTCCAACACAATTATTTTGTTTAGCTATATTTTGAGGCCCTCTTAATAATCTGGAAGAAAATCTTGGCAAGAAACAAAACAGATCTTGAATTAGTTTTCTGAGTCCATTTTTACACCCCTTTAAAAGAAACAAGGGAACATTTCAAAGGAGTTCAAAGAGAGGGAGTAGAACATTTGGTGCAGATGTGACTTTATCACATGTGACTGGAAATTAATGGTAATGCAAAATGTATATTTTGATTATCAAATGTAAACAGCTTTGTTTCTTACTGTTTTTAATTTTTTATTTTTATTTTTTCTCCTTGATTTATTTCATGGCACATATTGTCTGCATTTCAGCAGCTGGATGGACTCTAGGCTTTGGATTATTTAGTGTTTCATGTGACGTTAAATCTGTGATTGTTACATCACAGATGTAACTGTTGCTGATGACTGTTACATTGATTATATGCCTCACTACAGTTTTCATTCTGTTGCAACTATTCTTAACAGGTTATGTAATATTTATAGATTATAATAGCAAGTAGCTATTGTAGTGCAGTTGGATATTTTACATATTTTTGTCTTGGGTATATATTTAAGAAAAGCTGAACTGATGCTACAGCTTAAAAAAAATCTTTCATCTGTTGCTCTGCCTATACCAACTACATCAGATTTTTGCCAAATCTGGTTATCTTTTGGTTAACTTGAGATCAAATTTTTTGAGTAAGTCTATCAGTATGTCATACAATACTGACAATTTTTTGTAAGTATCCATACCAAAGAATAACAGACGATACTGAACCTTATCTTCTAAATTATATGTCCCTTCCTCTCTACTCAGCTTTTGGCAATCAATGGGTTAGGGATTTCCTGAGTTAGAGGCAGCATCTGGACCATCATATTTTAATAGCCACTGGTGGACCCTTCCTCAATGAATTTGTCTAGTCTCTTTTTTAACTCCATTTACACTCTTGGCCTTAGCAACATCCTGTGGCAATGAGTTCCAAAATGTAATTATGTGTTGTGTGAAAAAGTACTTCCTTTCGTTGGTTCTTAAATACTTGTTATGGGCAAAGTGTGTTCTCCACTGAGTCATATAACACTTATTTCTTTACTGTTCTGGGAAGCAATCACACCTGGGACAATAGGTGTTCCCAGCAGTAGGCCAATGTGGTAATATGTGGACATCAGTAAGAAGAGAGACAGGAGAAAAGAGAAGTGTGCAGTGGTCCCAAGTTTGTTTGACTTTTTTTTGTCATGACTCTATACCTAAGAACATTATGCACTTAAATAGGAACTGCAATTCTGGGTCATTTATTGATGATGTTTAACAAAGTGGACAAGTGTTTATGGTAGGCTCTTCCTCTTCCCTTACTTTGCAAATGAACTGAAATATAAACTGAAATTTACCATACATGGTTAAATGCAAGATTCCATTGCTCTGTATTTAACAATGTACAGTCAATATATTGTACACTAAGCATGTGTGTTTACAACACAGTAATGTTGCTGTCTGACCCACATAAAGTACGTCAACTGTCAAAAACCTAGGGGTCATTTTGTTTATGGTGAAGAGCTCAGAACTAGCAGCTGCATCACTTGATGTAGTTGTCAAGCTGTGCCCCTGAGCAATAGGATCAATACTTTTGTTACTAACAAGGTTTCATTTAGTAAAAAAGTCTTACCCCCCCCCCCCCAGATATGCTAATTTAATTAGAATTGTTGATTGCTTTGTTGATTAGAACTTTTTACTTATTCAGCAAAACAAGAATATAGGGAATATTAACCCCATATCAATAAGAAGTTAGTGCCTGAAGAGCAGGAAAAAAATAGCAGCTAGATCCTCTTGTTCTTGCAGCGATATTCCAAAAGAAGATTAGGACAAATAAAGGCTTTTGTGTTTGTTGTTCATGTTGTTGTTTTTCCTGTAACACAGTGAGTTAATTTTGAATTACATCATGTTGTTTGTTCTTTGAGCTTATATTTGAAGAGCAATCCTAGAGCCTTTTAGAGAAAGATTCAAGAACTGTTGTTGTTGCAGAAGTAAAAGAAGTTCATTCATTTCGCCTGGGTTTTGACTAGAAGACCAGATCAAAATCGTTACAGGGTTGTAACTGATTGCAGTGTTATGAAATCTCCTCTTTCACTTTTCATTATATTGAACACTTATTTACCAATGAATACAGGCAAAAGGTGACAACAGAAACATCTTATTTAGCTGTAAAAGAAAAACTGGCTTATGCTTTACATGATAGTGACAAAGATGGTGTCACTAACCTATGAAAGTTTATTGAGATGAAGCCATGAAAATAGAACATATAGTCTATATCACTAGATTATCTATTTGGGTGGACATGTGGCTCCTTCTGTGTTGTCAAATTATAAATGCCTGACTCAAATATCTAAGTTGGACGGCAATCTCTCTGTGAGACAGAAAGTGAAAGGAGGGTATTCAAAGAGTAGCTTAAATTTGCCTCCTTCATCAAATAAAGACATTGATACAGGAGGGAATTCATGGCTCTGATTCAGAATTGCCCTTTGGAGGTGCCTGTGTCTCTCTATTAGCTGTATACAGATATTAGCTAAGACAAAGGTATTTGCTTCAAGTTTGGTGATGTGAATTTCCTCCCTGCGTGCCTCCTTTCAAGGAAGTGTTGTAAACTCTTTTGCAGGTGGTAAGGGAATTCAGAATAGTGTAGAAATGAAAACAAGGGAAATTACAGCATTCATGTGGACTTTCAGAATCAGTCAACAAGGAATTTCACTTCATTCTAGATGTTTTTCAAGCACTTAATCCAACTGCCATGATTTATGCAAACTTGGGAGGTCAGAGTGTAATAGCTTCAGTCCATACCATTTAACTTAAATTTCACATGTAAAATCATTTCCAGTGAAATGTTCTCCTTTTCAGCTTCATAGGAGAATAGCAATTTTATTGCTGGAAGGCATTCATCAATAAAATCATCCGTTTACAAGTGACAAGCATTAGGGGCCCTAGAAACATGCTTACAAATCTTTTCCTTTAAATTGCACTGGTCAGAGGTATCAGGTAGATAAACATGGTACATTGTAGTCCTTAAATAGTTTAAAATTTAATGGAAAAGTAAGTCTTTTTTGTGTTAAATATATTGTCTTCTCTCTTCAATATCTGATTTATGAAATAAGTATTAAATAAAGACTTCATAAATTAGTTTGGAAATGTTACATTGGTCAATCTAAATGGAAATTACTGAGTATTGTTCTCTAGAACAAGCACTGCATGCTAGTGAAGATGATGGCAATTACTTTGGTATAAGCCCTAATTAACAATGCAGCTGTCTACTATAAAATGAAGCTTTAGGCAGAATGTCAAGGGTTCCTACATCTTTTCCAGCATCTCCATTTGGGACCTGGGGCTAGATTTAGGGCTGGGTTAATAATATTCCCAGCTTTTGTTTCTTTGACCTGGACTCCTTGCATGTTCTTCACCATCAGCTGAATTGCATTGAATTTGCACACAATGCTTGCTACATGTACCTTGCTCTTTCAAGTTCTGTTAACAGCTTATTTCCTTGTTTGAAAAATAACCTCGGCGAAAAATAAATATTACAATTATCCCTTTAAAACCAAATCTATGAACAATTTAACTCCTTCTTTTATGAAAACAGAAGCCAGGCTTCCCTTAAGGCTTGGTAGATTTCTGATTGCACATCTGAAGGCAGAATTGTATCCAAAACCCCTTGAAAATATTGTAGCATAGAAAGAACAGCATGTATAACTGAAACTTTAAAAATATTTATCTTTTTTAAATAATCAAGAAGACCTTACATTAGAAAGTAAAGAAGGAGAAAAACAGAATTTATTGGAAAATATTTGTAAGTGTTCAGGACAGACTTAAAACTTCTAACCATATGGGCAATATATGTACACACTAGCTGAAAACAAGATGTATTTTCCACTGTTCAGGCACATAGAATGTACTCATTAAATGCATTTTATATCGACAGTTGTATGATAGATTTCCTCATGTTGATGAAACACAGTTATTTATTTACTGACAAAACTAAGCAGGTAAAATCAGCACTTTCAGTAGCAAAACTTGAGAAGGTATCCCATATGACTCACTTTCTGAGCCCAGTTTTTTTAATAATTGAATGATGTGAGGAAGAAACATGGTAAGCAAAAAACATGTTTGTTAATATTTGATGAAAACAACAATGAACGTGCTTTTAAAATATCCAATTTTATTGTTATTATTATTAATTGATTTTATGTAGTGGAGATGTTTTTGTTTAGATTTTTCTTTTTAATGGTATGTGTTAATTTTTTGTAATGTCAGGTTGCATCACAGCCTTAACAATGGTTCTTCTACTGCTGGAATGGACTACCTCTGCAGGGAAGAATTTTTTCACATGACCTAGAACTATTTCAAGCAGGGATATTCTTTCTATCTCTGCTGAGGTTTCTCTCACCCATGGGGTCTGTTTCAGCATCCCTAGACTGACTGGTACTCTGTCAAATGACTCCCAGGGAGCAAGGGCACTTGGTTGGTCAGCATTGAAGGCATGTCAGGAGCAAGACAGTTTGTAAACCACATGGCAACTTGGAGAATAAAAATCCACAACAAAATTGGGAGTGACCCAAAACAAATGGTGTACACAGCTCTGCTGTGGGGAGGAGGTTAGCCACTGTATCAAAAACATCCATTACTCATATAGCTTCTCTTTTACGTATTTAAGCATTTTCAAACTTGCTGATAGTAGCTGAACACTTCAGCTGATGGTGAGATTTTAATCTTCCAAACTGTTTATTTCTTGGGGTGTACTGTATTCTCTTCCAACTACAAAAACATTTCACAGCTGAAGTAGATTTAACTACCTGAAATATATATATATATTTTTCTTCCTATAGCCATGACCATCTACTTTCAGGTTATACCTATCTGTGAGATTTTGGAAAACAGCTATGTATACACTTTTGGAATAAGAAGGCCACCATTTACCATTAAAGCAGTTTCAGAAGGAGGCTTGTCTCACTTCTTCAGAGATCCTCAGATGGCCGTTCCTATCTTGTTCCATAAGTATTAGAGAGATATCCACTCCTAAGTGTAAGTAAACATTAATTATTTTAGTTTCAAAAGCTAGGACCAATAAATGTAGGCTACAATTTTCCATTGCATTCATGAGTGGATGAAGAGTTTTTGGACTTTTTTTTTTTTTTTTTTTGGTAGAAAAGGTATATTTTAGGTGGACCTGAAATAACCAGAAAGTAACACAACCTCAGAAAGAGCAATACAACCTGTGCTTGTGGAATATGCTATAACTCAGGATAACATATCATCACACTGAGCAGTGATCCCCCAAAGAAACAGCAAGAATTCTGTTTTCACCTTGAATAGGACACTGATATGGGACAAGGTAAAAATATGTGCCAAGCAGGGCTGTAGTCTAGGTGGGTGAAGCTGATAAAAGTTCGTGAAAGACATGAATCTGAAATTTCACCAAAATAGAGATGTTGTGATAAGCAGGATTAATTCTGGATTAAATATATATATATATATTTTTTAAAGCAGGATCGAGCTGGGTGACCCTTGGATGAGACAATCAGGAAGTTTTCCAGCCATCACTGGCTGGAAAGCACGCTGAAAGAGATTTTGGATCCACACTGAATATCTGATGACAAATAAGTCCCTGCTACTTATAGATAAAGATCGCAGGAACTATAAGGGGGTGTTTATGTCTGATGATGATGAAACTCCGATTCCTGGAATAAGCATTTGTTTGGATTTTTCTCCATGGGGAAGGGTGTCATTCTCATTCCTAAGTCCAAAGACTCATTTCAGTTTTCTTTCACACTGACAGACCAAGCCTAAAACCAGTTCACTGCACAAAGATGAAGAAATGAATTTCTGTGAGAAATAGTTTCAAATATTATGGAGGCATGGTAAAGACTCAGAAGACTTTTAGGCTTAAACCTCTATTTCTAGGACTGTGAAACATACTACCACCATGCAAAGCTTGTGCCAGTGTAGCTTAGCTGTTAGCTATATTAGATCTATGTAGCTGGTAGCTATATTAGATCTATGTATCTTAGAGTATGGTCTAAGAAATGTGTTCAGGAATATATATATATAAGGAGATTGTTAGGGTTTCACATATGCCTTATTGTTTTCTATTGAACACTGATAGACACCCTTCTTTGACAGTTTTTAGAGATGACAAGGTCTAGTACAAGATTTAATATATTCAGATGAACCCCTATTGACTTCCTGACTTGCAGCTGAACATTAATGCTCTTTTAGTACATGCCTTTGCTTTAAGAGTCCTTTTCCATTTGACTGTTCTAGAAATTCTCATATAAAGTGCCTGCAAGACAATTGTTCATGTAAATCTGAAATCTCAATTTAAGCGAATGGATTAAGTACTACTGAAAAGTGCTCTTTAAAAAGTTAAGTTGAAATTAAAGTTCTACCCTAGGAGGTCTCTGCTGAGAATGTCAGATGAAGAGTCAGGCCTGCACATGATAGCAATTGGATCAATGTCTTCCGGTTTGTCTCATTTTCAGTGATAGGTTAATCAGTACAGTCTTACAGGTAAACTACTCATAAGCAGCAATGATCTAACAATCTCCATGAAACAGTTATTTCAGCCATTTTTAAGAATACATTGCCATCTGGTGTACAAATTTTTGAATTCCTTTGCCCTTACTATTTGAAATATAATGTCCTTGTGCAGAAAAATCTCCCATCATTTGAAACTGACTTCCTGGAATCAACATACTGACCTCAATCAATTAAAACCTATTGTCATTTTCAATGCCAACTGTGTCATAAAGGATTTCTGAACCTTTGCAAATTTATGCAATTGAAATAATAAATTTAAATTGTTATAGAGATTAGTCATATGTTGGCACTATTAGTTCCCATATGACTTAAATTTCTCTCTTATTTTATCTAGGATTTAGGAGAGGAAAGTAAACGTAATGTTACACAAAATAAACTGTGCTCATATCAATAGGATATGCACTGCACTGAGTTGCAGTGTTGTTACTGGTGGTATCTTGTGGAAAGGGAAGTTTGAAAACAGAGGGACAGATCTTCAGCCCAGGTTTTACAGATTTCAGAGAATTTTTCATTAATTTTTTTTCATTGATTAAGGGTTTGATTCCTAATTTGTAGTTTAAGTTGCATCCCTGTCAAAAAAAGGTGTGGTTAACAGCAGTCTTTGAGTAGTTACTCTCATTTGGTCTCATATCTCACAAAATCATCTCTGAGTTTGTGGTAGCTCTTTAGAATACATATTTGGCTGTTGCATAAAAGGTTAATCAAGGTCAACTCATCTTATTATGAAAGCTGGTAAAACTGGCTCCTCATATATCATATTTATGACGAGGTAGGCATCATACAGTGATTTTTCTACTAGAAATATAGGCAATCAGAAAAAAACAACAAAAAATGTATTTTGCATAGTGCCTGTCTTTACTCTAAAGTACAAAAAAAAAAAAAAAAAAAGGGAGTGCCTTAAAAATAAAGAGAAAGAACAACCCCACGCCCAGTCCATGACCTACCCCCCTACCCCCATATGATTACACTGAGTCTGATGAGAGATGAAACAGTCACTGTTTCATATTTAATTGTGGGATCAGTTTGGAACTTTTATGTAATGAACAAACAAACAAAAACAAACAAACAAAACAAAACAATCAAAAAACAACTAGTGAAGTCTGAAAATTTTTTTCTAATTAATTCTAGTTTGAGTAAATTTTACGGAAATTGATAGAGTGATTTTCTGATTATCACAGTAGACTTACTACCCTGTGCCGTTACAGAGTCTAGCACAATGGGATCCAGCTATCCTTGGTCAGCAAATATGCCATGCTAATAAACATGTTTAATACTAATCTTTCTTATCTTAGGTTTTTGAAGACCTCCTTTTCTCTTCTCATGGAATCTGAGGAACAAACACATGAGGTTACTGGGTCAGGCTCTAGTCCTTCTAACAATGAACTTTGATTTGTTTAATTTATCTGTCAGGATTTGTTTGGCTTTACATAATTACTTCCAGGCTTATCTGTGATAACTTAATGGCTTACTTTTGTTGTGACCTTTTTGGTAAGGTTATATATAAAAAAAATTCACTGACTGCTTAAGAGGATGTGGGCTGTATTATAAAAGACAGTTGTTTTATTAAATGGTAATTAAAGAGAGAATGTAATTAAAAATACAGTTATGCCCAGCTCTTGTTCACTATGACTCCTGTGGAACTTAAAGGTCAGTCTATGCTATTGCTTATAGTGGTTATTAGTATTTATTACATCTAAGCTGACTAAGCACTGCACAAATAAAAAACTACAAAATAGCTCTTGCTGTCCCTTTCAAAAAATTTATTGTCTCAAATACAGTTGTAGTGAATTGCATTTTAAGCCTCTTCCCATTTTTCATCCTGAAGTTGCTCACTGCAGTCAGGTTGAAACTTGCAGTAGAAAGCTGACCATTAAGAAGACAGTCTTTAATTTTCAACAGAAAGAAATATTTTAACACGTATTTCAGAAAACTAGAGCTGCTTTGATTTTTCTAAATTGTGCTTGGGAATAATTAGTGTTTCGAGGGAAGCCTGTCATTGCTGTGTATGAAGATATAAAGGTACAATTGCACAAGTATGGGAAGACAGTGAGTGTTTGTACCTCCTAATGAAAGAAAGCACTGAAAGAGGGAAGACTCCCTAGGTCCCCATCTCTCCATGACTTTACCTTTTCTCTGTTAAACTAAATTTTGCACCCTATTGGTGGTGGGTCAGGAAAACTCAGAAAAGAAAACATGATATAGGTTAGAGTTGTTTAATTATAAGTTTAAGTAAGAAACAAGTAAAACTGTCTAGTTAGTCAAGAGAATCAAGAAACAATGCCAATTTTATGATTATATATAGAACTTTATTTCTGCTTCCTCATCAGGATGATTTGCAACGTTATCTATAATTTTGTGATTCACATTATAATTTTTAAATGAGGTGGCAATCTGTGTTTTTCCAATATAACTGTAATCACAGTGACCCAATCAAGGGATAAATTGATGCATTTTGTTTTCTCACTGAACTGCATTTTCATTTGGAACAGAATCTAAGACAGGGAGTCATGAAGTCTTGATTTCTGTTGCCATCATGTTCTTGTTGGTCAATTTTAATCCATTTTTAAAATCTTGTGAAGTTTCACAGCATGAGAAGTGGTTTCAACACCTACATTTTACAATGATCTTGGAGGCACAGAAAATTTAAAAGACATGTCCATAAAGAATCTTGTTGCATAAATGGAAATAACTCCCAGATCATGGAATATGTATTGTTTTATTCTTTACAATACTTTTTTTTTTTTTTTTTTTTTTTTTTTTTTAATGTTATCCTGCATAGTTTTCAGGGGGAAAGAAGATTCTTATCTAGTCATCTCATTATGTTATCTGTGTATAGTGGCTATTTGTGCTTGTCTGGCAAAGATTTGTAATCAGTTTTGAATGGTAAAGTAGTTCAGTTCATTTGTGTTTGGATTTTCAAGCAAATAAAATTCTTCATGATAATAAAAAAGTAAAAAATACTGATTTTTTTTTTCCTGTTGGCTTAGTGCTAAACTTTAATTCCTTTTTGTGCTTTGCTAGTAGAGTTAGCTATAAATTCATCTTGATCTATATTTTTAAGAATTTTAATATTGCAGCACTGGTCCTGATCTGCGTTGCTTGTGCCAGATCTAGATCTCTCTTCATCTATATTTCTTTTCCTAGAATTAAAATCAGGCCAGCTGCTTAGATAGCTAACATCTAGCTTTTTTTTTTTTTTTAAGCCAGTGAAAAATAGCAAACAGTAATAAACACTCACTGTGGATGTGGAAGATTGGTGGTTCAGTTTCTGCTCTAAATCAGGCATGAGTTGTACCAGCTGTAGCAGGTATTCACATGCCAGATGAATCTCCCAAATATTTCTGTGCTGACCTTTGACTGTAAGTATGCTCTGAACAAGCCTGTAGGTATGAGCTTCACTAATAAATTGGGTGTTTTCTATAACGTTGCATCTGTAAATGACAGTAACTGTAAATTGCTTGAGAAGCTCCGTAGTGGAAAGTGTACCTTCCTGGGTGACTCAACAGGACAGCAGCTTTGAGACAGAGCTAATGCAGATTTGCCTATCCCTTCCTTCCTCTCCCCCTCATCTGGAGAACTATATAATGTGAAGTTCAGATGTAAACACAGAACAGTTTGTTTCACTTCTTTCCATTTGGAGATTTGACATGCAAGCAGATAATACTCATCTGAATGTTAACTGCTAACTTTTGATGATAACCAAAGCCATCTTCTGGTGTGCTTCCAGTGAATCTGCTTGTCCTCAGCTGTATCTGGCCACCTGAAACAGGATTGTTCCTGGAAGGATCACCTTTGGTGCACATAGGGATGTAAAGACAAAAGACCAGAAATGACAGTCAAGTGTTTTCCTTCTCTTTCAGGAGTAGAGAGTTCACCAGATTGTCAGAAGAGAGGTCTGGATCACTCCTTTCATACACAAGACAGAAATATTTTATCACCCAGTAGAACTGAGTTCAGTGAGTCTTTGTTTTTCTAATTTGCTGGTTTTATTATTATTTTGGTGTTTTTGTTTGTTTGTTTGTTTGTTTTTACATTTCTTTGCCTAGATTTAGTATAAATGCTTAGACCATTATGGCCTTTGAAAAACAGTGGGCTTGAGACAGGACCAATAAATCTTCCCCTGATGCTTATATTTACTAGGGATCCTAGTGGAGGGAAAGCAATATAACAATTCATATTTAACCTTACACTAAGTAATGACTAATTAGAACCCAGATGCATGTTAATCAACTCCTCTATGCCCCAAGGTGTATTGTGTGTGGGTGTCCAGAATTTGTCGGCAGGGGACTGTGAGGTGGCCCCTCTGAGGAGAGGCCGGGATTGCCCTGTGCTGGTGGTCCCAGCTGGTCACAGCCAGCTCCAAGGGCCCCACCACAGGTCATGGCTGGGCCCAGCAGCCAAGACAGCAGTGCCTTAGGGAAATGTATTTAAGGAAGGGTAAAAACACAGAGGGAGGCACAAGGGGAGAGAGAGGATGAGAGAACTGAGTGGGAACAAGAGGGAACAGGAAGGTCAGAAGAGTAGGACGTGCTTTGTGGTGGACAAGGCACATCCCCAGAGGGACTGTGGGACCCTTTCTGGAGAACAGGAAAAATTAGAGAAGGAGAGAGCTGTAGAGATAAATTGCTGTGCATTGACTCTAACCCACCAACCACCCATTGCCTCAAAGAAGGCACAGACACTTCTCTGTGCTATTATGTCTATTTGGATTTAAGACATGATTTCATTTACTGTGACTGTGGAAACATGGACGAACCACTGGAGCTCGCTGTAGTCCTGCCACTTTCCTCCAATGAAAGTACTCAGTACAGCTTTTCAGGCTTCTGAGGTATACTTCAAGGTCAGGATTGTGACTGTATCTGTAAATACAGACAGACAGACAATTCTAATATATTTATGTGAGGTATTGAATTACTTTGAAGTCCAAGAGGAAAAATAATGATCTTTGATGCCTTCTGGTTTTCTTTGGACTAAATACTGTAAGATCCTCCCCTCATTATACACTGGAGTAAATGCATTTTAAGTTGGATGTTCTGATTGTAATAATCTACAAGCAGATATTTGAAAGCACTCATTACGTGGAAGAAGTTTATGAAGCATTTTGCCCACTAGATGGCAGAAGATACTTTGGGCCAGAATACTCAGCAACTCATAAAATAATTATTGGATTTAAATCTTCTTTTTGACCAAACATTGAAGAGTTTCTTACAGATACATATAATCATATACTAGCCAGGTAACTTTGAATATGTAGGCTCACTCTCTCTGAATTATTGCAAATAAATGTTAAAATTTAATCATAAAGGTTTGACTACAAAATTCGCTTTGATGCGGCATCAAAACCATACGTGGGTCATAGAAATTTCAATATGAAATAAATACATAGAAGACTGAACCAAAACAAGTTGCAAGGGTGCAAATAATCTGAAGCAAGTACTATCACTAGAGTGTTTCCCATATAAAGTGTATCTTGTTTTGAGACTGTATATATAGTATACTACGTGTATTTTAAGTCCTTTATATTAGATAGCATATTAAGTTGTAGTATGGCAACCTTTTTACCCAATGACTGTTTTCACTAACATTTTCATGGATGTTCAGTTCAATGTGGCTTTAGTACAACACCGTGACAGAGTATTAGTCCTTGTTTTGCCAACTCTTCCTAGAGCATTTGCAGTTCCAGCAGAATCTTCACTGAATAATGCAGCAAATATGCACTGCACATATACATAGAAATCCCCCTCCCTCTAGTGTACACGCATGTATGTAAATATGTATCTATGCTTTGATTTATTTTTCCCTAAGTGCTTCTCTGACTGTCAGACAAACACTGCAGTTGCTAATGCTGTTGTTCACTGTGGATGTTTTCCACACAAGTTTGGCGTCAATAACATCTGCGGGCTGGAAATATTGGAGAAACACAGCTACCTCTCAGGTGGAGGGTGATATAATACATTCTGAAACATTCAGTGGAAAGCAAAAAGGTGTCAAAGACCTTAACTCCCTTAATTTACCCTGTTGTTTTGTATCTACAGAACAGCTATTGAACATCAGTAGAAAGTTTCCAAACAAAACACTTGGAGCTCAGTTAGTTTGCCTTAATTAGCTTATATTTACTGAATTTGTCCTGGTGACTTGAAATGTTTCATAGATATTATATAAAATGTGCATTACGGAGACTAATAGAATCACCTGTGCTTTTCATATTGCCAGTCCTAAACCCCATTTTCCAGCTCCTTATGATTTTCTGAACTGTAACACTTCTTCAGGACAGTGTTTTATATCCTGGCTCTGCCGCAGGCTGAACTTTGTGGAATTTTTTGTCTGAGAAGGTTCAGTCACTTCCAAGAAAGCCTAGGGAAAATGAGTTAGTTATTCCATGTTTAATAATAATAATAATAAAATGGGATCTTTTCTGTGAGTGACTCTTGCTGTCTGATATGCTGAAGTTAGGGTTTGAAATCATGCTGTTAGGAATGGGTATGAAAAGGCAATTTAGAGTCAAAGTATGAGTATGACCTTTGTTAGTCATGGGAAAATCTGTTACAGGCTTTTGCAAAATTATTCCTTGCACACAGGCAACATAATCTCCCTTGGTTTTAGCAACTAACATCACCAGAGAGCTTAGTTAGGCACCGCTTGTGCTGGCCAGAGAGCACAGAGAGCAGAGAGCATGTATGGGACTATAGCGAGAGGCAGAGAGAAGCAGTCTGGACTCATCACTCTCTATTTCAGATGCCTGCATCTATGTTAGCTGCTGTGTGCTGCTGTATAGGCTTTCCTAGGCACAATACATATTAATCCATTTTAAACCCTGAAGATAAAATGAGCTGCTTCCAGTGGGTGTGGTGGGGTAACTTATCTCAGATATACATACATATTTCTAATCTGATCTGTTGACTCAAGTAAGAGAATAGGATATGCAGTTCTGGAGAAGGCAACTGGGGCTGGCTGGATGTCAACAGGGTAAATATTCTCAGCATAAATTAATTTCAGATACCCTTTCTTGCTTGACAAAGGAGACCTCCTAACAGTACCTGAAGTCACCTACACACCTTTGGCATCACAGATTGTTCCCAGAGTGAAAATACTCTAATGCTACCCCCAAAATGCTAAATTATTAACTTGTATAAGCAAGAACAGATCACAAATGTTTTTTCAAGGGATACCTTTGTGTCTATAGTGTAGTTTGAGGAAGGCCATTGTATTACTTTACTGATATGAGTGCTGATACAAGCAAGTTATTTTTTAACTTACTAGAGATCTCCCTTTATTTTGGATGTTGGCTTCTTTGCACTCCTTTCTTCATCCTTTTATTAAGCAAGCAATATAAACATTGTCAAACTTGTTTCCTTTATTTTAACTGATGCCTCTTCTCTTTTGTAGAAGCAATGCTTTATGTTAACTGTATTTCTTAAATGAGCTCATCCTTGTCTTCTCAGCTAGCATTTTCAGGTCTACTCTTTCACAAATCGTATATCTTAAGAAACAATTACTATATCAATTTCTTAAGAGCACTGTAGAAATCAACTTGTCCTCAACAGTTAATAGAGACCAATTAAGCTAAATAAACATTTTATTCCAGAACTGGAAGAAGGTTCTCTGAACTGCATAATGCTTCTTCTCTCCACACTGCTTTAGGGAACTTTTCCAGTGGTATCTGTAACACAGAATGGTATTGTAATCTAATCAAAGTCTACAGATATCATTTCTTATGTATGAAAAGTCTTTTTTTATACATGTTAAACAAAAACAAAACCCAAAAACATTTGGTTGAAATGACTGCCAAGATGATTTTTTTCCCTCTTTTTTCTATGCCTAAATATAAAACAGAGGGAAAGCGTTAGACAAAGGAAGTGTTAATAGTTCCTTTTGTGAACTAGCTTCTCTTGATGCCATTTCCAACTGATCTGAGATTTCCTAGAGCTCCATGCAGGTTAGGTCTTCTCTGACAGAAGGCAAGGGCAGCCAGTAATTCTGCTTTGTGGTTGTCGTTCTAAGGTTTTAATGCTCTCGTGGATACCATATAAATATTCCAAGAAGACTTACACTTGAAACCAGTTTAAAAAATCAACTATGTCATTTGGGGGTAAATTTGGGTCTATATTCCCTTTGTTGTTGCTGTAAAAGATAACACAACACTCCTTTAAATATACGTTTCCTGTGTCCCATAAAAATCTTGGCTCTTAGTTTGCTTTCATGTTAGCAGAAGAGATTAGTTCCAAATGACATTAAGAATCAAAGAAGCTCAGCAAATTACGGTGCCTTGAAAAATCTGTCACATAAATCCAATATAATGGATTGTTAGGTCCTGATAGCAAAACAAAACAAACAAAAACAACATCCCATGTCTGCTAAAATTTCAGTACGGTGCTGGAATAGAGGTCAGAGCTTCCTCGATATGAAAAGGAATCCTGTTACGGGGATAAGTAATCAACCACCTGGGAGAATATAAAACTAAAATGAGAGGTGTCCACGGAGACGCAGCAACGCTGCCAAGTTAAAGATTTAAATCCAAATAAAATATTACAGTAGTCTCAGGTGATAGCATCCATAGAAGTTTGGACCTCATTAGGGGAATTGAAAAGCTTAGAGCTGTTTCCAGTAATAACACTCAATTTAGTTGGTTAAATTAAAGCCAAACTAATCTCCTTTCCATGAAGTGTTTGAGCAAGTTGTAGAAAACTCCCCCATCAGGATTCTTGTAGGAGAGAGAAATCTCATATAAATAGCTCCGCACTACTGAACTCAAACTCTTTGCACCAACTTGGCAATTGCCTTTTACACTTTGGTGTGGTCATATCTCCACCTGTTAGGCAAATCTAAGACCTCACTGCTTCATCCTTCAGCAGATCTTATAAAATCAAACTTCTGGAGAGTGTTTGGGTTCAAGAGTGTCAGCTTCACTCTTGTAAAGAAAGTGGTGAGTTCATGATTTCAACAGAAGCTGATGGAATTTGGTTTGAAGGAACTGCAGTAGAGTTTTCCTTTTCATGTGGCGTCCTCTGTGTTTTTTCATGTAGTCCTCAACTGCTTATAAAGATTCTTAGGAAACATTTAACTAGCCAGAGTTAAAATGAAGAGATGACTTTAAAGAAACTATTGAAGTAGGGAACAAAACATGTTCCATACATTACAAATCAGTACTGCACTGAAAATAAACCGAATTAAGCAAATGCTATACTTCTTTGTAATTCTGAACACAGAAAATGACTTTGTACAGTGTAATCCTTCAGCAAAGCTTTTTCTACAAACAATGCTCACAACATGTCAGTCAAATTAGAAATTCCAGGTTTTATTGGTGATTAAATTTAATCTGTATCCATCCTAGTCTTTGTCTAGCCAGCATTAAACAGCACTGTTTCCCTTCACTCTTTGTAGTTTTCCATGACACTTCTGAAACAACTCTCAGTGATACATAAAATGTGTTTTCCAATTTTCCCTGGCATTCTGAATACACATATATAGCCAGACTGAATAAATTGTCTATGTTTAGATTTACTAAGAATTTTGTTCTAGCTAAAATTAGAGTGCTCCAGCAAACCGAGTTTGATATCATCCTACTTTGAAAGCTGTGGATACCATGAAGGCAAATTTACCTTGTTTGGTATGCAGAGATTTGGTAAATGCATGGAAATAAATCTTGAAAAATATTATGTCTTTTGGCTGATTTTGCTATTATTCTACAACTTATGTAGAATGTATGCTGGAAGGCTTTTCTGAACTGGACTTCTTGCCTGTGCATTATTATTTATTGTGCTTTTATTATCCTTTCTAAGTTTCCCATGCTTGTCACCTTCACTTTCACATCTTAGACTAATTTCTGACTTTTAGAAAGTCAGACCATTAGGTCTCCAGACCCCCAAAGGACTATCCTTTGGTAAGTTATGTCTACTTTTCATAGGAGGGATAGAGAATCATAGAATCATAGAATATCCTGAGTTGGAAGGGACCCTTAAGGATCATCAAGTCCAACTCTTGACACCGCACAGGTCTATCCAAAAGTTCAAACCATGTGACTAAGTGCACAGTCCAATCTCTTCTTAAATTCAGTCAGGCTCGGTGCAGTGACCACTTCCCTGGGGAGCCTGTTCCAGTGATTACAGGATTACGTGCACGTAGAATGGGGGTTTCAGACTGGTCTAAGTTGCTGCTACTCTTCATGTATCCACAGGATCCACAGGCCGTGAAGTTTAGCTGGACTATGTTGTTAATGAGGGCAATGCTATTAATTTTAGGTTGCCCATCTTCAGCCTGACACTTGAATCTTGCAGATATGGTCATGTAGTTACTGAATGGACGGTAGTGAATTCTGAAAAAAACAGTTTATGCTTTATTCAGAGATAGACAGCTAAACTCTGGAATTCTGCTGTATGGGTTGAATTTACCAGTGAAAGAAGCAGGAAGGCTCATTCCATTGACATTTCCTTGCTGACCTGCCCAGGCAGAGCGTGACCAAGGCATTGTCAATAAGACTTGAAGTCTCAAGTAGATTTTCCATGTCTCTAAAATACATGATTATAAATGACTTAGCTTGAAAAGCTGTAGAGAAGAATTAAATAAACAGCCATATTTAAAAATAAAAATTAACAAAGAGGGGGGGGAAAAAGCTAGAAAACTCAATGTTTTAGCTGACTTTCCATGCCAGGTATACCTTTTTTTTTTTTTTTTTCCTTTTTTTTTTTTTCTTTCTTTCTTTTTTTTTTTCTCAGTAGTAGAAACTGTTTATGCTTTTCAATGTGTTTTTTGTTAAAGTAATCCATGTTACATAACAAAGCATTAAATACGTACGGATGCTCACATCACACTGTTTTGCTTTTATAGTAGTCTGTTTAGCCAATACGCTCTTCCTTTCCACAAGTCTTTTTCCTTTGGCTTATTAAAATCTACTTCTCATTTACTAAGTCCACTGATAAAGAAATTGAAGTAGCATGAGATAATTAAATTTATTTTTCTAAAAAGCATATGATCCAAAGTCTTCTTTAGCATTAATTCTAGGTAATAAACATTGCAATTAAGCTGTACTCATTTAAAAATTATCTTATTAAGAGCCCAGGCTAGCACTTCTGGTTGAGAAAAAAAATCAGTGGAAGCTTTGCTGTTAAAAGAAATACACCCTTGGTCCCCAAATATTCACAAAATTATAATGCGCTTTCATTTTAATACTCCTGAAATTGTTAATTGAAGAAATTAGATTACAGGCATGATCATGTCCTTAATACATACAGCATATTTGTGAAAACAGTTTTCATTTAGGCTTGATTCCTATTGTATAGGGTCTAAAGAGTTAGTTTTATTTTATTTTATTTTTATTTTTATGTTTTAATAACCATGTATAGTTGTCTTAAACTGTGAGAGTCTCTTTGGAATATAAGCCTGTTTATTTTATTGTGCTCTGTTTAGTTATTCTAAAAAAAAGTTACAGACACATAATTGTAGCCATCTGTTGTGTTTTAAGTCCAATCTAGCCCAAAAGTCAAAAAAGTCATGGCAACAACTTATAAAAACAATGGCAATAATATGAGCTCACTATGGTTACTGGTGAACCTTTATTTCTCCCCTCAAATGAAGTAAGTTTCCTCAGAGAATTATTTTAATGTTTGATTTACTTCTTTATTAAATTTGCCCATAGTATGACCAACATTTCCATCAAGATCGTCATATAGCTGTCTCCTTATAGTAAATCTGTATGTCTCCACAAAGGTGAATTCTGTTATTATACAAAACCAAACTCTAAGGGAAGCCCCACTGCTTGCCATATATTACTCTGGCATGACCATCAAGTAGCATTAAGATTGTTTAAGAAAATTTATTAATGGAGCTAAATATAATTTATAATATAATATATTTAACCCATATTCTGACAGGTTTAAAATTCATTATTTATAGATATTAGATATTTGAAATATGTATTTGGTTTGTTATTTGTGTTATTACTGAGATATTTGGTAAATGGTTTGATCAATGAATTTAATCAAAATGTCAGTGACTTTTATGAGTGATTGATAATATTCAGTATTATCCTGTCTTCTAGATATATTCTGTTTGTAACTGTACCACAGTTATTTTAATGAGGAGTAATGCATTGTGTACACAGAGATATTTGTGGTGTGAGCAATAAATGGCGCACCTGTGTTGAAAATGACCTCTAGATGTATTAGATAAACTCAAGTCAGATGGATGCTTTCTGCTACTGCAGATTGCTGTCACAGTGTACTTCATTTGTTCCCTCTCCTCCATCCTTAAGGAAGAATCGCATACAGCAAATCCACCCACAACTGTTTTTACATAGTCATTCCCACACCTATCTCCTGCTGAACAGAAAAGCTGAAGAGCATTTGGGGAGCAGTGCTATCCTTTTAGTGGAATTGTGGATCACTGAATGCTAGTGCCTTGTACCTGGAGAATGGTGACAGTGCCTAAGACATGAAATGTGTGTTGGCTATACCCATTTCTCTCTTTTGGTTATGTAGATCTTAAGTTTACAAGATTATAATTTTGAGACTCATTCAGGTCTTGTCATTAGGCAGAATGATATGAAGTTCCACCGTAGTCACCAGCAGGGAACTGGATTGTTTCTGTCAAACTGTATTTGGCACTGTAATGGTGAAGTCAGGAGAAAAACAGAGATCAGTTTTGAGTTGTTTAAGCCACCTCTGTGAAATAGGAAGAGATGTAAGTAATGGGCAATGTGTGCCAACTGTTCTAGTTAGCTAGTATCATATAAATGAAATGGCAGGTATTTCATATTGCTGTAAAAGGGAGGTAAAACAGGAAATGCAAATGATGGTGTATGTGCAAACTTTATTCAGAAGTATGAATGTCATGTGAAAACCAACTGCTATTTTTTCACTTGTCATTTATTGGGCTAATTAAGATTGTGTAGGGGTGTCTTTGCTTTTACTCGGCTCTTTTGATAAATAAGTCTGCTGGGTATGGGAGTGAACTCACTCTCATTAGTATCTGACACATACTACCATTAACAGTGACGATAGGGACTTGCTTTTACAAATTATTGCTAACTTTCCTTTTTTTTTTTTTTTTTTTTCAGGGATGTAAAAAATATCCGTTTTTAACCTAAAGATTATATATTAAAAGAGTGATAGCAACTGCAAAGATTTGAGTCAAAATATCAACTAAGATTTTTTTTTCCTGAGTAGCTTACACTAAACAATTCTTTACATGACCAGACTTCCCTTGTATTTTCTTGAGCTGCAATGAAAAACTTTCTATACAATATCATCTTCTCATTTAAGCATCCTTGGTCTTTTTTTTTTTTTTCTTTTTTTTATTTTTTTTTCTTTGCTGTCCTACATCTTCTGCCAATTCGCTCTCATTTGAAGTATTTTTCCTAATATTTATCATTATTTCTAGTTTGCGTATGCATTTCTACAACCTGAAATGAGTCCAATCATTGTCTTTTGAGATTTAATCACTGAAGTTATCTGGAATTGAGGCATTCCCTTTATTACCTTTCATCAAATAACACAGTAAGTGAAAATCTATTTCTTTTATATAATTCATAGTAAGTATTCAGTTCTTTATTACTTCATCATACAAAACTTACTCAGGCTTTTCTATTAATTCATTAGAAGGAGGTAGTGTGTAAAAGTAGGGCATGCCTGTGGTTCAGAAGGCAAAATGTGCATGTGGTTGGAAAAAAAAGAAAATGTGCCAAACTCATGCCTGATCAGTAGCACTGTTGATAACCTCACTTGGTCCTCACCTGCTCACAGCTGGGACTATGTTATGCAACTACAAGAGTTTCTGATTTTTTAATACTGTGTCATCCATAGCAAGAAAAAGAAATAGTTTCAGAAAAAGGAAAGACCTTAGGATGTTCTTATCCATCTCGGGAAGCTGAAACACTGATTACACCAATTTAAATACAAGTGGGATGGTTTAGGATGACTTAAAAGCAAAGTTATTAAATATATATATTTATACTCCTCTGAAGATCAGAGGCTTAAGTTTCTAATCAGAGATCTCATCTGTTATACAGGTGGTTGTACAAACCATTATAAAAAATATTAGTAGGATCAAAATATCACAGTTGTTTGCTATAGTGTTTGGAATTTCAGTTCACTATAAACCCCACTTTCCCATTTCATCTCTTTTAGTCTCTGGTTAATATTAATACAGGCTAATGGTGCAGACATTCTGGGTGTGATGCAACAAGGCATAAAAGCGTGTTCATAATCTTAAGTATTTGAGTCATCCTTTTAACTGATAAGCATATGATTAAGTGCTCTGCTGGAACTCTGCCAGAGTACATTTTACTGCTAGCTAGAATGGGTTTGCTCACGCACTGTAATACACACCTTTAAATCCTAGTCAGGACGAGCCATCCCTGTGCAGGATAGAGTTGGTACAATGTCAACTGGACTGTTATCACAGTGAACAGCCAGACAATGTTTAAACCATCTGCCAGTGCCGCACAAAGACAAGGATCCTGATCTGTGAGTGGATAAAGAAACCAGGCCAATTTCCACAGTTAGCATGAAGGAAAAATCTCCCACTGACTTAATTAGGTGCACTGCCTAACTACAGGCTGCATGATTTGGCCAACGTTTTCTATCATTCCACTGTTATGACAGAAGTCACCAGAATAAATCCAGCTGAGAAGTAATCATGCTCCACATTTTGTTTGGAGAACAAATGGAGGGCTGCAGCAGAACCTGCACACAGATTTACAATTGCTAATGATACTACATAATCTTGTTGCTCAGCTCCTGGGGAGCTCTCAGATTTAACGACCCTTTTATTTACACGATGACATGAGACAGAAAAGGTTTCCTGTTAGGTAAACAAAGTGAAGCTTTTTCTCTTAGCTCTTGTATATGTTGAATAGAAACTTCTGTTCATCAAATCCATAAAAATTGTATTTTATTTCCAATAGGAACCTTAATCTTTTATTCTACTTGTCTTTTTTTTTTTTTTTTTTTTTTTTTTTCTGTCATTGATATCTGGTGGCAGAGATTTAGTTTCATTAGCTTCCTGTTTGCATATCATTCTTGTGAGACTGATACCTAATTCTGGTTTCTACCAAACACTCCCCATGGTATTTTTCATTATCTCTCTTCTGTTCTTGAATAGACTAAATCTTGACAATAACTCAAGTTCAAATTACCAGACACTTAAAGAGGAAAAGCTTTTGGTTTTCAAGGACTCCTGTGTATACAGCCCTGTTCTTGACCATAGAAGACAGAATTATCCCTTTTTTATTTGATTTTCCTGCTACACCTTCTTTTGTAATTTATTTCTGAAATGCATCTTCTTTTTCACATTTTTTGCTGTTTTAAAGAGGCCTTATTCACTTCCCTCCCATACCAGAAAATAACAAGCTGCTGAGGTCAAATGCACCCTCCAAGGAGATGGACTCTACTGGTTTCTGCTTTCACCTTTGTAGGTATCCTTTGCTGGGAATTAAAAAAAGGCCCCCAAACCAAAAAACATGTGGAACTGATAAACATGATGTCAAGGCAATCAGTCTAGTCAGTTTGGATAAAGGAGCCAGATGATGGGTCTGGTATTTGCTTTCTTTTTCATTGTCACACACAGCCTGTTCGTTTGCCCCTCTCATTTTGTGCATGGCACAATATACATGAGAATCAAGAGGTTTTTTAGCATCCATCCAAGGGAAAAAAAAAAATATAGAACTGAACTGACAGTAGCAGTTCATGCAGTTCATCATCAGCCCTCAAATCTACTGTGTTTTCCAAATCCCCGTGTTTGTACCTCACCCTCCTTCCTTGGTCTCATCGCCAGTCCTGCTCAGGCAGCACTGGGTGCATCCTCCCAGGACACTCTGGCTGTGGCTGCTGCTGCCCTCCCACTGTGCCCCTGACTGGAACTAGCTGCGAGGTGACTCACTGCCATTTTTGAAATCTCACCTTAAAAGTTCCTCTCTCTTTCCCATGATTAAAAGCAGAGTGGGAGTCAGCATCTAGACAGTGATATACCACTGCATCAATTGGATTTTTCGTTCTTTGGGACCTCATTGGACCCTGGCTGGTTGCAGGCATCCGAGGCTCAGACCCTCCAGTCTTTCCAGTCATCCCTTAGATTATTGCTTGTTCACCAGTTTTTCTGCCTGAGCTTTATCACTGAAGCATATTTTCCAACCTTTTTTCCTTACACAGTTGAAATCAATGTCACCTAATAAATAGCTGGTGAAGAGTGATACTTGAGATATTTGAAACCTCAAATATAGATATTGGAGGAAGGCCCATGGTATAATTCCTGTGCATTTTCTACAGACTTTCTTGCTGTTTCTCTCCCTTAAATTTCTCTCCACTTTGCATTTGTTCTCCAAGGACACAAAATAAAAACAAACACTGTATTTCCATTTTCATTTTCATTCAGCTGTTTGGACATAATTACAACTCTTTGGTAATGTAATACCAATAGTTGTATCAAGACCTGAAAGAAAATCACAAGACAGTGCAATTGTATTCTTGTTAATTTTAATTTATTTATTTATTTATTTTCAAAGCTTGTACTGGTAGATTATCTCCTGTGCTTCCCCCCCCCCCCCCGCTCCACTTGCAAGATACAAAGGCAGCAAAGACTCATTGAATACAAAGGCAGCAAAGACTCATTGAACGTCCTCTTGGCAGGAGGCAAAGCTCCTGTAGGAAGAATCAGGGAGAGATCTGCTGATAACTCCTTTATCTCCTTTTCTTAGCCTGGGAGTGTGTTGGAGAGAAGCAAGGAAGTGACATAATTAACTTTGATAATCTCTCTGGTTGGTAGATGGACCCTGGGGGAAAATGACTGAATAGTGCTTGTTGGAATAGTCTCGTTCTGAGGCCAAGAGGAGAGAAATAAAAGAACTGTGAGCGGTGCTTCTAGCCGAGCCTTCATTTTACCCACTGCAATTCCGGCAAAGGAAAAAGGTGTTGAGAAATATACTTAGAACTGCTTCAGTTTGTGTGTTGTTTTTCAGGTGAAAATGTTAAGCACTTCCATCTATCTTTTCTTTTTTTTTGGGGGGGGGGGGTGTTAATACTGCACTACGTTAAATGGCACAAGTGATTAAATGACACAAGTGGCGCTGTGACCTGCTTAATTTTGGGCACTTTGCTAAGCATCTCACTGCCAGCGCGGTTTTCCTGTCACAACTCGTCAGCGCGCACGTAAAGAGCTGCTGCCGTTTGCCACAGAGCGATACCCGCTCCAACTGAACCTATACCAAACATGAAACCCCGCTGTGCGACAGGAGGGAGACCGTTCGTGCCACCGGCCGGAAAGGATGGGATCCGGGCCGTGGGGCGAGGGCTGTGGCTGTGGCCTTGTCTGTGGCCCCAGCAGGTGGCAGCAGGGAACGGGCGCCTCCTGCCCCATCCCAACCGGAAGTCGCCGGGTGCAGGCAGCGCAAGCAGTGCAGGCAGTGCAGGCAGCGCAAGCGGCGGCGGGGCCCCGGAAGTCGCCCCCTGAGGCAGCGCCATGCCGCGCCGCGCCGTGAGGCAGCGGGAGGATATAGGGCGGCGCGGGCGCCATCTTGTCTGTACCCTGAGCACTGCAGGTCGAGGCAGATAGCGCGGGTCCCGCAGCCCTGTGCATCTCAGAGACTTCAGCTCCAAACGTTTTCTGGTCCTGTAAACCATTTCTGGTCACAGATGAGAGGGACAAAAGTCTCCATTAAAAATATAGAGCATCTGAAGTCACCAAAAGACAGTAATGACCTATAAAACGCATGTGATCTTCCAGTCAACAGTATAAAATTTATTTAAAATATTTAACAAAGAAAGACAGGCATGAGTCTCTTTTACAAGGGTGTCCTGGCAAGAGGGGCGGTGTAACAGTCAATTATTACAAACAAAATCCAGGTTTCTTAATTAAAATACAAAATACTGGCTCTGCTGCGTAGCCTGTAATAAGTTATGTATCAAGAAGACTGTAATTATGCTGGCGCCTGTTAGTGCCGCCATAGTTAAGTCTGTCACCATTTCCATTATAAACCCCAGTTTTAAGCAATTTATAACTTAGCCATAAAAATAATTTTAGATTGAAACTTGGCAAAGAAGTTCTTAGACCAAAAAGTTTTGCTTTTGTTTTTTTACTTTTTAAAAAATTATTTATTTATTTAATATAAATAATTGGTTTGGTCATCTTTTTGCCGTTTTAGGAGAGCAGTAAACGAGCCAGAAGTTTTACGGTTTTGAAGCTTTCAGGCCATCCTGTAGTATAAACATATTTTTGTTGTTTCATCAGCATCAAGAGTATTCTTCATTGCTTGGAAGCAGAGGAGTTTAGTTCTTCAAAGATCCATAAATAGAGGAAAACAAACTTCAGCATTCTTTACAGAAATAGTGAAAACTGATTAACATTTAATTACAATGAAGAAATGAGAACGAACAGAAATGAGTTAACCCTGGGCCTCAGAAAAAATGGTGGGACAATGTTTCGGCCATGAGACTGATCTCAGCATTCCAGCTCCCAGCAGAAACCTGCAGCACCTTATGCAAGAAGAAGACATGGCTGGAACCACAGGCAACAGCATCTCATGGGTCTTGGGTGGACAAGACCAAGGCTGAAGCTTTCTTAGGAGCCTATTGTATATGCTTTTTCTAGAAGTGCTCACAGGATGGTGAGTAAAATAGCTGTCAGGAATTCAGAGAAAATTCTCATTAACTTGTCGTAGTACACATTTATCACCAAAGATAAAAAAGAAAAAAAAAAAAAAGAAAAAATGAGCAGGCAATATATTGGACATCTGCTCTGAAAAATGACGAGATGGTATACCTGTGTACTTGGGCTACGCTGAAGTAAGCTATACCTGTTGAGCATTATTGATATAACAACTGAGTAAACTGCAGAAGTTCCCCATTTATCATCCTAATCTGAGCTATAAATGAACAAAAAGCAGTTTATTTTTACGATCCAGGGGTGAGTTTCTAGAGAGGCAGATACGTTTTTGATGAGTAGCACTGAACAACAAATAGTAAAAAACCATGAAAATATCATTGTGAAACTACTCCCCAAAGGAAAAGACTGTTCCGCAGTCCCAGTCTGCATCTGTAGCTCTCTTACAATTTACATGGCTTAACTAGAATTCCTCCAGGAAATACCATTTGTTCCAAATTAACAGTCTGAATGCTAAGAGGCAGTGAAGGTAGCGAAGCTAAGGAAGCAGAAATGAAGGACCACTTGTATGTTTCTTCCCTGTTTAGATTACCTTGCAGTTTTGGATGCAAAGGTTGTGATGTAAATTATACTTTTCTTGCCTAACCCTGTCTCATGAGATACATGCATTATTCTATTTAACGTCATGCAAATCCTGTTTTCAAATCTCCAGGCCCATGAAGGAAAGGTTAGCAGCTAAAGAGATCTTTCAACTCCAATATACAGATTTTAGTGTAAGGTAGGTAAATACTTTGTCCAATAGTTCAGTTTTTCTCAACCACTGTAACAAATCACTAAGGAAAACAAGTGAGTTTTCTATGCCAGCAGCACGGACTATCTTTTCACTTTATTCCTTTGCTTTGCCAGCTTACCATATGTTGGCTTGAACAGGCTGTTTATAGTAGTAAATTTTGGCAACCATTACCCATTGTGGGTTTAAAAAAATCTATCAGCTGTGGCGAATTGTAATAATTTTGAAAGATAAAGGCATTATGTGCTAGAAGGGAGTATGGTCTAATGAGAGAAATTCAGGAAGGCAATATTTTATTTTAAAAACTTGTGTCACGGCCATTGCTGCCACACTGCTTCTGCACGTTATCTATTTGAATAGACCCAACCCTGGAGAGTTCAAATTTTTCCCTGATGTGTTCACATGCTTGACTGTCACAGTTGAGCTTGGTTGCTAACTTGTTTTGGGTTCTTGTGGTTCAGTACAAACTCAAAGGATATAAATAATGTCCTTTCTGACTGAGCTGGTATGAAAGTACTGCCAGCAGAACACCCGTTTTCTAATGTTACTGGACTGTTCACAAAATCTCAGGTATTGTATTGCTGATTCCTGGTTAACTCTGATGTTGTCAGGTATCCTGAAAATTCTGTTTGTGTGAAGACATTTTGTAGCTGCGCTGTTGCCAATTCCTTAGCTGGGTCTGGGCTATCTCCCTGATGGATCACCACTTCTGAAGTAGTCCACATGGAAAGACCAGCCAGCATACACCACAGACTTTAGGGTGCATATAGTCTTGCAGCAGTCCCATGCATATCTTTTCTTTCGCAATCCTCTTTGAACAGCAAGAGATGACTGCTCTCTCAAGGACTGCATGATTCATGGTAGTGCTCACTTAATTGAAAGTACTGGAGCAGCAGCTCCTCTTGTACTGTCTGAGAGGCCAGATGATCTCTTACAAAAGGGGAAGCATATTACTAAACAAAGGAAGTCATTTTAAAAGAAAAAAATAACATCTGTCTACAGATATGTGGGGAGAGAGAGAAGAAATGTAAAGGGCAGGGAAGGAGTAAGACAGTGGAGATAATGGAGGAAAAAGGTTTACAGTTTAAAAGCTGTAAAGAAAAGCCATGTGGCATCAGAAGTAGCACGTCCAAAAGTAAGGAGACGTAACGTGAGGAAATAGAGGAAAGAGAGGGGTAGCATGTGCAGAACAAGGCACAGAAAAAAAAAGGTATAAAAACAAAACTGCAGTTAAAAAAAGATTGTGAGACTGCTGCATCATACAGTTGCCAGTAGAGGTGCTAAAGCCACAGCTATAGAGCTTAGTGGCAAAATGCTCGAGGGAAGAAATCCTAAATTTAGATAGGTAGAGTGTTTCAAGAAATGAACAATAGTGTATTGCAGCTATTTGAGGGAACTCAGTTTGAGAATAATTTTTTATACTTCTTTGTAGCTGAAAACAAAAAGGCAGCCAGCAAGAGGCAGAAGAGGTTCCCCGAAAAGGCACTGGGGACAGCATGGGAACAACAAAAAATGCCAATGGAAGTGCTTTAGCCAGAGAACAATAAGACTAGCAAGTACCAGTGTGCAGGTGGGGCACAATAAAACCCGTCTGCAAGCTGAGCCAAGAAAAATCTACTTTAAAAATGCTATGCTTTGCTACTTATAAATGTTGCTCTTGTCCAAATGTTTTTTGTATTTGCCTCAGTGCAGTTCCTTTTTCTTTTTTTTTTTTTCCTTTTTTTTTTTTTTTTCTTCCTTTCTTTTAACTAATTAGAGGCTTATTGTAAACCAGAGGGGATTTCTGGGAGCTCTTTGGGTTTGTAAATTATGCAAATGACAGCACTCTGATGTTGGATCATATTATTAATTGTATATTTTGTGGTTCATGTATTCCAAGGAGTATGTGTGAAACAAGTTTTTTTTTTTTTTTTTTTTTTTTTTTTTTCCCAGTCCTCAAACACAGTAAGTCTTCAAGCAGATTGCAAAATGACTTTTCTACTATTTTTTTTTTTTAATCTTTAAGAAGAGTATATTGTTAATGCTATAGACTATTCTGTGAGGGTAGGTTTACAACATTGTGTGTGCACTATGAATAGAACAAATTTCCCAGATGACTGTACTTTAAAGCTGGAGGTCTTTCTGTAAATTTTAAACAGTGTTCTATTAAATGCCGTTTATAAAATGCTTGATGACTTACCTCTTGGGATGATTTGTGATTTTGACAGAGCTTTTGAAATCCTGAATGAAAAAACTTTTGCTATAGGAAGCTGATTGGTAACTGGATAAATTGCTCTATATATCTGAATATGGAACACTTGTACATAGCAAGCTTTATTTTGCAATGCGTTCTGCCTGCAGCATAAAATAGAAGCCCTCTCTTTATATAATGCTTAACAGTCGTCGGGAATGCATGTAAAGATTTCAGATGTTGGGTAAAACCCTGGTGATTACCCTGAAATTGCCCTGTAGTTGAAGAGCATAGCACAGCTATCTTTCCGTCCCAATATGAAGTTTAATAAAAAAATCACATTGAATAAGTTTTCTGTTCCAGAAGCAAGTGTTTTTGCACATGAAATGATTCCTGTCTATCAATTAGCAAACACTGTAAGATCATCCCAAGTAAAATACTTTTATATAGATAAGCTACATTTACAAGCATCATAATCAATTTATGTTCCAAGTGCCAATTTCTGCAGCTAATTCTGCAAATTTTCACACTTTTGTCAATTATAAGTGTAATTTCCTTTGCATTAGGAGACATTGACAGAAAAATATCTTTGTTTTTCCATGATATGCTTGCAGGGTAAGAATACAGCTTCCATAGAACATTCTACTCAATAAATTAAAAATGAAAAAGTGAAAGATGTCGTACATGTTTTGTGTATTGGACAATGGGAGCACACAAACATCTGCATATTTATGTTCAAAGTCTCATAGGTACAGCTCATGCAATCCATACCATTGTAAATCCAGCTCAGATGCAGGTAGTGTAACAGGTATGCCTGACAAGGATGTCTGTGTAATGTTTCTGTCCGTGGAAAAGTACAGGAGACTTGCTTGCTTTTTTGCTGGGGAATCTGTAATACGAACCCCTGATAATTTTCCTGCTTTCATGAAACTTTTTCATAAAAGTCTTTGTCCATATACCTTTTTCAGAAATAACCTTCCAGAGAGACAGCAATGACAGATTTACACATTTTTAACACAGGGTCATCTGCTTATGCACAGTATGAATGCCAAATTTAGCTGGTCTTTGAAGGGGAAAGAGCCAGCAGAATCACTCAGCTTGCATGTGTAGGCTTCAAATTTAGGATGCAAATATCTTGGAGAGGGTTGGCCTTTTATTTTGTTCTGCATGTGGCAGGCAGTTACAGAGACCTGCTGTTGTGTTGAATCACTCACAGTTGATGTGACAGTGAGGATCCAGTGGGATGCTGTCTGCTGATTTTATTTTTGAGTGGTAGGTACTGCCCATACAAACAACTGCACCCTTAATGACTGCAGTAGCCTGCTGGATAATTTAAATATATATATATTTTTTCACTGTTGCAGTGTTATGATCCATTGCAATCCAAGAGTGGTGAGAACTGAAACCCCAGGTTTCCCATCTTTCATTATAATATTTTCTCTAACATTGTTTAGGTTGGTGCAAATATAATAAGCTCTGAATTCACTCATCCTGTACATATTTGCCAAATTATTTAAGAAATTGATGTGACTGCTTTCGGCCTTATGGTACCTGCGTTGCCTGCATGGTACTCTGCTGCTTTCTTGATTCTGAGCCCCTGACCTCCAGGTGCTCTAAAGGTTGCATGCTCCTCTACCAAAAAGGTCTGTCCGTAATGTGAGCTCACTTGTGCAGTCATTCTGTTTTTCCTCTTTATTTTCTTACTTCTGTAAGGACTGGATGAGCACTGATCAGTTAATTTCTTATGATGCTTCAAGGTTGAGCATCTGGGGAAAAAGGGAAGTTGATCGATCTGTGTTTTGTATTCCAGAATTTCAGATTTAGATGCCGAAATCTCTGGGGCATTTTATTCAAATCTCTGGGCTTGATTCTGGGTCAATACTTTATACTGACCTCAACTATTTAGATTTGAATGCATCTGAAAATGGCATGAACATGGTATTTTTTTTTAAGTTCTAGTATTATGCAAACAACTTGGAATAATTTTTTGTTGTAAAACTTGAAGCCTAGATCTAAGGTGACTTTGAAACTGAACCCCAACCTAAACTGAATCCAGATATCTGTGCCAATTTGTTTTTATGTATTATCAAATAAAATATCTTGACATGCTGAAATTGTATGTGGTATTTTTCTTTAGAAGTAAATTGATTCATATTGGAAATATGAAATGGGACCTATCAGCTATTACAGAGTCCTTTCATTTATCTAGCAAAGGCTTTCAGTTTTAGACCCGGCTATATCTCCCATATATGAGATATCCATGTTAACAATGATTGTTTATGGAATGCAGGTTTATTACAAAAGGACATTGTGTTTATACTAATAAAAATATTTTTAGCTTTATGTTCTAGACAAGGATGTTTGGTGTAGGGGAGGTTACCGTAAAATAAATCCTTTGTATTTAGCTTGCATCTTTGTTTGTGGCTCTGTCTGAAAATAGTAGGAGCTGTTTTCATCAAACATATGATTACTAGGTTATATGTTTTCCTACTCAGTTTCTGTCTAGAAATATGTTTATAATATAAAAGCATCCTCAAACTTGAGGGCATTTTTGGCTTTTTAAATAGGAAAAGATTAACTAAATGTGGAACGCCAGACACTCTGGTGGGATAATATAGGAAGTTTCTGTTGCTGGACGTACTGATGGGCTGAGGACTTAAATCCTCTGAGCAATCAATCCACTGGCTTTTATGAATGCTAAGGGAAAAAAAGGAAATGCATTGCTGGAAAAGAGAAATAAGCCTTGTTGCAAAATACGTGATGGGCTTATTCAAAAAAGACATATATATGGTAAAGTCCCATGTATCTTTACAACTGTCTGTTCAGAACAAGTGAAAGCAAAACAAAACCAGAAATAACAGTTTTCTTGTAACAAATGGGTTTTGAGGAAATACCTTAATAAGGACAGAAAGCATATTTTGATTTTCTACTAAGAATAATACGACTTCTGCTAAATAGCTTAATTAATTTCAGTGTTAATTCAGCAGGTCTAGTATGAGATAAATCCTTCCTTGGTAGAAGCATTGTCTATTATGTGTGCTGATTTATGGGAGAGAATCAGCTGTATGTTAACGATAGCTGCACTGGACTGCAAATGGAGACCAGGACTCACAATATATGAGAAAAGCTCATTTGTACTTAATATACTAGATAAATTGTTCCTGGCTTCTTAGGGTGTGACTATACTTGCTGTCACACTCCCAAGTTTACTCAAGGACTGTGTGATTTGCTGAGTAGGTGCGAGTCATGTAAGGGAAAACCCGACAGGATGCATTTTATATACCTGTTTTTTTTTCCTCAGTGTCGTGTGTTTTATTAACTTTTTTTTTGTCTTTCCCCCATCCCCCCCACCCCCTTCAAAGGAAAATCTCCCTGAGACTTGAGGCAAATTGTAGGAGTGAGAAAATGTGACCACAAACAATCTGAGCAGTATGAAATTTAACACTATGATTTTGTTTTAGTGAGAGGAAAATACAAGTTGCTGGCTGTCATAAAATCCTAAGCTAAATCTTAACTGCATGTGTAGCAGTTTTTAAATCTGTTTAATATTTCTTTTTTCTTTCAGTCAAGCTGTTTCTTTCTCCAGTTAATAACAGGTTGTGGGATTTAATCTCAGCTTTTGATATTTACTGGGTAATGTAGTCTTACAGTTTATGAGTCAAAATCTACTCTGAATAAATTATCATTGCAAATTACAGTTTATGAAAGTTGTGACTATAACCCTTAATTACACTGTTGGCTATGCACAACTTGAAATCTCACTTGCTGAATAAATTTGTTTTCATTTGGAGTGCATTCCCGACATTTTTAGAGAAGAGTGAATCAAGCCTAACCGACAAAATTTCCTACAGAGTTTATTAAAAAGGTCACCTTCGTTTGCTAAACCTACCTAAAATGTAAACATTTTGTGAATTAATAGGATGCTATTTTGGTCTGTTATAAGGGTTTCATATTCAAGGTTACGAAACTATATACTCATAAGTAGGCTCTCAGGAGCTTCCACGTTACGCCATGCCTTCAGCTATCTACATATCCTAAAATTGCTAAAGTTAAAATTGTTTGCTGGGATAGTCTGCAAGCTGCAAGGAAAAGAAGCAGTCAATAGGCAAATTAGGTATATTACTGTAAGCTGGGGGGGAGCGTGGGGGGGGATTAAAGCTTTGTCTGGCAACAGAAGGGTTAAGGACTTTTTTGCTATACCCGTTTCAAATTACAATGAGAAGCCTCTTCTTTCCCAGCAGGGTTGTGCTTACATTAGTCTTTAGATCTCTCTTGAAGAGAGCTGTTATATTTGTGCCTGCTAGAGTTGGAAATAACAGTTGAGAAGCTGAAAAGGGTTGAATGGATTTACAGAAGGTTTTTTTTTTCAAGTAAATTCATGGCAACACATTAATTTGATTAGTACATGCTTTAGAATTACTTTACACTCAAGTGCTTCAAAAGATGTTAAAGTTATCACCAGGCTGCTGGAAAAATATGTGTTATACCACCAAGGTACAGATCAAGACAAATCTGTGACTCAGGATTTTATCTTGGGAAGAGCGCAAGGTGTACGAAGAACTCAGAATAAGAAGGGAAGATAACTCTGGGAACTACAATGTGTCAGAAGAACAGCTCTTGCTAATACAGCTCCCCACCCAAGACCTGGTTATCTAAGGTTTATATAGGAATGCCTAGGTCAGCTGACAAAATACTGGTCTTCTGCTCCATAAATGCAGAAAAAACGATAACAACAGTGGAAAATTGGAAGTCTGAATTTCAGCTTTCTTAGAAATAACTGCAACCTGACACATTCCATAATATTTAAACAGGGTGGGGGGAGAGAAAGCACCAAAGATGTTACGTTTAGAGATGACATTGACATGAAGAATAGGTAAATTTTGTTTTTCAGCCTCTGGGAAAGCAGACCTCATAGGAACTCAAAACAAGTAGGAGAAAAGATTTTTTTTTCCTTGTTCTTTTTCTTTTCAAAGATGAACCTAACTGCGCTCAAAGCTTTCGTGGGCTTGCTCTGGAATTGCTGGGTTCTGGTGGGTCACGCACAGGGAGGTTTAGGAGACAATCATGTCCATTCAAGTTTTATTTACAGGAGGCTGCGGAACCATGAGAGAAGGGAGATTCAGAGAGAGATTCTCTCTATCCTGGGTCTACCTCACAGACCCAGACCATTTTCACCAGGAAAGCAGGCTTCATCTGCACCCCTCTTCATGCTGGACCTGTATAATGCCATGACAAATGAAGAGGATACTGAGGAGCTGGAGTATTCACTAAAGGGATCCATGGCAGGGGAGAGCAGAGGGATACGGAAAGGATACCCTGCCTCTCCAAATGGATATTCGCGGAGAATACAATTATCTCGCATGACCCCCCTGACCACACAGAATCCTCCCTTAGCCAGCCTGCACGACACCAACTTTCTGAATGATGCTGACATGGTCATGAGCTTTGTCAATTTAGGTAGGTCGAATTTTTTTATTTGTTGTTTCTGCTCTGTTTGACTGTTAGCCTGATCTTGGAGGGCTCAGAGGGGCAAATCTCTCTTGCGGAGAGTAACCTGTTCTAAAAGAGCAGGATTGGGCCCTGGCTGCTGTGCCACTAGCAAAAGAAAAGTTGTACTAATGGTAAAGTAGCTACATTGTAGGTGGCCATGGAAAAAGATTTTTCTCACTGTTTATATAAAGTCAGTTTCTATAACTCCCCTCTGCTGGCTTCTGTTTTCTTTCTTTCATTGATGTAATGAAAATTCTAGCCTTAGGCCAACTAACTCCCTTTTTTTTTAAATCTCAAAAAATCAAACACTTATGCCTATTGCTCAGTTATTTCCCTCACTGTTTTGTTTAAAGCTCAGACATGAGCAAACATCGGTTGTTAATATTTTAAAGCCTGGAATGTTATGAAGAGGGAAAAGTTAATCCATATCTAGAAAAAAAAAAAGCTTTATTAGGTTATTTAGGGCTTTTTTTTCTGTTTGTAAGAGTCAGATTTTTATTATCTTTTCATCTGTATGTCTGGATTTTAAATAATCTGTTACTGTTTCTTTGTTATTTCTATTTAATAACCACAGACTGTGTTTTATTACACTGCCATGGTGCTCAGAGTCTGCAATGGTTCTCATTTTTTGTCATTAATAAATTAAATAACAAATAGAGTATTAAACACCAGAAACATGCAAGCAAGGAGTGCTTTTGAAAATTATTTCAAATCAGGCAAAAAAACTGATAAAACTAAATTATATTGGCTTCTGAGTATAATAAACATGCTTACCAGTTATGTTGTGGTTATAAAAGCAGTTACAGATTTCTTTAATAGAAGGCAACTTAAATCTCATTAAGAAAGCTACAAATAATTCATGAAATGTATTTACTATTTTTTTAAGTATTTTAAATGCTGCAGGACTCATAAAGCTATCTAAAAACCTCTTGTTTGATCTGAAGAGCAGGAGATTTAATTGAAAACTTGAAGTTACTCAGTAAGCTCGTACAAAATTTGATAAAACCTTGGTTTCCAGGATAATACACTCTGTAGAAAACTTTTTAAACAATGGCACATGTTCTGAAATACCTTCAGATTATCACACACACTCTATATCTTTTATGTCTACCAGATCTTTAATCCCTGCAAAAGGATTAAAAATGTTTCCAAACACTGAATTCCTCAACAACTCGAATCTCTAGGAAAATGATACCCTAGAGTTAGTTGGCATAACAATAAAATTACTTTTCATTAATTATTTGGCAGATTAGGTGGTGGTTAATTCTGAGATCTTTTTTCTTTAAGAGCAACATTTGTCCAAATTCTAAATTCATTTGCTTGTTGTTCTTGCTTCGAAATAGCAGATTAGAAGAAAATGAAATCCCTGTTTTTGGCAAATATGTTCCTCATCCTTAAGAAAGAGTTATTCTGCGTATTTCTTTTAAGTTATCATTGCACGATTTGATGCACTCAGAATAGCTGGAGTCCATTGAATTTGAATCAGCAGTGTTGTAAAGAAAAATAATAAAAAATAATAAAAAATAAAAATCTCTTAAGCATTAGACAAGGCCCTGATCCTGCAAAAATTTTCCTCACGTGTCCTGAGAAAAACTCTCTGTAAATATGTCGCAGACCATTTCATCAATGGCACTGATGGCTATTTACATGGGAACTAGCCTTTGATTTCAAGAAACATCTTTGATTGCAGGAGTACTTCTTGCACTGCATGAGTATGTCTCTGAAGGGTCAATGTCAGATATGTACTGGCCTGAATCCGCTGCGTTTTCGCAGACAAAACTCCTCTCTGTAAGACTACAAGTTTCCACTGCCTTACCTTGACTGGGAAGTTTCTAATATTTTGTCTCATTTTGTTTGGAAGGCAGTGTTGCCTTAAGAAAGTCATTTGGAGGAGTTAAAGTCTATCTTTCATCTTATGTTTGTAAGCTGTGAAAAGTGGGGGTGGGATGTGTTATTTTTCTAGTGGTTATGATTAATAGACTCATTTAACTTACGAAAAAAAAAGTAAATACCAGTTTTTGTTTGGCCTCTGTAAAATTAAAATATGCCTCAACTTTTAGTGAGGCTAAACTCTAATTCACTACAAATTCCCTTCCATACACATTGGTTATTGTGGTTTATCACATATTCAACCATGTAGCTTGCATAAGAAATATTGATGACTGACATAGATTAGCTTCAACATTTTTATTAAACAATCCTATGTTTCAGTATAATTAACATAATAACAAAATAAATCATGGAAACAGGTGACCATTTTATATGATTTATGCCATATAAGATTGTGACAGATGAGGGCATGCTCTTTTAATGTAGAATGGGGAAAATATGCAGTGATAAGCAAATGCTAACACTATACCCTCAAATCAATAAATGCTGGTGCAGCACAGTACTAACTCAACTGGTTTTAGATTTGAAGCCTCAGCTGACTTTCTTCAAATTAATATACTCTGGAAATAGTATTCACCATGTTCATACTTGCACACCATTAATTACATAAGGTGTAATTATAAAGCTTTATTAATCATCTTGATATTTTAAATTGAAACTTTTGTATATAATTGCAGCCAGTTATAATAATTGAAGACATATAAAGACATTTCTTAAACAAGAAATATGTAGCTCAGATGTTTGATAAGAATTATGAAGCATTAGATTGAAAAGACTAAGATTAAAAATAAAGTTAAAAATATTTTTATATTAAAGATTAAAAATAGGAACTTATATGCTAATTTTGATAAAAATCAACCTGTCAGAGGTGCAAATACCTCACTTTCCACAGCAAATTTAAAAAATAGTCATCAAGGGAACTGCAATTATAAGCAACCGGGGAGAAAAACAAGACTACATTTACTTCTCCTGAAGTTGAAATTGTAAACACCTGCTCTTTATACTGGAATTTATAGCAGAATTTCCATCTCTTTCTTGAAAGATATGACAAGACAGAGACTATGCCTTGTCCTGTATTTTGTATAAGACGGTGTGCATTGGCAGCTCTCCATAAATATTGATGATTGTAGCAGAAGAGTTAACTGGGGTTGGTCCATCAGTCAAAGAATAAATCCTCCACTAAATACACTGGGGTTTTCAAAGATCTGATTATATCACCTACAAGTTCAGGACTTTGTTTTCCTCACTGGGTGTTTTTATACTGTTGTTATATTTTATTATATTGTTGCAAATCCCTGACTGTTTAGAGTTCTGGCATCTTCTTTTTGGCTGATCTCCCAAAATGACATATATAGGATACCCTGTTCCTCAGAGAACAGACAAATAATGCTCATGTAGCTCTACTCACTTTTCTGCTCACTCAAAATTTAGCTGGAGAAGGACTTTGTTAAGATAAATGTTAGCGTTCCCACTCCTCACCTCTCAACAAAAGAGAGGGATTGTATGAAAAACATACACATGCCTGAGACTTGGAGAAATAGCAGCACTTTTTAAAAAACTACATTCGAGCATTTCAATTTGAAATTGAATTTTCCATTAGCATCATAGTGATCATTAAATCCACTGGACTTAAGTGTTCCTTCTCATTCAAATGTTCTGTAGTTTCATTTGTTTACAACAAATCTGTAATTTTTTCTCAGAACAGATTGCTGCATTTGCTAAGCAACTCAACTTCTTTCTGCATATTTTCCTGTGAATTGATTTGCACTCTATATGATAGGGGATAAAAAAGATAAAAGATATAAAAAAGTTTTGTGTTTTTCTGTCAAGCTTTTTGTTCTTACCATCTAAAATTAATTTCAGAGACTCAGATGTGAAGATTGCTATTAAATGTGTGCCTTTGACCTACCCATGCTAATTTAGATAACAATGCCAATATTATGGATATTTTTAAAGTAATTAATGCACCATCGAACGACACCTTATCTTCTTCACACTCAGTGTGATCCCACAATCTTAATTAAAATAATTAATAATTTTAAATCACACCCACTGTGATCAGTTCTTAAATCAGACAGGGAAATCCAAGGGAATGTTGCCTATTAGAGGCACAGAAAGCTGTTCATATTTCTTCAGTTTCTCTACTCCAAGGTCATATGCTGCCTTGAAGATTATGTTCTTCTTTAAAACACTGAGCAAATACATAAATTCACAAGATTTACAACCTATTGTGTTCAGCCGAGAATGCTAACATGGTAGAGCACAACTTTTAGAGAAGTGCTTTAAGAAACCTACAGTATATCAATCCACACTAAATACCTGTACAAACATATTTGCATTACATCTGAGAAAGAAAGGATTGCTAACTGCAATCAGATCTGGAGCACATATAGTAGCTAGTTTTCTAAATTAAACTAATTCAGTTTCTACAAGCTTCCCCTCACAGCTAACATATCACCAGTGAGGGATATGGAGTGCTAAGCCATAAAATGTCAGGAATTGTGTAAGGGGAGTTGGGTTTGAACGATACATGCAAAAAGGCCTCGGGGTCATTAACTTCTCCCCTCAAAGCTTAAGAATGAGTTCTCTCTCTTCTTTCTTTCTTTCCTTCTTTCTTTCTTTCTTTCTTTCTTTCTTTCTTTCTTTCTTTCTTTCTTTCTTTCTTT
>CM021733.1:93329559-93371287 GCA_011075105.1 Heteronetta atricapilla
CTTCCTTCCTTCCTTCCTTCCTTCCTTCCTTCCTTCCTTCCTTCCTTCCTTCCTTCCTTCCTTCCTTCCTTTCTTTTCCTTTCTTTTCCTTTCTTTTCCTTTCTTTTCCTTTTCCAATTTCATATGTTGCTGTCTTAATTTTAACCTTACATGAATTTCCTTGGCTCCGGTACAGTTTTAGTCTGTAAAATGCAGACTTCTAATGAAAATATTGACACAGCCTTAAGTGAAGTGACAGAAATAGTGCTATTATCTTGCTGTGGACAGAGGGATGCTATTACAGAGATAAAACTTGTTAAATAAAAAATAGACCCCATGTTTTTATTTGCGGAGTTGGATTAATACCAAGAAAAAATGAGAGAGTGTTTTTGAAGCTTTTTTAAAGGCAACCAGAAATAAGTAAGATGGTATTTTTCACTCTTTTATTTAAAATCTAAAGGAAATTATATCAAGTGGGTCTGATTAAACTTTCATCCAAAGACCTCACTGGTATCTTGAAATCCTGATTTTTCTCTCCCTTGATAAAATTTTAGTCACCCAATCAGTGAGATTAAATAATTTGTTGTCACATTGGTACCCAATCAGTCATTAGAAATAACTTTTAATATGGAAGCATTCTCTATGCTCAAATTAAATATTAAGATTACTTTTTACAGAACATGTTTTTATTTATTTATTTATAGAACAAAAGGGCTTTACTCACAGGTTTTACTCATTCCCTAAAAATCCTCACCCAATTCTTAAAATTCATTAGGCAGATTTAACCAATATTTGTGTGATGACACACGCTGTTAGGAATTGTTTTTGATTTCAAGCAAGAAATATTATTTTCCATATTCCTTTTTTGGAATTATACTACATTTGTTGTTTTCTATTGAAATATTTTATATTTCCTTTGAAATCTCTCATGTTACATGAACTTTATTAACTATATAGTTCTACCTCAAAATAGGTTTGTGTGTTATCCATGAATATCATCTACCAAAATAATGTTTTTATAACTGTCAATTATTATTATTATTATTTTGCCAAAGTTAACACTTTAAATCCAAGTAAATTATTCTATCTACCCAGCCAAAAAAATGTCAAGCTCTCCATTAACTGGGACATAAAACTGTCTGACTTTTCTTGCCGACAGATTTGAAAGAAATTGTAGATAACTGAAGAGAAACTGATTTAGCAGATGGTTAGACGTGCATGGTGAAAAGCTATACATATGCATGCATATATATACATATATATTGTTAATAATATTTTTCCCATTGGGAAGAATGGCTGACCCAGTTCCGCTGCTTCTTTAGAAAGCACTGCTTTCCAGACTAAACACAGACTTTGGGTGGGGTTGTGGGGATTGTATGTATTGTACAGTACATATTTTCCCAGGAAAACACAATCTTGGAGTGACTCTGGCTAGCCATGAAAAAGAAAGAGGGCAGCTTGCAGAGACGCCTCTGTGTGGAGGATGTTAGGGGAGGAATTGGACTGCCATGGACTGGATGGAAATCCTCTTGGTTCTCCTCCTAAACCCCAGTTTATATGCTTAGATAATGGGACAACTTTGGCACATACGTGGTCTCCAATACTTACAGCTTCTGTTATTATTTTCTCTGGATGTTAAATTATGCGAAGAATTTTGCCATGGCTACCTGCCTGCTTACTGCCTGAGTTATGGGGGTAATTACAAGATGGGCAGTTCCTTTCTCTTCTCTTTTTAGCCATGGCAGTTCCTTTCAGCTTGGTTTCACAGGCCCACAGGCTAATAGAGTTTTGCAGAAAATTGATTGATTGTAGTCTGATCATGCTAGGTGTCGTCTGGTGTTTCCACATAGCTGAGAATGAACAGTTTATGAAGTGCCAATTGCAGCCTCCAGCTAAAGAAAGGCTCCCCAGGGCTTCAGGAGAGCTCTGGCTGCTACCAGACTTCATAATTATTTCCCACACTTTTCCCCATCGTCTCCTGCTTGTCCTTTCCCTTGTCTCTAGCCCCCTCTGTCTGGGCAGGGTCACTGAACTTTAATTTTATGTCAGTGGTGTTTGGCTGGAGAAGGGATTAAAGGAAGAGAAGCGGTGAGACCAGGCGACGGTGCGGGAGATGGAGGAATGAGAAGAAAATGGCAGGGCACAGTGCAGGCTGCAGAGGGAGGAGAGGCCTCTTCTCAGCAGGCAGTGGCCAGTGAGCCTGGGAAAGGTTCAAGATGATGTGGGCTAGGAGAAACTGTTGTTACTGGGGATCCCCACATGGGGTATGGTATTGCAGTAGTGAGGGCATTGCCCAGGCCAATAACGCTAGATAATTTGGGGGGACAGAAGAGGGGAGTTTAATGGTAGGGAGAAGAAGGTGCAAACAGACAGTGAGATGCACACAGAGGAGAAAATGAGAGAGAACATGATAAATATGGATGACGAGTAAATGAAAGAGCTTTGCAGGTGAAGGGAGCACTTTTCTTCATGATCCCTTGTGGCAGAGCAACTACCTCAACCTCCCCAGCTACTTGGCTCCCCAGGCAAAAGTTTTCATTCCTGCAAAATAAAATGCAGCACTCCCCACCTCCAGCCCGTGTGCAGGGAGTACACAGACGGGCTACTAAGGTTGGCAGCCATAAATAACGTAGAAGCTAGCTTTTAAAAACCGCAGGTTAAAGGATGAGGGCTGCCATGACGCACACAGAGAGGTTGAGATCAGAGGAGCAGCTAAAAGGGGTCGGGAGAAACAATGAATCCCCTTGTTCCGAGTCATATTTATGAGTGCTCCATTGCACCTAAAGTTCATATTTTATTAGCTAGGCCATGGGGTTTCCCCATTTGCTCATCTCTTAAAATAACACCCCTGGTTAAAATTTCCTATAAAACACAGAAGTGCTACAGCAGGCAGAACTTGTCAGCCCTGACAACTACATTATTTAAGTTGGTGGGTGGGGTACACCTAGCAGGAACTGCTTTGTGTTTGGGACTGGATTATGAGCTTGTTTGAATACAAAAAAAATGACTGTAAACTAAGCAGAAAAGGAGAGGTTTTACAGTGTGGCTCCCCACTCTGAAATTTCCATGATTCTTCAAAGGTGTTCCAAAAGGTGAATCTAAACTTTTAGTTTCCAACTCTTTTTTGAGCAACTGCTCCAGTGCAATAGATTGAGATCAGCCGCTATTGTATAATTGTATAATTCAATGGCATGTGTGGTACCTTGCCAGACTGCAGCTTTACTTTGTACCCATTGTAATGCGGGGCAAACTGAGACAACAGTTATTAATGAGTCAGAGCCTAGAAAGCTAATCAGGACAGCTAGTGATGGTGAATGATATATTCCTGTAGCTGACAACTGGTAGCTCTACAGAAGCAAAATTTCACCTAAATCTGTTTTTGGAGAAGAATCAGGAGGAGGCAGGAACTTGAACAGCTGAAATTTCTATTAGGTTTATTTTCTACTGGCTTAGCAATATTATCCATTCAGACCCCATGAGAACCTGGTTTGTAAAATCCCTCTTGTAGTCTGTACCTATTGAATTAAATTATTGTTGTTCTAATTCTCATAAATGTGACTATACTTAAATTTATGAAACTTTATTCATTTTCTCTTGAAAAGCTGTAGCCATGATCCAGTACAGTGATAAATAAATAATAATTTGTCTAGGTATAGCCATTTGAAATACCCCATGTTTTAAATACGGAGAGGGAAGTATAGATGGAATATTCAATTGTGAGGTACCTCAAAGTAAGTTCAAAAAATTGTTGTGTTGGACTTTTACAATATGGATAGCATCAGTTTTGGAGGTAGGTATTTTAAGTTCAGTCCAGGCAAACCTGGGCTGCAGGAGATGAAAGAGCAGGGCTGCTAAATATTTTATGAGTCTGATTTTGGAGAAGGTTGGTGGCACCCGATGGCACTGGTGTCTGGAGCTACGGGATTCTAGTGGTATGCTTTACAAAAAAAAAATAGCAGAGAAATCAAACCGTGGGTGTGGATAAAACCATACAGTATTGATGTGAAAGAATATGATTTCACAGAATCACAGAATCACAGAATTTCTAGGTTGGAAGAGACCTCAAGATCATCGAGTCCAACCTCTAACCTAACCCTAACAGTCCCCACTAAACCATATCCCTAAGCTCTACATCTAAACGTCTTTTAAAGACTTCCAGGGATGGTGACTCCACCACCTCCCTGGGCAGCCTGTTCCAGTGACGGCCTGTTCCAGTGAATTTAAAGAGGACTAGTTGAGTGTGTGGATAATAAAGACCATGAAGCATGAGCAAGCCTGGTGTACAACACTATGACAGCGGTAGTCTTTGTGGTGATTTATGATGGGACAGCAGGGACATTGCTTTGGGAAGGTCCTTCTGTAAGGATCTTAGGGCTTCTATAAGCCCTGGACAAGAAGACTTTTTACTGTTCTTAAAAGAGACAGATTTGTAAAATAATGAAAAAGGAAAACAAATACTAGAAATAAAGCACCAAATCTGACATTTCAGACCTGGTCTAATGAACAGGGAGCATGTGATTAGTTTTGCTTTTGTTCCCATAGCGTAGGCTGGTGCCTCTCTGAGGCACATGTGCATGTGTATCAGTGTGTGTGCATGAGTTTGTGTATGTAATATAGCAAGCATGTAAATCTCTTCAGTTTTAGTCACTGGGATTTTTTCCACTTTAAATCATAATATTCTTTCCCATCAATAGTATGTGGTTTTAGCAGCCCTGACCTTTCAAGCTGCCTGTTTGGGCCACTGTTTATCAGATGACCGTTTGACCTCCTTGTTAATTGTACTTAATTACATCCTGTCCTAACATTTTGAAATAAGGAGGAGAGTTTATGGATCTGCTCCAAAGAGCTGAAGACTAAAACAGCAGAAGAATTCAGTGGTATGAGGTGCTGAGTAATCTCCTAGTTAGGTCAATAAGTGTTGTGCTTTGTCCAATTGATTGCAAAATTCGATCATTAAACTCCATTTTGATCTTGGTACTTCTCAGAATAAAGTTCCTCAAGTATCATTGTTCTGAGAAGGGCTTCTCCTCTCTGATTCTCAGCTTGGAGCTTTCTCTAAAGAGATCAAGGAAGGAGTGAGAAGCCTATCAACAGCACTGCAAGGGCTGAAGTTCACATATGATGAGATAAAAGAGATGAGCCTCTGTCACCACAAGTGATCTCCCTGTGGTTTTCCAAAACTTCAGAGTTCCTTATGTTTCCCTAGAATTGCTAGTTCCCATGAGCTTATTGAGAGTTGTATAATATTTGGTATGAGATTTTCTGTGAGATGATGATTTATGGGAACATCTGAGGGTTCATTAAAAAGCAGCAATTATCTCCTGTTGTTGCAGAAAAATAAAAATAAATCAACATCCAGAAACAGATGCAATTCTAGAAAATGGGTATTCTAAAGACTCAGAAAGCATCTTCAAACACTTTATATTTTATAATGCTTGTCATATAGTTGATGTATTTTGAAACACTTGGGGTTTACCATATTGCGTGTGTTCTCAGTAAAAATGATATCTATATATGCTCTCTCTATTGTTGTTGTATTAAACTCATTTTCTAAAGTGAATGAAGTCAAAAAAGAGTGGAAGCTATAAAATAAAAAGACAGGTGGTGTCTATGTTGTATATAAACATACATATACATACATATCCTTAGCTGATTTAGTATTTCAACTTTATTAATGTCAGTAGAACAGTGCTGATGAATACCAGGTACAAATCTAGACCCAAGACTTTAAAAAACACAAGGCAAAGGAATATACCTTCATTCTTATTTTATTAAAACACTGATAATTAGACGTACTGGAGAATGAAGTGTCATGAAGAATTAATTGTCTGTGAACTACACATAATTATGGTTTTATTGTAAAAGGTCTATCATGCAGCATGTATCACATTGTAGATAAAAAAAGAAAATCTACTTGGTGCTGTGCTGTGAAACTGTAGGTTGATACAGTACTGCCCATGACTCACACCACGAAGTGAACAGGATTATTGTGGAAGCTCAAAATCTGTACCAAGACTTTCAGGGAGCAAAGGCTAAACCTGCAGTTCAGCTATACACAATTGTATTTACACAGGTGAATGTTTTTACATGTTAATTTAAGTTACAAGATTATGTGATTAAAAACAAAACATGGACTTTGCTGAATATCATAGTAAGGTAACCAAAAGATCATAATGTTTAAATTCTCTTTTATGTTAATCTGTAGTAGGTGTAACTGAAATCATACTATTAAATATGATGAATTTCAAGAATGCTTGTTATATTTTTTCAAAATTTTGTGAGGTACACGCATTGTAACACAATATAGTATTCTTTATAAAAGTTATTTAATATTACATATTTTTTTCAGAATAAAGTTCCTTGATTCCTGCTGCTTTATTAAAGTCATGTTATAGTTCTTGAGATGAGTTCGTATTTTAACCATGTGACTCTTCAAAAAGTGGTACTTTTTATCACTTCTTAAGACATGAAATTATTAATCATGTTTAGTGAGGCTGTATATCATAAGGATACCACATTTACAAGGAGATAGATTTATATATATTTATAGATATTTTTAAGTAAGTACTGTCTAAATAATATTTTATAATATATATATTATTGCCATATTATTGCCATATATATATATATATGTATATATATATATATCTATATATATATATAGATATTCCATTGCTATATATATGTATATATGTACATATATATATATGTACATATATATAGCAATGGAATATCCAGAGACAGTTTATGCTATGGAGTAAATACCAAGTGTTTCAAGTTCATGCTGCAATTTGCTGGGTCAGAATGGAGGGACTGATGTCATTAGAATTAACAATATATTCCCCCCCATTTTGGTTTCCCAGCTGCTGTGTTCCACTTTGTCTATATTTACACGTATTCATTAGAAAGGCAAAAATACTATCAAATGTGTATGTACAGAAGAGACCTAATGTTCATCAGGGGACTCCAATGAGTGAAACAGGCACACACACGAGCTGAAAGCTGGGCTCAGGGGGGACAGCTCCTGAATAAGTTACGAGGAAAATCCAGACTGGCTCATCTCGTATTTACATTGCCATTTGCTGCCATGCAGGAATGAAACTTCTTTTATTATATCTTTAACATTAACATCACCTCGGTCAGTGAGATTTACTGGGTATTCCATCAAAATTTGCTGGTCAAGCTTGTCTTCAGGCAGGGGGTGTGGTTTCATCAAAATGGGAATGAAAACAAACCTGAAATGAAGACTCCATGACACTTCCAGTTTTGGAGACAGGCAACAGACAGTTCTGAATTACTTTATAAGGAAACCTAGGCCTATCACCAATGATTAGGGCATTATAACTCTGATCAGCCAGGGTACTGCTTTTGTAAGTACTTTGTTAGGAACTGAGTAGATGTACCATAAAACATTATGTCTATATACACATGAGAAATGCAGCCCCAGGTGTAATAAAGGTGAGGATGCAAGAATTATTCAAGTATGTCCATCTGGCCCTGGGCCTGTGCAGCCTGTCCTGGGTGTCCCTGCCTGAGCAGGGAGGTGGACCAGGTCACCTCCAGAGGTCCCTGCCAACCTTGGCCTTTCTGGGATTCTGCCACCACAAAGAAGGATTTTAGTCTTGTCTTCTACATTGACACTAATTGTTCCTGCTTTTATTATTCTTATTATATAAAAATACATATAAAATATATATTATATAGATTTATATATATAAATATGTTATGTATATTATTATTATATATATTTATATACATAAATATATATAATAATAATAGTTTTGGAAGTGGGGTTATAATCTTGCTTGGACAATTGCTGAATGAACACTTCTATATGTTCAAAGTGTTATTTCTTTCTCCTTTGGAAATTATTTGCAGTTGGTTTTGGTTGGTTTGTTGGTTTTAAGTAATTTTGACACTCCTGTATCTTTCTTTTCCCTTCTGTCCAAAATAACCTACTGTGAGGGATCACCACCTGTTCTTATGTTACATATAGCAAATCTGAGATTTTAGGTGAAATAATCTCTTCTTGTGATTAATTAATCATAATCTGATTAGACCACCAGAGCTGTAGAGGAGGGTGCAGCCTGAATCAGTGTAACGATCTGTTATAATTACAGCTAGCTCCCATATTGGCAGTTAAAGCCTGTCCTATGAAATTGCCAGACCTCACCACCTCTGACCACTCTCCTGGCTCTTCTTCCTCTTCCCTTTCTCCTTCCCCTTCCTCTGTGTGTTCCTATATAAAATACACTATATAAAAATAAATTTTAAATTATTATGTGTAATAGGCATTCCTTGACTCTGAGTGAGATGATCGTGAGGTTTTCCTTCCTTGCCGTTATTCCAGCTGAACAGATTTTTACTGAGTGTTTGGTCAGTGTTAATGGGAATGGGTAGTGTTAAAATACTCAGATGTGAGTACAGGCTAAGCAGAAAACAGCATGTGTACCCAGTTTGACACGCAGAAATGACTTCCATGGGTGCTCTTATGACAAATTCCACCATGGGAAATGGCTGGAGCTTATTAGACAACCTGTATGAATGGTAAATGGTGGAGTAGCTTGGCACCGTTAGGTTGGAAGTGAGCAGAGGGTTAACGTGAACAGGAACTAAGAAGATGTGGGAAGATAGAATGTGCTTCAGTGTTTAGCTTTTACTCCCTTGCCAGTTGCCCTATGATGATATATGCCCTTTCACCCTTCTCAGAAGTTATGTTCCATCTGTATACTTTTACAGTGTCAAAACAGTTATAACTTACACCTATTTTCTGACCATTGGATCCCAGAGGCATAACTTTTGTTCCTATTCAGTTGCAGCTGAACCCAAGAGGGATTTTGTGTGTGTGTGTGTGTGTCATTTGTTAACCTTGAGGTTGTGTTGATCTGACATCCTGACTTTCTCACACAGTCAGAAACCTGGGAATAATTGTTAGTTTTCTTTGCGACAATTTGTGATTAGAGAAAAACAAAATCACATATGAGAAAAAAATAGAAGTCTATTGACAGAAGGTATCAAAATATACTGGTTTTGCCAAATCTCATGAGAAATAGACATCATTGAAAATACAGAAATAATTAACAATTTCAATCATGGTAGAGTAAGGATTAGTTATTTTATCTATGCATTAGCTCAGAGCTGCGTAATGCAGTGATCTTTTCTCTATCTGTTCCATTATTTTTATTTATTTATTTATTTTGAAGTAAGGATCTGTTTTTCACTGACTAAACTGAACACAACCAAAAATCTAGTGGACATGCATTTTTAGCATAGGTATTTATGATCAGAATGCCTTTGCAGTACAGGGTGACTTAAAACAATGATGAACCACAAGTGTCTGTCTACTTGTTCCATTCAAAACAGCAAACTGTACATGATCCTTTCATCCTTTCTTCATCGCCTCCCCCAAATGTTTGCTTGTGATTTTTCCCTCTCTTGGCACACTATTGACTGCCCAAAACTGGACCCAGTAAGACCTCTTGTGTTATTCCTAGAGCTGCGATCATCTGGACTTTCAGCCACTAAATTTATGGAAGTTTCAACTGAGATACGTTCTACCACTCTTACTGGAATTAAAAAGGGCATATATTCAGTGTATCATTTGTTGTGCTTTGTGCTGGATCTGATTTTCTGAAGTGAAAGTTTTGCATTCAAGAGGTTGAAGGGATGCAGCACATTATACCGTAGAAACTAAAAAGAAAAAAAAAAAAAAAAAAAAGATTGTGAAGAATGGCTTTATCAACTATGCTTTAAATTCAGTCTGTGATAACATGCAGATGTAGCCTCTCACAGTATTGTTCACTTCCAAAACTGTGTTACAGCAGGAATTATCCAATCTCTTATTCAGGTTATTTATTCCTACTGTTGCATTGGCCAGGATCAGACCAGCATAAGAAAAGCAGGGTGCTGCTTTTCCACTTATTCTGTATCAACAACTTCAAACTTTCCAGCATTTAATTGTCATTGGAACAGCTGCAGTGTAGCACTTGTTTTGACTTGTTGAGCAAGTGCATTTGACTTGGAAGACACTGAAAACAGTAAATTAAATGAATACCACATGTTTACCAGTGAATTTTTCAGCAACACATTGGCTATTGAATGAAAAACAGCAATTTCATTAAAACAAATATTTTGTCCCATATTTTGAATAATGTGAAGTAACAGAAAGGCATCATAGGTAATCTCGTGGTGTACAGAACATCTGGGAGATTGTGCCTCAGAAAGCGCAGCTCAGTTATGCCTCTTCGTTCTAGGCGTTTGTTTAGGTCTGTGCTTATAAAAGCTGCTGGCAGGTACTGCTCTATAGTTCCTGGGAAATCTTTTCCCACTCATGGGGAAAGCTTTTAGCTACTGAGTTCTAATTCTCAAAATAATTCCAGAAAAAAATAAAAAAGAAATTTATCATTTTTACATATGCTCCTATATTTTACAATGCCTTTGTAAATTTTTCCATTATTTGCCTAGTCTCTGCCTACCACTTTCTAGAATGTAAAAATCATATCATTTGAAAGTCTACCTTAAGAACTCAGGGTTACAAACTGTTTTCCTATTTTTACTTTTTCAGTTTTTTGTTGTTGCTGTTAATTGGTAAAAATGTATCAGATCTTATTAATTAAAAACTTAAAATTCAATAATAGAAGAGTGCTTTTCTGGTCATTCTCAAAAGATGTAATACTAAATAGTTGGCTAAGATCCATGAAAATCCTAACTTACTTTTTTTTTTTTTTTTTTTTTTTTTTTTTTTTTTTTTGAGCATGGGATATTAAAACACTTTTCTTTTTGCTCTTGCTCTAGATTCAGCTGCAGTCACTGAAGGTTTTCTCATTGACCTTATCTTGCCTTGAACTACTTCGCAATTCATACATTTCAGTAATTCTGTGCAATTATGGAAGGGATATTTTACCATTAGAAGTCTGGATTCAATAAACAATAGATGATTTTTCATTTATTGAAACTGCCACTAACTGCATAGCATTTCATCAAATAATTTTCTAACTGTCCCTAATTTAGTTAACCAAAATAGCTAAATGTTGCTCATTGATGTCAGTAACTGACTGAAAATAAAGACTTTAGTGAAATAACTTTAAATTTACAGTAGTGTAACTTGCCTCAGAGTATGACCTACCAAGCCTTCTCCTTTGTTTTTTAATAAGAAAGTATATATTTTGTAAAACCAATTTACATCACTCTTTCAAAACCACATCTGTAAATTTATAATTACTTTAAATACAACCAGCCTAAAAATAATAAATAGAGTAAGTCAAGTATACAGCAATGCAATAAAGCATTTTTTAAATTATTTTTTTTATTATTATTTTTTAAATGAACTGCTACAATGAGAAATGTAAGTTTTCTGAACAAATTAAACAAATTTGTCCTTAACTAAACAAAATTCTCACTGATTGCAGATATAATTTTGCTTCATTTGGAAGAGGATCAGAATCAGAATTTGGACTAAGACTCTGATGATGAGTTTGATGCTTAGGATAGGATATGAGTGGAATGTAACTCAAGAAGACAGGTAGTTTTGGGAACACCCATCTTCAAATGCTTACATTTCTGACATAAGGTATCCCAATAAGACTGCTCTTGGGCTTTGAGTATTCACTGATCCATTTTGCCCAGAATTCTCAAAAGATCTCAGTTCAAAAGTCAAATTCTGAACATGGCTAAGGCATATGGACAGACATTTATGAACTCTATGCAATCTATTTTCATGAAGTAACCATATGGTAATGATTGCACCTTTTATTTGCCTAATAGACCACTCACCAAGGAAACAGAGGATGTGGTTTTGGTTCCCACCTCAACATGGAGAGGGAGATGGGAAGGGAAATGACATATTAAGTCTAAATCACCCACTTTTCCTTACTATTGGCTTCAGAATAGAAGTGGGGGGCCCCAGTCCTCACTTGCTCTGCTGATGAAAATGGATCTCAATTTGGAAAGAAATGCAGTAGATTTAGTACTAAAAGAAGAACAAGCAAGTGGGCATATGACTCCAAAGCTTTGTAGTTAAAACACTGTTTTTTTTATCTAGTAGATGCCTAATACCAATAAATGGATTAAAAAGAAAAATAAAAAGCAAAACAAATGCAGGAACAACAAACGAGATATATATGTATATACATATATTTTTTTCATTTTGACCACCATCTCCTGTGTTATGTTTGTGCAGTGGCCCAGGATGTCCCACCATTGAGCTACTCAATATCCTGGCAGTTAAGATGTAGTCATTGTAAGTAGCTGGTATGGGTTTAAGTGTTTGTTGAGAAAGGGCTATCTCTTACTCCTATGGACTGGAGCTGCAGTTGACTGAAGAAGAAAGGTAGATAAACTCATCTGTTCTTATTATGGACTGGTCCAAGGCAGCTGACCCTTAACAAACAGATGTGTCTCTCCAGTGACTGTGTCAGGCTCTGGTGTCCAAAACATTCCTGTGAGTGCAGGTGACTATTTTTGTGAATTTTGATATCTAACTCAAAATAAATTTCCTGAGTCTTGATCAGGATTCTTTTAATTTTATAAAAGCATTATAACCTTTTACAATTAAAGTAGCTTTGCTTAGACAAGTATTTCCTTTGTCTGTACATTTTTTTAAAATGATCACTTTTGGAGAGTATTTTTCATTGCACTTGATCTTTAAAAGTACACTCAATTTAAGACTTTTTTAGAAGACTAATTCTTACACAAAAGCCAACAGACAGAAGGAAAAGACTTCCATTTACATCAACAAACTTTGAATTAGAATTTGTGTTTTGAGGAATAAAAAGATGAAAGATATACTTCCAGAGACAAGCTTAATTTAGCTTTCTTAATGTTTCTATTCTAGAGCCTGAAAGCCTACACAAAGTTACAAAGCTTTAAAATGTATATTTTTAAAAGTCTGGCCTTCCTCAACTGAGAATCACATTCTACTGAATGTTCTTAAATTCTCTGTGATGCATTTCATTAATGTATTAACATTATAATAGCAAAGCATCTTTCATTCTGCTGTGGGATTGCACCTTTTCTTTTGTCAATACACCCTATAAAACCTTTTTACCATATTTTGTAAAAAGTGTTGTCTAATTGTAGAAGAAAGAATGGGTTTCTAGGATTTGAATGCTGGAGAACAGAGCAAGAATGAGGTAAATAGCTATTCGATGTCTGTCTTTTCACAGTAGCACAATAGCTAATTCCTAGGGCCTCTGACCTTTTAGTGTCCTGTAACAGAGTACTTGCATTAATCTGTTGCTTATCTGTCACCTACCACATTTGATATTTCCAGCCTCTGCTTTCAATTATCAGTCATTAGAGGCAGCACTGAGTAATTTCAGGAGAAAACGCCTGGAACCTTTGACCTGTTTCTGTCAGATAAGCACAAGTGTTCACTGTAGATAAACTATCATTTCATTATATTCAAGATGTAAACGAGTGTCGTTTGTAGTGTATCAGCTTACTGTAACCTTTATCACCTTGAAGTGATTAAAACTGACTGGTTTACTTAGTGCTTATACAAAGAATCCAGAGTCAAACAGTGAAATTCAGTGAGATTAATGCAAATGGCCCCTTATAGTTACATGGTCTGTAAGACCATGCCTTGGCATGTATAAGTAGTAGTTAAACAGTGACATTAAGTTGATTAGGGAAGCTTCACTATTTGTGAATCCAGTGTGGATCCTAAAACCTTATGTTGTAAAATCAGCCTGTTTCAACCTGGCTTTGGTTTGCTCCCCACTTGCTAAAGAAGCTTTCACTTTCCATACATGTCACCACATACCAGCCTCTTCAGGAAAAGCAAAACACATGTCAGTGGGGAGCTAACTGCTAATGAAAGAGCACGTATAATAGTCCCTCATACACTGTGACATAAACTTCTTGCCAGCACTTTTTACATTTTTTAAGCTCAGTCAGACATTTATAGCTGAATTGATAATATACTGATTACTTATTGCACATCCATCTGTGTGATTTATACTTGTGTTAATGAAAATTTTTGAATAATATTTTCTCTTCATATTAAAGATGACTCATTTTTCCAAAGTATCTATGTGGTGTAAATTTGCTTTCAGTCTTTTTGTGATTGGGCTGAGTGTTAGTACAGTGTGAATATTTCATCAGTGAGCCACATGGGTGGAAAATATCATTCTTTCCTATCTTACATACACAGGTGTTTGTGATATTCCCCTGAGCTATGATTTGTCTGATGTAACCATAGTGCTGAATATATTAGTTTCAGGTGGTGTAAAAATACCAGTTCAAAAAGCTGGTGCTAGGAATCTTGATCAATGGCAGCAAATGAAGAATTTTGTTGTAATCAGCACTGACACTGATATACTAGTTCTTTTTAATAACAAAAATGATATGCCTCGGATGGTTAAAAAAGGACTTCCTGATTTTCAGGTCAACTATTTTTTAGATGCTGTGATCTGTCCCACAGAGAGGCATTTTGGCAGATGCTGGAAGGACATGAGAATGATCTGAAAGAACAGAATACTTTAAAAAATCTTAACCTGTATTTTTTGGGCTGCCAGTACTGATGAACTGAAATAAAAATACTTGAGACATGGTGCTCCTCTGCACTTTATGTCATTTCAACAGTGCAAAAGACCCAATAAGATACCTTACTGTGCATTCAAGGTCTTTCCTTACAAGGCACTTTTTAGATGTAGAAGAGATCTAGATTTGTATATTATTTTCACTATTAAAATATTCAGTATCATTAAATAACATTTATCTTTAATATTTTATCATTCTATTCTCTAGACAATACTGCAACATTGTTGTGATTTTTTTTCCAGTCTTCTATATAATGCAAGATCTTGACTTGTCTAAATTCATTTAGAAAAAAAAAAATGTTTTGTGCTTTGGCTTACAGAAATTTACGGGTTGAGAATCTGGCTCCAATGCAGAGGGTGGGACTTCCCTGGAATCAGGGTTTTTCATGAATTTTAGTGCCTGTTTTATACAACCCTTCATTTGTGGAGGCTCTTGCTACTCCCAAGTCCTGCCTTGCCTGCCAATTCTGTCCTGGCAAATCTAGGCCCAAGGAAAATCTGAAATTCTGTCCCTTTCAGATGGCAGTGCTGTCTCTTCCTAGGGTATATGTGGACAAGTAAGATCTGTGCTAGCTGTAATAATTAATTTGGAGCTCTACAGACAGGGGCTATCAGTATTCTTTCGGCAGTTGTGAGTGGTCCTGAGAGAATCCTGTCGGCGTTATTGCAGTGTGTTGTAGATGTTTGTGTCCAAGCTGCAGTGTATATGGAGACAACTGCTGTTTCCAAACTAATGTTATTAATTAGAATGTACTTGTAGGAAACTAGACAAAAAGAAACCTCAAACCCAAATAAAAACAGCTCAGTCCAGGAGTACTGGCATTTAGTACTTTTATTCAGAGTCTAATTCTCCAATGCTTACTCACAGTGAGTTGTGCTTAGTTACCCATGAATGTTGGTAAATACTTGTTGAATAAGCACAAACCTAAGATTTTACTGCTACATTAATTCTGGCTTTAATATATTTTTCATTTACAGATTATTGACATATCTGTTCCACGTTAGCCCAGCAATCCTCAGCTATAACATTAGAAACTTGTGGCAGACTCTTCATACTAGAAAAATCCTCCCTGGTTCAGTGAATTTGCATATGCTAATCTCTGCCAAGTTCTTTCAGAAATGTACATTTAAAAAAACCAAGGCAAACAAACCCCAAACCTCAAGTTAGATCTCTGTATATATCTCACAGCTTAGAGCCGTGCAGCGGAGCTGCTAAATAGACCGTATCCTGTTTCTCTTCAGTAGCAGCCCATTCATCTCCAGGTACAGAGCAGCCCGTTTACATGCTTCTGCCTCTTTTCTGCTTTACTTTTTCTATGTAGAGTAAGATGGCAAACCCACGTAAGCTAAATACACATTTGAGCCAAGTAAACCGTGCAGTTAGCAGACAATTTTCCTTTTGTCAGCCAAGAGAAAGTTATTTTCACTGAAGACAAAGTGTTCTTGTAGCCTATGTATTTTATTTTTGGTGATTCTTAAGGCAACAAAATTATGTACGTTTTCAAAAATTGTGCTCATAAAACGAGGATAGTTTACATTTTTGCAGGGATGAAAGAGAAGTGTACTGTAAGGTACACTGAGCTATCACTGTAAGCGTACTGATAGCTCTATGGCTCAGGTGACTTAGCTGCTAACTACTGCTCTGAAAATAATGTAAATAATTTTGCTTCAGTTGCTTTCATTTTAGTATGTCCATAACCATAACTTTATATGGCAACACCAAAACAGTTTTTTCTTTCAGCAGATTTCTGTTTTGTAAGACTACATATGCTTCATAACTATATACTACTTATATATATACAAACACATATGCATTGTGTATGTATGTAAATTTTTGCAGATGTACACATAAACATGAACATATAAGTATAAACATACATCTATTGTAATAATACACACATTTTATTATTTATACATGTAATGCAGTAATCTATACCTACACATTTTCAGAACGAAGGTTGTTCCTCTCTCAGATCTGAGGACTGTTAATGCCAAAGCTCAGTAAGAGAGCACGGGTTGTGGGAGGGAGTATTTAGTGGAGCTGGGTGCAGTCACAAATCTTTAGCTGGTTATCCGAACTCAATCCCAGCTCTGAGTGTTTGGCTTTGTCCACCATCAGTCCAGCAAAGCACCTCATGAGGAAGGTGGAACTTCACTGCCACAGGGTACTGGGCACAGCTTCTTATCAGGTCAATGTTACTCTCTGTAGAAGGGAAAAACATGGATGATTTTCCTTTCTGCATCTATTAAATCAAACTATTCATCCTGTAAGATGGTCATCAGCCAGTACTATGGCCTGTACGTTCACTTGTCACATCAAAACAGATTTATTTTATTTTTTTTTTTTCAGGAGTGGCTCCTAACTCAGGGTCAGAACTGCAGCAGACATCTGAATTAGCTGCAAATCAGTTGTACACTGAAATCACCTAAAATGCTCTGTCCACTTTACTTTAAAATTCCACATGATCCTGAATTAAGCAATAACAAGATTAGTTGTTTTGTTTTGTTCTTTAAATTGTGATGTCAGAAACTCTGGCAGCTGCCCTGCACACCCTTTCTGTTTGAGGGGACACCTCAAGCCAGGAGCACCCCTGCCTTTGCTGTCGGGGTGCCAGAACGTCTTGGCCCTGATTCACGGCTCCTTCTGACCACTAGCAAGATAACACTGATGCCATTAGACTACAGCATGTGTTAATTTATATGTGTCCGCTTCTTGAATATATAGTGGTTGTAGTGCACTTTAGCACTACTTCAGGATTTATTATGTTGAGAAGGAATGATCAGCTTTCCTCTCAGCTGCCTGGGTATTAGTGGCAATTAGTGTTTTCCAAAGTCAGCTATGCCTCTGGCATTACTGCTGCTGTGCTTACAACTAAACTGAAGTCCTAAATCCTTCTGCAGCTTTAAGTTTGTCCATATTTCTAGTTACTTTACAACATGCCCTTTTTCAGCTTTTTTTTATTATATATATATATATATATATTCTTTCCACTCTGGCTCTCTGGCTTCTGGAATTTGGAATTTGTATAAAAGCCACTGAGGGTTTTTCCTTTTGAACTGAAGACACTTAGCTTGTGGAATTTCCTTTAACTGGAAGTATGTCTGGGCTTGTGGTTTTATTATTTGCACAGTTTTATATTGTCTTGTTTGTTTACTCCGTTTACTCCTAAGCATGGGGAATGCTCCATTAATCATGGGAAATGAGTGTTTTCTCTCACTTTGTCTCTTTAATTTGCATTCAACTCTTTTTCTAACAGTTGAAAGAGACAAGGACTTCTCCCACCAGCGAAGGCACTACAAGGAATTTCGGTTTGACCTTACTCAAATCCCACATGGAGAAGCAGTGACAGCAGCTGAATTCCGGATATACAAAGATCGAAGCAACAGCCGCTTTGAGAATGAAACAATTCAGATTAGCATATACCAGATCATCAAGGAGTATCCCAACAGGTACCTTGCCAGCATGAGTGTATTATGCCTGAAACAATGTCCCAGGTTTCTATCTGAATTAGAGAGATGATAACTGACCATAAACGTACCCTCGGCAAGGCATTATTGCTATTGCTGTGGCTTGTGTTGCATTAATTCCTAGGCAACGACAACAAATACTGAGCAAGAATAAAACATATCTTCAATGTAATTTATTCCAGGTTTATGGAGAGTTGCATATCCAATCTCACCAGACAATCTGCCCATGGACAGAGTGGGTGAAGGTTCATGTTCTTGGTGAGCAAATGGTGGATTTGTAAGCTCAGTTAAAGCATTTGGATTTGGGAAATACACCATTTGCTGACACTGATATACTACAAGCCAAGATTCAGCTAGCTCCTTAAAGACAGTTAGACTGTTCAACTTTGCTGACTTTTGAAGGAGCATGGCTTTTTTTTTGTATATCTTTTAATGTTCTGCAGAACATGATTAAAAGAAGGAGTCATGAACTGTCTTTAAGATGACACATGGTGCTTACAATAACTGAAAATCAAAGCAAATATAATGTCACATATGAGCAAATCTCTGATTCTATGTAGAACAGTGTGAGTGACATATTTCCAAGACTGTGCAAAACCTAAAAAAAATGAGTAAGTTACCTGATTTGATGAGTCAAAGTAGCTAAACTACTTAGTAGTTTAAGTAAGAACCTTGTAAATAGAACCTTGAGCTTGTACCTTCCAGGTGAGATCTCTGAACACCAGGTTATAAAAACTTTATGGGTAAAAACAGGGAGTTATTTTATGTCAACGGAGAAGAACCAACAGGTGGGAAAGCACTTATCCTTCCAGAGTATCTTCTGCTTTCTTACTAGATTTGTGCAGGATTTTTTTTCCTCTGTGTTCAGATTGCAAAATTTCAGTTGATATAGGTCCCAAAAGAAGCTTCTTGGAGGAAGGAATGAAAAAGGAAGGGAAAAAAATATATCTGTTTGAAGAGCACAGGTCAAGGCTAGGGTGATGAAAGCTCTTTACCTGCAAACTCAACAGATTTAATTTTATTTTTAAGAACTAATGGAAAAAGTTGGTTTTCTAATCAGTTTTAATAGGTTTCATTTTTTTGTTTTTATGTTTTCTCAGTGAGTGATTTCTGTTCTATTTCAGAGAAGGAAAAACAGCTTAATCCTTTGAAGCAAGATGAAATTTAATAGCATCTGGCTTGTTAAAATGACAATTGTCTCTATTAAATCATTGGAGAATACTAGTACTTTCTTTCAATATCTCATCTGCACATTTCTGAGATAGTAAAAGCACTATTTCTATTTATAAGCATAATTCTAGAAACATACGTATTTCCATTTATAAGCATAAAAGCCCCTAGTCTTCTCATGGAATCATGATGCCGGAAAGGTGCATGTGCAATGACACACCACCTATTTGCTTTTCACTACCATAACTAAGGAAACTTCAGACTTAGTCTAATGGTCAAGTGTTTCCCTACTATTGCTGATTTTGCTGGTCTCTACTTATACATGGAGTATATGGAGGTATATGGAGGTAAATACCTCAATGTGTAGAGGTAGGAGAAGATCATACCCTCTCTAGTGCTCATATTAGAAATGAGGAACTTTTCCCACTTGCTTCTTTATAACACCAGACAGAAGAGCTCCCAAAAATATTGTATTATTGGTTTCTGCAATAAAGTTACTGCTTTTCACAGAATCACAGAATCACAGAATTTCCGTGTTGGAAGAGACCTCAAGGTCATCGAGTCCAACCTCCAACCTAACGCTAACAGCCCACCACTAAACCATATCCCTAAGCTCTACATCTAAGCGTCTTTTGAAGACTTCCAGGGATGGTGACTCCACCACTTCCCTGGGCAGCCTGTTCCAGTGCCTCACAACCCTTTCAGTGAAGAAGTTCTTCCTAACATCTAACCTAAAACTCCCCTGGCTCAACTTAAACCCATTCCCCCTCGTCCTGTCACCAGGCACGTGGGAGAACAGGCCAACCCCCACCTCGCTACAGCCTCCCTTGAGGTACCTAAAAAGAGCGATAAGGTCACCCCTGAGCCTCCTCTTCTCCAGGCTGAACAAGCCCAGCTCCCTCAGCCGCTCCTCATAGGACTTGTTCTCCAGGCCCCTCACCAGCTTCGTCGCCCTTCTCTGCACCCGCTCAAGCACCTCGATGTCCTTCTTGTAGCGAGGGGCCCAAAACTGAACACAGTACTCGAGGTGCGGCCTCACCAGAGCTGGAGGGCTCAGACTTCATGAGTTTGTCCTACACGTGTACACGAGATTTTAGGTGCAAAGTTTTCACATTTAGGTGCAAATTTTTGTGCAACTGCCTTGCTCCACACTCCCTGCTAGTGTCATACCACAGCAGAGCTGCTCAGTTTGACCCGGGCCATCCACCCTTCTTTGCTGTGAATGGGAAATGTGAGTATCTGATGGAGTCCTACAACCTGCTACAGGCTTTGCTATGCCTTTAGGCAAGGCATGGTCATGGTTTATGGTTTCTGTTTTGCAGACTTTATAGTTTCACACATTTTTCTGTCTCTGTGGCAGCATGGCTGCTGAAGTGTGTGTATTGAATTCACTCAGAATTTGCTGAAATGACAGTCTTTGAGATTGAAGTTTTCTATTTGTTCTAAGGAAAAGTGTAAAGCACAGCCAATGGCAAGGCAAACTTTCCTACTTGGCCCTGCCAATGTACTCCTACCCTGATCTTTTCTCATGACGAAAGTAATGTGCTCCAACAGGCCAAATCCTTGTTCATGATCTGGTGGCAGCTAGCCACTAATTTAACTAAACCCGAAGGATTCTTCCTGCATTAGGGAATCCTCAAGTGGCATTAAGATACTAGAGCAGCTTTCTGGAATGAGGCGAGAGGTGAAGCAGCGTTATGGGGATGGCTTATTACATAGTAATAGTAGTCATGATTTGATCTGGTCAAAAACTTTGCTGGGTTTCAAGGAACATATAGATGGTTTATTCCACCTTTCCTTGCTTAGATGACCCAGGAGATCTGGAGCTTCTTAGATATTTTGACCATAGCCTCTTTACTGAGATACTTGACTCTGGTAGCATTTCTGTTGTAGACAACAGGCCGTTTGGGTCCAAACTGAGATCACTAAACTTAAACAGCCTCCATAAAGGTAAAGACAATCAGCTGTATTCTGCCTGAATGTGTTCACTGTTGCATTTCAGGCTATTTACGACATAATGCCTTACTTTTTATCATGTGTTTTGATTTTAAATAGATTTTTTTAAAAATAGAGCCAAAATTTTCAGCTGTTTTTCAGTTTGTGTGATTTTTGTTTGTTTGTTTTTCTCCTCAGAGAATAAAAGAGAATTTTAAAATTAAAAATTTCACAAAATGTGATGAGAAAATTCAGACACCAGATAATGGTGGAAAACTGAACCCTGAGCTGTCACTGATTTTGAAAAGTCAGGTTTTCACCCGATGTTATACGAATTCTGGGAAAAACAAAGCAAAGCAAAACAAAACAAGACAAAAAACAAACAAACAAACAAAAAACTTATTTTCCTGAGTAATATTTTGAATTTGTGTAGTAAATGACTATTATGTGGATTAAATCATTTGCACTGGTCTGGAGGCTTTTTCTCTATTTCACTATCTGTTCTTAAGAATTAGTTCTATTTTTCTCTAGGTACTCACAACTAATTTTTAGTTTGTTTGCAGAGTAAATGGGTAAGAACAGTTTGCTGGATATTACCATAGCTAGATCCTGCTTGCAGGAAGGTGGGCAAGAAGATTGACATATCAATGCCAAGACAAAGTGGTGTGAATTTCTGCTGCGGTACAGAATAATAAAGCCACACTGCAGGAGAAAAATTGTCTTTTATACAGACTTCTGGGCTGAACCATCAGTGCAGCCTATTCTGAGTTGGCACATAGATATTGCACGCACTGACTTTTGAGGACTTTTCATATTATTCACAGAAAGGTTTGGAGCTGAAAGAATCTATATGGGAAAATGATTATGTATTCCAGAATGAGACAATACAAATGTGAAATTATGGCACTGTAATATTGTAATACTTTATATTCTAAACAGTTTTACAGTTTTCTATTAAATTTATTGAATGATACACAATGTATTTACAAATAACCATGTCAAAGCCTGTCGCATTCAGAATTGTACTATTCAGTTTTAAAGTTCCGATAAAACTGCTTATTAGAGAAAAAAATGGGCATTTAAGACTCCAGAGAGTACTATTTATGAGCTTGCGGTACGTTGTTAATTTGTTCAGTGCTAGCGCAGTGAGTCAGGCTCTTTTAAATCGTAAGACTGTTTTCATGTTAGCTCCAGAGGGAGAAGGTATGTTTTCTCCTTGTGTGGTCATTCATACAGTTCTACTAGAACACAAATGGTAAGAGCCCAGCAAAAGATTATCCCTTAAAGGCAAAAAGACAAATTTAAAGAAAGTTCTTTCAATTTCCTTTACATAAAAAAAAAGTTTCCTTCATTGTTGCTGAGCTCTTTGACCTGATTATGCAGATATTTCTCACATGTAAGCAAATGTTGTATGCTTGTCTGAGCGCATTTTGTCTTATTTTTCTGAGTGTTGAACAAGCACTCTTTCAAGAGCTACACAAGATGTTTTTTTCAGTGTAAAAGGCTCGTAGTGTGTCTAAAGTGGTTAGTCAAGATAAAACAGTAAATTCCTACCATGTCATTGTGATTAAGCAGCATAAGAATACAGTGACAGGAACATCATAATTTTAAATTCACTTATTATACATAAAGACTGTTCCTTCCATCTCTCCTATCTCTTTAAGCATATATTCATGGTGTCTGTAAGGTAACAATTTGACTCCAAGGTCCGTGCAAGCCAAGTCTGTCTTTAGTTGATTTGGACAGTCAAAATGTAAAGTAAAACATTTTTCTCATATGTTGTTGTTTTGATTACTATTTATGGCAGAAAACGAATAGGTTTCTCTAACAATAGATTTAAGTTAAAGGCTAAATGGTGAAAACAGTTTTTAATAATGTGTGCTGCTTTGTAGAAGCATGTAAAATGAAACTGATGAGAGTTAAATATCTTGTTTTTAGTATGTTCGTTGCAGTAAATTATTTGTAATACAGATGTGGTTCTGGAACCAATTGTGTCAGGAGATATGTGAAAACAGAACAAATAAACGATCCATGCTAAACATTTAGTAACACAATTATACTAACTCCCCTGAGCAGCCCTTCTGAATTACTGGAAAATTTCTTGGGAACAAATTTGAGAATATACCAGGGAATCAAGGGTTAAAATGTAATAATTACGTTATTGAATTGGTATATAATTTCTACTTTGATATATAGACTTATTTTCTAAACATCTGTACTAATATGAAACTGTCATATATTCATGTTTTGTTATATGATATAACTACTGTCATATGTTATTAATAACAGACTTTTTTTAGCAATGCTATTCCTTTGAATTTAGTTGAAATTGGAACGTGATTTTGACATTTTTTGTCTCTTGCACTGGACGGCTTATAAAAGTTAATATTCCTGAGACATTCTGGTGCTGAAAGATGAATCCTTTATATACTGTCTGAATTACATATTTTGTGTATTTATATCAGGAAGCTAGATTTTTCAGATTTTCCAGAACTGCAGCTTTCATATGATGAGAGTCATTTCAGAAAGGCCTGTAAGGGGAAATACCTATATTATACTTAGCAATTATATGCTGGCTACAGCACATGCTGGGCTGTGTTGTGATGAGGATGTGTCGAAGGATTATTCATTTGGGCTGGAGGAAGTTATTGTCAGCAATGAAGTTAAGGGCAAAAAATAATAATATTTGGATGTTGTAACTCTATTTTCTTTAACTTAGGGATGCAGACTTGTTCCTGTTAGACACAAGAAAGGCTCAAGCTTCTGATGTGGGCTGGTTTGTGTTTGACATTACTGTGACCAGCAATCACTGGGTGATTAATCCACAGAACAATCTGGGCTTGCAGCTCTGCGCTGAAACTGGGGACGGTAAGAAAGTTACTATAGTTCATAGCTCCGTATATGCTCTTGTCATCCTGTTGCTGTGAACCTTTTCTGGATGGGTGTTTTTTAACTCTACTGGGTTGCAATTCATGGAGGGTTTATAAATGAAGAACATAGGCTTGACCTGCTGCAGCTACAGTCTGGAAACTGTTTATTGTTCTTAATTCTGTAAAATATAACAATTATAAGGCTAACTGAATAAAGCTAAATTAAATGAAGTTTGGGATAAAAAATCTTACATGAAAAATCAAGTTCCATTTTAATGTTCTTCCACTGGTGATTACCTACATGCAGTCAGGAAACTCGAGAAGATTTGTGGAATTTTTGGTTTATAAAGTTTCTAAAGATCTTTCTGGGCTGAAGCCTGGAGAAAGGTATAAAACAATCTCTGAATATTTTAGAAATGACCTTCTAGACCCTGATACTAATGCTGTAGAAAGGTTAAGAATAGGGTAATTTGGAAATTGTTTTTCTACCCTTCAAGAAAAAAAAAAGATAACTTCAATTTCTTTTTACCTTGAAATAGGTCAAAACTTTGAAATCTTGAAAATGTCTATTAGCTGAAAATTACAATTACAATTAGCTGAAAATAACAAATCTGAAGTATTAACTGTGGGGGTTTTATAGGACAAATTTACTGAACTACTACATTATTCACAGTTATACTGTTTATTAAAAAGTGAAAATGCATCTCAATGCAAAACAGTTTTGTCTTCTTCTAAAAACTGTTTGTTTTTAGAAGTGTTCTTTCTTAGACTTCTTTAGAAACTAATAAAAAGAGAATTATATGCCATTTTTATTTCTGTGATCGTTCACTTAATCTGTACAACTAAACTTTCAGATTTAGCTCTTTCTTGTCAAAAAGCTTTCTGTGTCAGAGGTCAGGGGATCTATGATGCCAGTTAATCTAAACCTTGGCTGACATAATGTTAATGAGTAGCAGAAGAAACCCTGGTGTAAGGATTAATATATATTTATATATTCGTCTTTCTTTGTTCTGGCTACATTTTCTCATTGTTTTTGATCTTCATTCTCCCTCAGGCTCAGCTGGGCTATGAACAAAGCCCCTCATACTTTTCTGGCAAGTGCTCTGGCTGCTGGAGAGTTATGCAAAAGGCTGCTGTGGGCCCCGATGTCCGCCTTTAGGCACAGTGCTGCAAAAAGGCTTGAACTAGGCCGCACAATTTCACCTAACGTTGCCCACAAAGTACAGATATTGACAGGGGAAAAGGAAGGCATAATAAGTAGACCACATTGCTGCTGCAATCGACCGCTCTACAAATGGCCCGCACCTGAGAATGGGCTGTGCAGGGAGGCAGCATGGAGCATGGTTTTGTTAAGGCCAGTTTTAAGACCTTAAAATTTTGGAGAGGTGACACCTCCATCAGTCATCCAAATGAGGTGGACTATCTCCCAGCCAGTTTTGCTGCTCCAGAATAAACTCCATCCTTAACTTTTTTTTTTCCTTTTTTTTTTTTTTTTTTTCCCCAGGAGATTCAAATAAATAAATTATTGAAAATGAAATACCCATGAAAGGCACTCATTAAGAAATCCTGGAACTAGCAATTTGTTGGTTCTAGCCTCAACCTTATATTCATTCAGTAAACAGCAGGAAAGTAAAAGGAAACCTTTAGATTAATACACTGAAGAAATTGTAAAAGAACAGCTTATATAAATATTTCCCCTGTCTTACTCCCAAGATCAGAAAGGTGATAGATAATTTTCTATTTTAAATTCCAAAGCCACAGGCAGCTTTACCGTCTGCACCTTGCTTATTTGAATTTCTCAACACAGCTGCTCAAGTGAGGAGGGAATTCCCCTCTTTCCTCACTTTCTGTTCCCTTTTCAGTTTGTTCATGCAAGAAGAGTGCCCATCCAGAGACTAGAGTTCTCAAAGCTATTGGGAAGACCTATACTGCTTCATTTTAGCATAAGGAAAATCATCCTTTCATGCTCTTACAATTTTGCTCTTAAGGCTTTGATTATTTTTATTGGGTTGCAGTTACTTCTGGAAGCTATTAGAATCACCAGCAGTTGAATGACATGTTTGTGTACAGATGAAACATGAATTTTTGTACATGACTCAGTTTGTAGTGGACTCTGTTTGCAACCGAGAGAACCCCACCCACCTTTCCTACAACCACTTCCCTACGAAAGCCCAGGGACTGATTTAGAGCAATGGAAAAACCTGCCATTGGCTCAAAGGAGCTTCAGGCCATGCAAATCTGAAGCACCTTTCCACATGCCTTCAGCTGTCCATTGAGTTTATGGGAAGTACAGGAGTTCTGACCCCATATCTAGAGGGATATTTGTGGTAAGACCTGATCCACGAACCTCTGTATTGCAATGGACTGTTAAACTGAATCTGATTCCATTAAGTCAGAGGATTCATATTTGGGATAGACAGATGTTGCACTGGGGCCCTGGATAATAGAGTTTGTAAATACATACTCTTTTTTTTTTTTTTTTTTGGATGTATTGATACAGCACCTTTAAAATGGGATACTGGTAATTACTGAGACTTCAGGGTGCTAATGTGTTGTTATCATTATCATTGATAGTAATCTTTCTTATGGTTATCTTTCTATGACTTTTTAAGCAATTACTTGTGGAGATAAAATTCTCTAGTGATCCCTGAAGAAGACACCTATAAAATAATAATGTCTACATGAGGAATAAAAAAAAAATTGTAGCTATTTAATTTAACAGTGTGATAAAAACAACTCTGGAACAATGTCTGGTTGCTGTAATTCATATGTTCCCCCCTTTGAAAATGCTGAAAAAGTACAAAAAGCCACATGACATTGGAATGTGTTTTTTTTTCTCTTTAAGACAGTATTTGGTATCATACGCATCATTTTAGCATGAAATGTAGACTTTTTCTCTTAATGGGATGTTTTATTTTGAACACTAAGAATAAAGGTTTGCATGACACATATGGAAGCTGTCAACATATAATGCACTGTTTCCCTGGGGCTGTGGTAAATTAAGGAATTTTTTTATTATTATTATTCTCTCTCTTTTTTTTTTTTTTTTTTTAAAGTCTCAGCATTCTGCAGCATCTCCTTTTGGCCAATTCCCTCCTTTTAACACCAAAACTCTCCATGGTGTTTAAAACGAGAGGTGATCATTTTCACAGTGATGGAAGTGTGGGTGTTAAATGAATTGCAGCATAAAATCAATGCAGATGCAGAAATGATTTGAAATGCTCCATGTGACGCTTTTCCTGTATATATACCATATGTGTCCTAAGACTTAAAACATGTTCCAGTGAATCAGCACCTTTGTATTAACACTTAACATTTTTATAATTAGAAGTTAGCAACAATTTGCACATCACTTCTAATGGAGAAGTACAGATCTGCAAGAGCCTTCCCTTTGCTGTTTATGTCAGTGCTGAGGAGAACATAATGTTGTCTACAGAAAATGGGAGATGGAGAAAGTGTGTAACTATGATTATTGGTGATCCATAGAAAACAAAACAAAACAAAAAACAGATCCCAAATACACACCTCTCAATGCAACATCCTGGGTAGCCTCTGTAGCCTGTATTTCTGTGCCTTTTCCTGGACTGCTGCAGCTCACAGTTATTTTCCATCACCCTGTGCATCACAGGGGAAGAAATTGGTACTTTGAAAAGCCCAAGCCGATTAAGGTGATTTCTGTCACCATGTAGTCCTAAGGCAGGTTTTCTTAGACTTTCTTGCTGTTTGAGGTAGGCAGACAACAACAATCTTCAGCTCCCTGACTCTGACTCTTACTTCAGGTATTTTTTTTTCCTCAGAGCAAAGGGAAACTTGGACAAAAATAGGTTCCCTGATCCAAGTGAAGGCTGGGGAAGGCCAAGTCTTTCTCCAGCATGTACTTGGGTTTGGTACTATGTGTGTCCCCTGGAAGGGGGGTTGGCTTCTACTCCTACATGAGGCAAGGAAGACTGGGGAGCTCCTTCTTCAGTGTCATGGTGGACTCTAGGAGACCCTGTATCTCTGCTTTTTTTTTTTTTTTTTTTTTTTTTTTAACCTTCTCCTCATCTCAGCCTAGGACTTTCAAGGTCCTTTTCTCCTATGAAGCCTTTAGAGGCAGCATGGCCACCTTCTCTTCTGGGGTACGCACTGCAGCAGGTGGACAAATTACTTTTAACCCATAACAAACCATGGCAGCACCCTGGCTCTTACAGGCAGTTGGCTGCACACTTTCACATTGGCCTTGACCTCACCTTTACAACACTCAGCAGTACGAATCTCATCCCGAGGTTGCCCTCAGTCAACCTTGGCACCTACCCTACATGACCACAGTATCTGGCAGGTACTCCATATGCTGCTGCTGGGTTGTCAGATTTAAGTCCTTTGGTGGAACTGGTATTTACAAGGCAAAACCATCAGGAGTGATTTCACCTTCATTAGTGTCCTTACAGTGGGGGAATTTAGGATATATATATATATATATGGACTTTGGCAGGCAATAGCTCTGCCTAAATTCTGAGCCATCTGGAAGCCATATAGCCATGTTAGCACAGCACTGAACCCAAGCTAATATATCCTGCCCCTCAGCAGGTTTTATTAGCTTGGGCTCAAGCACTGCCTAAGTACATCTACATGAGTTCTGGTTCAGAGCTGACTTTGGCCAAAGTTATATGAGTAAATTAAACATGCTTGGGAATAGCATGGGGCACTGAGCTCTGCTGGTTTGAAACGAGCCAGAGTGATGACTCTCTCAGAATCCAGAAAAAGGGTGGCCACATGGCAGCTGCCACAGGAGAGCCTGAGGACAGCTGGCAGTGGCCACGAGCATGGCAGCAACACCTTGGGTGGTCCCAAGAAATGCAGATGGTCCAGCTCCAGCAACTGGGAGCGCTCCAGGGCACCCCTTACTTTTTGCAAATAGGTGTAACCTGTTTCTAGCTGGGTCAGAAACACCACCAGCATTTTCTTGCATCTGCTTGTAGCCAATGATGTAAACACACCCCATGTTAATATGGGCACACTTACTTGAGATAGGGTCCTGCCCCTCCTCCAGCCACCAGTGCATATTGGGGCATCCTGGTCCTGGACGTATGGCTGTGCAACTCACCCTCTGCCCTGCATCCCAGGCAGATGAAGGATACATCTGCATCTAAGCACCAGTAGTTTAGGAATAATAATTAGTGTTTTTGCTTAGTTTCATTCAGAAGGTTTTTATCCATTTTATTCTTTGGTGGACAACCAATTAATCTAATCTCTCCTTGTTTTATGATTTTCCTGAACACATTCTTAACTGTTCAGAAAAGCCTTAGGACTCCCACAGACAATTCACAGTTTAAGTACATTAAATGCAAAGGATAAATCAAGTGCTTAGCAAGAGTTTTCATGTATGATTACATCTGATTTTTTTGTGTAAGCATACATGGTACTGTTGCATTATACAACATGCCATGGTTCCTAACATGTTCACAAATTATCCCAAGTGCTTTCTTCAAGAGCTTTATGAATACCAAAAATAACACAAAAAGATATGCAAAATTCATTCAACGGAACAGAATAAAAACAACAAAATGTAAGATTTTAATAACAAAGGCTGGAACTTTAGTTTTGACTAAAGCTGTGGAGCCTCGGGAATACACAGCAGACCATCCAAGACCACCCATTTTTTAGAATTCCTTAAAGCCTCCAGGGAGCAGACAAGTCAATAAAATACTTGAAGCTTGTTTCAAAAGCTGTATTTTATGTCCATGTAGATAAATGTATCCACAAAAGGAAAAAGTTTGTGTAACAGTTTATGGAGGTAATCCAGTAGAGAGAGTGTAAAATACTTTACCATTGGAGGGTTGTGGATGCCTTATATATGGACCATCATATTTGTGTTGTTAGCTTTTCTCTTTTTGTTTTTAAAATAAATCTTCATTTAAGCTTTGATAGCCAAGCTCTCCTTCAATTCTTTTGTTTCTGTGAAGTCCCATCGCTCTCAAGAACACTGTTCAGGCATGAGAAATCAAGCAAGTTTCTATCTAATTTTGAAACTACCTAGTGAGCTTTCAGACTCAGAACCTCAAGAGTGTGTTTGCTCAAGTTAGACATTATTGGACCTTGTATACTCAGGGTCTTTCTCCAAAAGGACTTCCCCAATCCTCTTGTCAGAAATCACTCCCCACAAGAAGGAAACCATAGATGTGGCATAGGAATGTTTTGGTATGTTTTTCAACAGACCAGAAATGAATTCACACCATCACTGAAGTTCATAATTCTATCTACAAATATGTAAAATTATTACCAAAATAACTACTGTGACCTAGAAGTAGTGGTTAATCTGTAAAATGTGTTTTGTGGCTTGTTGAACACTTTTGAAAGTAAATAAATGCTTGTTTTTCATAACAAAATGAGTGGTTTGCTGCAGTTTGATGACTCAGGACAAAATAATGGATCTTGGAATCACTCGTTGTCCTGTGTTGCCAATGAAAATCTGGCCAAGATGCATAATGGCTGAAAGCTCTTGCAAAATTAGTCTCTGCTCAATGTCTTACATAAAATATATACTGCATGAGGAGAGAGAGACAGGTCACAAATCTTACCACTGTCACTGGCATCCATGCTGGCGATCTCAGAAAAAGTTAGGATTCAGAATGCCATGAAAAAATGAGGTGATCTCTCCAGGTCAGGACTGTGAGACAGATTATTATTGAAAGCTTGAAATGCTCTTGCATTTCCATTTGGAGTAGCTTGGGGAGAAAATGAGTTCTTAAGATGGGACTCAATCAGTTTATGAAAGGAGTTGTATGCTGTTACTGCGTGTGACAGCAGAAAATCATGCAAAGGAATGATACAACAAATAGCTCCAGAGTGTTGATCCTGAGGGCTGTTCTTATTCTGTAGGCTTAAAATGATCAGGATTGTTGAGGTAGTACCTTTTAAGCTGAATGTCACAGCTATTTTTGAAACAGATATTCCTTTATTATAAGAGGCCAGAATGTTAAAAGGGAAAAAAGGGAAATAACATTAATTCAGTTCAGTCACTCAGACCAGCACTTCCACACAACCTTTTATGCAAACTGCTAAGGGCACTTTACTATCAAATAGAATAAAAGCCAAAAATAAGTTTAAACGCCAAGTCAAACAAGCACATCTTGCCAAGGACTCAGAATCATATGAATAAGAAGTAAGGAGTTGAGCAGATTTGGGGCATAATGCTTTAAACAAGTTTTAAGTCCCCAAATATACCTGTCAATATGGAAAAGAGACAATAAATTATCATAGCAGGATTGAGAAGCATATGCCAGAATGTGAAGAATACAAGGGCTCTGGATTGTTGCTGCACAAAGTAAGTCCATCTGTTGCACTTATTTATTTTTGCTAGGTGTAGCTCAATTGCAGTGGCTAGGTTCAGTGAAGTGAGCATCACCAACTGCTGTTTTCTTGCCCTGTGTGCATCTATACAGTTTGAAAAAAAAAATCTTTGAAATCCTCAGGATTATATGATAGAAGTATAAAAACAAAGCCAGTTTCAGAATGCTTGACCATATTTGATTCTTCTTCAGACATGCTCAAGAGAGGTAGACATACACCTCACTGTTTTGGTTTTCCAGTTGGGTGAAGCCATCAGGGAAGATGTGGGGTCAACCTGAGCCACTCATCTGACTTCAGGAAATGGTGCTCTAGTATCACAGTAGGGAGCAACTGTGCTGGAGAGACCTGAATTTCCAGTTGCCACTGAGACCAAGAGAAAGATTTTATAAATGGTTACTAGAAATGATAAACTACAAGCACTACTAAAAATGAAGCCCATGGATGCTTCTTGCTACAAAGACCAGTTCAGGTTAGGGTAAGATTTTTCTTACTGTGTTCTGAAATGCATGCTATGGAAAAAGTGTGGTCTACAAGACTAAGACAAAGAGATTGAGCTCCTGCTATAGCAAGATTCTTGATGCTTTTCAGCAGCAGGATTTTTATTTAATAAAGGACAATAGAAGTTCTGTAAATGTAAACTTTCTTTTGCACAGAAGCAACCTAAAATGGAGACAACATATGTAGTTTGAATTTCCAAACTAAACAGTTCAGAGATCCTCCTCAGAAGAAATTTAGTGTCTCAAGGGCAGTGTATATTTTGACTGCTTTGTCTTCTGAAGGTTAGAGTTAAGCTATGGTATATGATAAACTGAGAGAGAAAAGTTTAATAATGAACGCACTGAAGCCAATAAACGTTTTCATCTTGACTTCACTAGGAGCAGATTCAGTGCATATACTATTCATGAACTGAAAAACTGGGTCCTAAAAACTCAGGCTGGCTGCTTAAAAGATCAAACAAATAAAGGAATAAAGTCACATAAACTGTTTCTGTGTGTAAAAAGGCTGTGGGTTACAGGCTTAATTTTTAATGGTATATCTCTATACCCTGAATAAGTAAGTAAGCCCTAACTTGTGGAATCTTAATAGTCATCTCATTGCTGAAGTCTAAAGGAAACCCAGAGGAAACTTAATAATATTAAAAGTTATTTTAAAGGGAGTTCACATTGGTTTGAAGGATATTTTGCTTCGCACACAATATCCACCATTGTAAATTCAGAGAACCTAGATTTAAATTCAGAAAACCTACACAGATCTTTACAGCACTCAGTATATAAATCTAATAGTATTCTTAAAATGTCCACCAGTAAGGTATTAATCTTTTACAGATAAAATTAAAATTCTGAAAGTCATTGGAACAAAAAGTAAAGAAAAATAATAAAAAATATTCCCTCTAGAAATGAGGGGAAACTTGGAACTTTGTGGTAAGAGGTTGGTTTGTCCATGTTGAAATGAATAGAGAATAGTCTGTACAGTTTTTCATATCTGACTTGCAACAGAATATTTGAACATATAGAAATTAATGTTACTGAATTATTTAATAGTTACATACATAAATACATGAAAAGAAGAATTAAAGAAACACAAGACTAAAAAGCCATTTAAAATGAAATCAGAAGCTTCAACAAATATATTTTTCCCTTGCAGTCAAAAAAGTAATTATCAAAATTGTTCAGAATATGTTGCCAATTACTCTGCTCCATAACTGCTAACTTTCTCAGTTCTTCTCCTGCCTTTGCTGAGCTCTCTGTCACTGGAAACATCTTAAACCAATTTAAAGTGCTACACCTGAATAAACATGTTGTAAAAGTGTTTATGTATTGAAGTGGGTCAGTTCAAGGTATGGTATTTGGCTGGAACTTCTAATTTCTCTTTTTACTGCAAAAGGGCTGCCAGAAGGAGGAAGTCTGAGCTGAATTAATACATTTGTTACAGTGGAAGTAGAATGGAAACTACTTTAACCACAAATCAAACTGCCTCTTTCATTTATGCCAGTGATAGAGTTTTTCTAAGAAATATAGACTCTGGCATACAGCCACTGTACGTTTGTGTTTGAAAAGGAAATCTATATGCTTATTTCTGTAAGGTTGATTCCTAGGCTTATTTGTAAGTTCTCTTTCAGGGTAATTAAGCTAATAGTACTGCAGGTTAGCAAGGCAGATGCTCCTTTGTTGTTCACGCAACAAACATTTCTAGCCAGTTTAGAGGAGTCCCCCCGTGCCCTGATGCCGCAGAGCAGGCAGTGCTAGTGCCTGCACCTCCCCATTTAAAGGACCTCTGTGTCCCCCACCCAGCACAGCTGCACAGCTTCACATGACACTGTCTCGTTTTCTGACGGTTGAAGGGCTCTGCATAATACACGTACGCACAAAAGTGTTTATGCTGCCAAAATAAATTCTGTTAAGAGCAAGGGTTTATTTGCTAAAATGTCACTGATGCAGTTTCAGTGAGTTGTTTTGTTTTCTTTTCTTTTACTGAGGTTTAGATCCTATAATATAGTGAGGCTACCACACAGTCCTGGCTGAACAAATATTTTAGAGAAATATGCACATCCCTTGGGTACAGAACCAGAATCAATAAAGTCCATATTTCAAACCCTGTTCTCGTGAGCAATTGAACACCTTCCTACCTTTATGAGTGAATGGACATCAGTTTGAGTAACACTGTACAATATTTGTTTTTAAAGCAGAGGTATATTTATTATCCACGCTTCTCTTTGCCACGTATTTGCTTTGGGGATATAAGTTTCCACATCTGACACCCAAGTGATGCAAAAACTAGATGACTGGATTACATTATCCTTTTGATAGCCTATAGACTTTAATGGGACTCATTTATTTTTCACTTCTATAGATGCATACGTGAGACTGAATTAAAATATCCATGTATTGAATAATATATACCGTGTATGGAGACTGTACTTTCATGCAGTGATAAACTACCTGTAAAGCTGTTGAAACTTTTGTAAACTGTTGAATTTTTTGTCCTTTAATTTCTTAAACAAAAGAGGGGTAGGATTTCTATTCATGTAACTTCAGGGTTATGGGCAAAATCCTTGCCTTCTTCAACCGCGGGTTGAAATCCCAGTGTGGCTTCAGGAGGGGCAGAACTTCACCTCATATATATAACTTATGATTTCCATTTCTTTATAGGTCGAAGTATCAATGTTAAATCTGCTGGCCTGGTTGGAAGACTAGGACCTCAGTCAAAACAGCCATTCATGGTTGCATTCTTCAAGGCGAGTGAAGTGCTTTTCCGTTCTGTCCGAGCAGCCAACAATAAAAGGAAAAATCAGAACCGCAACAAATCTAGTAGTCATCAGGAGTCTTCTAGGATGCCAAGTGTTGGGGGTAAGACAAAGCTATAATTTACTAGTCTCTGTTTACAGGAGTTATGGGCACCTGCTCAAATGCAGTGGTGTCTCAGCAGCTTAAAAAGACATTGCTCATTGGCTGAGCTGTCAGAAACTGTGTTCCTGCTCTGTTTCTGCCAGCCCCTATAGCTTTGCTTAAACCTCTTTTGATATGCTGGCTCTGAGCATGATCTACCTTCTGTGAGTTGGTTCACTTACATGTATGACTCAATCTTATTTGTATTTTATGTGTAGGTAGAAAAAATGCACCACTATTTCTTTAATTTCAATTGCAGATCTGGAACATAGTTATTTTGAGGTAGGTGACTTAGAGGGATGCACGTGTTCCTTCTGAAGATCCTAGGTTTTGTAAAGCTCCTAACATTTATTTGTAAAGCTCCTAACATTTATCAAGGCACCAGGGATCTCTGTTTACAACTGTTTTGTTTGTTTGTTTTTGAATATTGAAAGGTTTTCTGATATTCTGTGTAACTATAACACAAACAGCTCATCTGCACAACTAAATTTTAACCCCTGTAAATCAATATTATAGGAGGTCAATTGTAAATAAATAACAAAAAAGTCACCAACTAGGCAATTTTAACTTCTTATAAGTAAAAAAAAATACATGCCCTATATCAAAAAGGTATTATTATCCAGCATTTATAAAGTGATATTGACTAAGCATTCTCTCCTTATTAACTATTTAAACTTCTTCAGAAGTCTTGTAACTTAGATGTGGTTTAAGCATGCACATCAGTTAAGTTTGCTAGCATATGCTAGCTCTAAATTCATTCACTTCAGAAAAGGAAATGAATTTGCCATTTGGATGATTCTAGTGTAATCAGATTTGTTCTGCAGAAACCATACCTTCTATTTTCCTGCTACCATACGATGCACTTTTGCTATTTTCATAAAAGGACTTTGAACTGAATAGCATAACATGAGGTTTTCTTATGTTGTTTTTCTTTTGTTTTCTTTAAATACAGTCAAACATGCTCTTTGTATCTCCAGTAAATCTAAAATACTCTCTGTTACCACAAGGGTAAGTAATATTCTCTCTGAACAACAGCCAAAAAAAAAAAAAAATAAGTCTTCTAATATTTTCTGGAAAATGTCTACTAATTTTGAGAATTATATATATAGATATATATAGAGAAAAAATAAGTGTACAATACTTCTAAGATACTTAAATGTAAGTATCATTCTTTCAAATTGAATCCCATCTTTTTAGTCCATGAAGAAATGAAAACTGAACAGGTTTGTTAAGCCTGCTTGATTATAACAGGAAAGATGAACACAAGCTCCCTGCTGGTTTAACTTGGGGAAAAAAACTCAGCCTTAACACATGCCAACAAGTTGCATCAGCATGAGAAATGCCTCATGAAGAGTTGTATGTATGTCTCAAAACACTGGTCAGCCTCATTTATACATCCAGTCTTGCTCCAGAACTGCTGTAAAACAAGAAAAATCAGAATATCTCTAGTGAAATGTGCATTATGAAACAAATTTTCTCCTAACCTCTTTAGGGCCCCAGGCTGCATAACCACAGAGGTGCATCACTATATATGTTGATCCATGCCATATTTCTGTCAAAAAATATTGTAGTTTCAGGAAACCTTAGTGTTAGAACAAAATTAGATTAAGAAACAATTCGATGTGCAGTTGCATCAAGGCAGGGGCAGCAACATATGACTGGAGATGGAGGTGGCAAGATGTGGGCAGGCTGGAATGCAGGCAGATGAGTAACCACAGCCTCATATAGCAATGTCCTCCACAGCAAAACTGCTTGTAGGACTAGCTCTTGCACCACAGCAAATTGGCTTTCATGCTGTTGCCTTGCAGTTTGAGCCAGCTGTCTCCATATCACAGGTATACAAACTCCTTTTGTTTGTATGTCCTTAAAGATCAGTGATGGGAATTTTCTGCTGTAAGTGATCTAAAATGCTTTCTGTTTTGATAATTACTGAAAAAAAATCTCACTAAAATCTGTGGATGATATCACTGATGACTGCAAAGGTAATGTGCACATTCTATCCAGATGCTGCAGTGTGAAAAAATGATTTGAAAGAGAGAACACATTCTTATTTCACAGATGTTCACATCTTCACAGAACACAGGCACAGCCTGCTATCAGGGAAAAGCTATGCCCTTTTCCTCCCATATACCAGCCCCAGAAACTGGACAAGTGCACTGGATGTGTTCCATTGCAGCAAGCTTCTGTGAGGAGTCTGGCTCTGAGTTCTGCACAGCTTCCAGAGGTTTCTAGTTCTTCTCTTCATATTTAATCAAAAGAAAAACCCAAAGATCTCTGCCCATCCTCCCCCTCACAGTGATCTGTGAGGCCACATTCAATTCTCATTTACTCCCTGATGCAAGGTCCTGTGGAAGTAAAAGACACGGTGATGGGCAAAAGTCACTGTGTGATGTAGATGCTTGTTTCTAAGCTTGTTCCACAACCCTATATCCACAGCATCCAAGTCAGACTTTGACAGTGACAAATGTTCATCTAAGTAGCCAGAGCCAGGAATGTATGTTGTCACTTTTAAGTCACAGCGTTCAGTTATATTTTTCTCTGCAGGTCAGTCCCAAATTTATTTCAGTCATTCCCTTTTTTTTTCTCTTTATTTTTTTTGTTTCTTCCCCCACCCCACCCCTTTTTTTTTTTTTTTTTCTTCTTCTTTCCTGTTACCTTTTGTCTTTTGCTTTTTGTCTCATTTCACAGAATCACAGAATCACAGAATTTCTAGGTTGGAAGAGACCTCAAGATCATTGAGTCCAACCTCTGACCTAACACTAACAGTCACCACTAAACCATATCTCTAAGCTCTACATCTAAATGTCTTTTAAAGACTTCCAGGGATGGCGACTCCACCGCTTCCCTGGGCAGCCCGTTCCAATGTCTAACAACCCTTTTGGTAAAGAAGTTCTTTCCAAGATCCAACCTAAAACTCCCCTGGCGCAACTTAAGCCCATTCCCCCTCGTCCTGTCACCAGGCACGTGGGAGAACAGACCAATCCCCACCTCGCTACAGCCTCCTTTGAGGTACCTGTAGAGAGTGATAAGGTCGCCCCTGAGTCTCCTTTTCTCCAGGTTGAACAATCCCAACTCCCTCAGCTGCTCCTCGCAGGACTTGTTCTCCAGGCCCCTCACCAGCTTCGTTGCCCTTCTCTGGAATCGCTCAAGCACCTCGATGTCCTTCTTGTAGCCAGGGGCCCAAAACTGAACACAGTACTTGAGGTGCGGCCTCACCAGAGCTGAGTACAGGGGGACAATCACCTCCCTAGCCCTGCTGGTCACACTGTTTCTTTTACAAGCCAGAATGCCGTTGGCCTTCTTGGCCACCTGAGCACACTGCTGGCTCATATTCAGCTGACTATCAACCATCACTCCTAGGTCCTTCTCTGCCTGGCAGCTCTCCAACCACTCATCTCCCAGTCTGTAGCTGTGCATGGGGTTATTGCGCCCCAGGTGGAGGACCCGGCACTTGGCCTTGTTGAACTTCATGCAGTTGACCTCAGCCCATCGGTCCAGCCTATCCAGATCTTCCTGCAGAGCCTTCCTACCCTTGAGCATATCAACACATGCACATAACTTGGTGTCATCTGCAAACTTACTGAGGGTGCACTCAATGTACTCATCCAGATCATCAGTGAAGATATTAAAGAGGACCGGCCCCAGCACCGAGCTCTGGGGGACGCCACTAGTGACTGGCCTCCAACTGGATTTGACTCCATTTACCACGACTCTTTGGGCCCAGCTATCCTGCCAGTTTCTAACCCAATGAAACGTGTGCCAGTCCAAGCCAAGAGCAGCCAGTTTCTTGAGGAGAATGCTGTGGGAAATGGTGTCAAAAACCTTGCTGAAGTCAAGGTAGACCACATCCACAGCCTTTCCCTCATCCACCCAGCGCGTCACCTTGTCATAGAAGGAGATCAGGTTTGTCAAGCAGGATCTGCCTTCCATAAACCCATGCTGACTGGGCCTGATCGCCTGCTTGCCCTGCAAGTGCAGCGTGATGACTCTCAAGATAATCTGTTCCATGAGCTTCCCTGGCACTGAGGTCAAACTGACAGGCCTGTAGTTTCCCGGGTCAGTCCTCCGGGCCTTCTTGTAGATGGGTGTCACCTTTGCTAGCCGCCAGTCAACTGGGATCTCCCCTGATAGCCAGGACTGTTGATAAATGATGGTAAGCGGTTTGGCCAGCTCCTCTGCCAGTTCTCTCAGTACCCTTGGGTGGATCCCATCCGACCCCGTTGACTTGTGCACATCCAAGTGCCGTACCAGGTCACCAACCATTTCTTCATGGATAGTGAGGACCATATTCTGCTCCCCATCCCCTTCCACCAGTTCAGGGTACTGGGTATCCAGAGAACAACCGGTATTGCCGCTAAAGACTGAGGCAAAGAAGGCATTAAGCACCTCCACCTTTTCCTCATCTCTTGTAACTAAGTTTCCCCCCACATCCAGTAAAGGATGGAGATTCTCCTTAGTCCTCCTTTTTGTGTTGATGTATTTATAAAAATATTTTTTGTTATCTTTAACGGCAATAGCCAGATTGAGCTCCAGATGAGCTTTGGCCTTTCTAATTGTGTCCCTGCACAGCCTCACAACATCCTTATAGTCCTCCCTAGTGGCCCACCCTTTTTTCCAAAGATTATAAACCCTCTTTTTTCTCCTAAGCTCAAGCCACAATTCTCTGTTCAGCCAGGCTGGTCTTCTTCCCCGCCAGCTTGTCTTTGGGCACGTGGGGACAGACAGTTCCTGCACCATTAAGATTTCCCTCTTGAAGAGCGCCCAGCCTTCCTGGACTGCTCTGCCGTTCAGAACCACCTCCCAAGGGACTCTTTCTTTTCTATGTTTTTGGACCCCAGTGATTAGCATTACCATATTCTCAGCACATCAAAAAGTAGCCCTGCTGGGCAACTCAGTTCTCCCCTTCCACTGGAAAACACATTTTTGAATTATTCATGAGGACATAGGCAAACACAAAATGGAGAAAATAAAATCTATATGCACCAGTTATTATTATAACAGCTGGGTAAATGTTAACAGATTTGATGCCAGCATCCCTATGTTCCTAAAATCTTCAAAAGAACATGACCTCAATGTAGTGCAAAGACACAGAAATGAAACTTAGCATTCAGACCTCACCTGCCTGCACAGAGGCTTGCTTGAAGTGTTTATTACTTATCTAGTTCTATCGCAGTCAAACAGAAGTTAAATGAAAAAAAAACTAAAACAAAACAAGACAATTTGTTCCTAAAATACCTCATAGAACTCTGCCTTGAAACAAAGTCAGACTTCATTTTTTCTTTTTGAACATTACCTAAAAAGAATATATTGATATATATATATAATTAGGCACTATAAGATATCCACATCTGAATACTTACTATGGTAAACAAAATAAATTTTGGTCATAATGCAATGAGATAAAAATAAAAAACAGTGCTTAACTGTGCATTTCCTGTATTTTATTGGTTGAAGTCACACTAAGTAATGAAGAACATGTGATAGTATATATAGTCATGTCTCAATGTCTTTATTTTCCCTGGAAAATAAATAAATAATAATAATTCTTTTTTAAAATTCTTATATTTTCTTGCCCTCCTTCTACAACTCCTTCTGCTACCTAGGGGTTCAGACCCTAACTGCCATCCCTGATAATGTTGGGAACAACATTTACTTACCCATAATGGCCTATAGTTTTGATTCATGACAGAATAAGCATATGGGCCTTGAAGCTGCATTATATGAAATTGGATGCTTGGCACTAAATCTTGTTATAAATGTCACATTTGATACTTACATGCAATGTTACAGTAGACACAACATTTGTCTTGTATAAAAGATAGCATTCAAGGAAGGAATACACATTTGCTTGAGTTTAACTTTCTTCATAGGTGTGTGAATTAGATGGTTTACAGATTCATGTCTTCATATAAAATGTAGACCACCATATCAGGTAATGTGGTGTGACTGTGCATCCACCCCTGGTTAACCTATATTCAAGTAATTCAGAATATCAAGACAATCAACACATCTCAGCAGTGATGCACGTTTATTATTCAGCTTTTCTCCTTTAACTGTAGACACTTCTGCTGTATTCTGGTACTAAAACTTCTGTACATATTCTTAAATATGGAGATGTCATGACTGAGAGAACTTACAAATCACAATCTTCAGCTTACATTAGTTTGACTGCTTGGGTGCTATCTAAAAGCAGATTGTGAATTCCCTGACTGCCTCATATGCATATCTTTCCCACATTTTTCAATCATAGTTGTTTTTTTTTTTTTTTTTTTTTTTTTTTTTTTTTCAATGTGACTTGCATTGTATACACTGAATTTAAAATTCTTATTAATGGCTGAAACATAAAAGCTCAATATTTACCTCCTACAAGTGCTGATATTAGTGAAAACCAGTATACAGATCCTTGTAAAGAAAGAGTGAGACAGTTAATATATATTTTTTTTAAATTAAAATTCCTTTGCACTCCCCTTCCACTGTATTACTTCCAGTGTCTGTGCAGAACTTACTAGATACAGGCAATTCAGCACAAAGGATGACTAAGAGTTCTTGGTTATATTGAAAGCATATAGATTTTTGGAAACTCATCATGTCTTAGATTATCCTGCCTTGCTACTCCAGAAAGATACAAGAGTTCTATAGGATGTGGGCATATACTTCGGCTCTGCCTGCCTTGGGAAATGGAGGGTACCTGTGGAGAGCTGAGCTGAATCTTTAATGACTGTAATTGAGAAATAACTCATTAAGAGCTAAGAGAATGCTAGGAAAATGCTAGGGCTAGGAAAGAAAGTAATATTCTTCTTTAAAAAGGAATGGGGTTTGGGATGTTATAGATTATAAAGCCTAACTTAACACTCATGACAATATTACAACAAGTTATTTAGAACTGCAAATGGATATATCTCAACTTGTGCACAGCTTTTGACACCATCTCAGGAGACATTTTGAGGCCCAGGTGCCTTCAACAGAAACTATATAGTTAGCTTGATTAAAAAGAAAGAAAGAAAGAAAGAAAGAAAGAAAGAAAGAAAGAAAGAAAGAAAGAAAGAAAGAA
>CM021733.1:93371297-93466566 GCA_011075105.1 Heteronetta atricapilla
GAAAGAAAGAAAGAAAGAAAGAAAGAAAGAAAGAAAGAAAGAAAGAAGGAAAGAAAGAAAGATATTCAAATAGCATGTTACCAATAAAGTAAAATTTGGACAGGTATTTTTAATGATATGTCATTGAGTCTCTTCTGGATATGATCTGGTCCAACATTTTATTGGTAATTTGGATGATGGATGACTCTCCACAGTTCTGGTATCCTCTGTGAACTTGCTGAGAGTGCACTCTGTCCCATTGTCCAGGTTGCTAAAAAAGACATTAAACAGTACTGGCACTGGTACTGGTCCTTGAGGGACATCTGTAGCAGCCAGCTGCCAGCTGGACTTCGTACCACTGATCACAACACTCTGAGCCCAGAAGTCCAGCCAAGTTTCCACTCATTATATTCTTTACCTATCCAAACCGTATCTGATCAATTTGACTATAAGAATACTATGAGAGACCATATCAAAAACCTTCCAAAAAGCAACTTGATCAACACCCATATCTGACTAGCCCACAAAGCTAGCCAGCTCATCACAGAAAACTGTCAGGTTGTTTAGGCACAGTTTGGCCTTTGTAAATCCAAGCTGACTGTTCCGAAACACCTTCTTGTACTTCATATACCTCGATGTGGCTTCCAGGAGGATTTGATCCACAGCCTTCCCAGAAACTGAGGTTAGTCTGATTGCCCTTCTTGAAGATGGGTGTGACATTTCCCATTTCTGAATCATGAGAAATATTCTCCAGTCACTACAAACACTCAAAATGTCAGACAGTGACTCTGCAATGATGCTGGTGATTTATATAAATACAACACAATCCTAAAATGACTAGGTGGCATTACATCAAAAAAGGGATTTGAAGTTGATCATTCAGCAGTGTGATTTTGCTTTTAAACTCCCATTCTGTAGTCTACAGCTTGAAAATCATCCAGAAGTCATAGGAAATAATTGTTTTACTTTACATGAGACTGTGTTCAGTTTTGGCTATCACATCTTCAGAAAGTCACAGAGAAAGTGAGAAGAACACAGAGAAGCAGTGACACAGTTGACAAGAAGCAACTGGTAAATTCACAGAAAAGATCATTTAAGACAGTTATTTGGAAGAGTTTCCTACAAAGATACAAAAGCACAACAACAGGTTATCTTCAATGCTATACATTTCACTGCCTTGGAGGTTTTGGGCTATACATTAGTCAAACAATTTTCAGCAATACTCTATATGTACCAGTTCCATGTTACAGCAGAAAGATGAACTAAATCATCACTGAGACTTTTTGCAGCCTACAAATTCTATGATTTCATGGTACTTAATTGTGAGCTTTAATTAATGAGACTATTAATATTTCTAAACATATATGCAAACTTTTCATTCAATCAAGTTGTAAGGAATTTTGCAGGATCAAAGTACAAATTCTAGAAGAATCTCCTACTCTCTTCTACACTTTCTATGGCATATCATGAAGTTCTTCCAGTCAACTGAAAGCTCTTCCATGTTACAACAGGGTGCAATGAAAATTGTGTGGTGTTTTTCTTTTTCATTTTATATGAACACACTTCATATGGGCACTCTTTCAATTTTGCCATAACTTTTAAACAGAGACCACCCCATTTCAGCTTCAAGTTTTTTAGTGTTAAGAAACTTTATCTAAAAAAATCTGTTCCTGAAAATGAAGATTTTGTTTGTTTTTCAGTGTTTTATTTTTTTTTTCCATGAATTTCAGCCAACTTTTTTTTTTTTTTTAATTTTCTGTCAGAAATTTTGGTAAAAAACAACAACAACAACAACAACAAAAACACACTTTAAGCATTCTTTAAACAGAACCCTGCTCCATCACATGCCTCACTGATTGCATCACTCAAATAGCTCTCTAAACCAATTCTGGGTTGCTAATGGGGTGAAGGCATATCTACACCTCCTTCTTTTCCTGTTCCTCAGGGGCAGTAAGGAACAAATACTACATTTTCTCAAGGCTAAAGATTGTTCTGGTGAAGCACATATGGAAGGATCTTCATGTCCTTTGATACTGACGTATTTCTGACACTACAGAAACATTCAAACCTTTAAAGAGTATTCTATTCTACTGAATAGAATCTATGAAGAGCTGCTATTCTACTTGTGTATTTTAGTAGATTTAAAACTAAAGATCATTGACTGGTGAATGTTTCCAGAATATATGATTTAAAAGAGTTCAAAACATGCTAATAATAGAATTTTGGAAGTTTTGCTGTTTCAGGACAAATTTTGTCTTTGTTAATTTATCTTTTGAACTGGGCTACTTTCTTTACCTCATTATTAAATCTATGTCAACATGCAGAAGACTTCAATTTATCTTATATCAGGCTGTCAGTGTCCTCCTTTAATTACCTGTTTGAATATTATAGGATTTGTTACATAGCTAGAGAGCAAACAGGTCATGTGAACCTGTTTTCCCTAATGCTGAGTGTGTCGTTTCTTCTGTGTACAGAATTTGCATCTAGCTGATACTGGTGATTCTGAATTCCTAGTTTATACTGACATTATTGCCAACTCTGGGAGGATAAATGACAGTATGCTTGTACCTTTCCATTTTACAGTTTGGTCAGGAGTTAAATCTTGTCAGTTCTAGCAATGTTTCTAAAAAAAAGTTATTAATTTTTATTTTCTTCCTATAGATTATAACACGAGTGAGCAAAAGCAAGCATGTAAGAAACATGAACTTTATGTGAGTTTCCGAGACTTGGGATGGCAGGTATGGTTATAAATTCTGTTTCCTGTTAGTGCTAAATGGCACAATCTATTTTACTGTCTCCTAGTATTTACAGTCTGTTTTTCTCATTGTGATTGGTATTTCACTGATGAAAGACAAATTCTTTAAATGCATTCTGCAATGCAACCCTATCACTATCTCTTTACTTTTTTTTGGCTGCTATTCTCTCAAACATTTTGCAGATGACTGACTTTACGATCTGGATTTATTCACCAAAAGATAAATCTGGACCATTACTCAAGATCTGAGTAGATCTACAGTAGATAAAATCAAAATTCCCACAGTAAGCAAAGAAACTTTGGAAATTTGCACTAAAATTCTCCTTTCTCTAGTCTACTGCAGCTCAGAGAGATTTCATTTCTTTGGGGTTCATAAGCAAAGAGATTGGATCACTGCTCAATGACCTTTATAACACTGATGCTAAATTGATGTAATTCCTAGGAAAACTCTCCCTGTTGTATAGGAACGAGATAAAGAAGGTACTTGTAGTAAAAGGTCACAAAGACAGAGATAGGGCATGATGAGGAAAACAAAATAGATCAGTCTAGTTTTTGTTTGTCTGTTTTCTTTAAGATAATGAGCAGTCTATAAAGAGAGAACAAGAAGGCCACCAGAAGCCTATAACCTAGAAATGTTGCATATGTTGTCAAGAAATCAGAGATGTCTGCTTTCACATTTCTCTGAATTATTTCAAAAGGCATGTCCATGAGCAAAACAGACTATATAGTCTCGAGAAGAAAAAGTGTACTCTTTAATGAAAGCTCATTCTTAAGATACCTAGCTCAGATTCTCATATCTTCTCAAGGCCCTGTCTGAATTCTGTAGTATGTGTATCCTCACAGCAGCCTGAAGAAGTAGGCAGATAGTCTTTTCCTAAGTTTGCAGAGCATGAGTACCCTGTCCATGGTGGCAGAGCAGGTTTGTCATATTGATTTGAGCTCAGACTACTGAACAAGTGAGCCATTGTCTCTCTGTCTTTGTCAGGTATCACAAGTTCTTTTATTTTTGAAACGTGAAATTCTGATATGCACCCCAATGCACAAGGCTCTTAAATCAGTCAGTAAATAAAGATTTTTTTTTTTTCCACAAAAAAATACTTGAAAAATTCAGAGTTTCTGTTGGAGAACCAAAGTTACACTGTATAATAGTTGATCTGTGAAATTCAGGGTGGAATCTCAGGGTGGAAAAAGAAACAAAAACATGAAACAGGTACTTGCTTCTCTCCTTTTTTTCCCCAGCAGCTCCATTACCTTTGCCTAGCAAAGGAAGAATTCAGCAAATTAAACACAGATTTTATTAACATTTTTAAATATTTTCCCTCATGTCGTCTTTTCCATATGCTGGTTGTGTTGCTAGACATTCTCAAAATACATGATTCAGTGCTATTAGACTGGGTAATCTCTAGTAACCATTAGTCTCATGAAATTACACAATTAATGGTATTGAATATGATGAAGAAAGAGGATAGATTTTAATTAATTTTGTTACACAAAAAAGCATTCAGGTGTTTCACTCTGGGAAGAAAAGTATTTTAACAAACATATTTGGGCCTTTAATTCCTGTTACAGTCTCATTAGTTGGTATTCAGCACAGATTTCTGTTTAATCTATTTTTCATTGGAGTTTTACAGGAACAATGCAGATGTTTTTCTTTTTTTCTTTTTTTTTTTTCTTTTTTTCCTTTTTAGCAACAAAAAAAAAAGTATTTTAACATGCCACATTCTGAAGTTCATCTTGTTCTTGGACAAGTCTTAGCTAACTTGATACACTTTTACATTTTCCGAGTGAGGAAAAAAAAAGGACTGGGTTTATTTGTTCTTGTTTTAGGACTGGATTATTGCACCAGAGGGCTATGCTGCATTTTACTGCGATGGAGAGTGTTCCTTTCCTCTCAATGCCCACATGAATGCAACAAACCACGCCATCGTTCAGACACTGGTATGCCTCTGCCTACTTATCTATTTTGCACTCATGTCTTGGGACAGGGCCTGTCTCATCCTCTGCTTACTACTGTTGAACCTTGATTATTTCTATAAATAATTACCCATTTCAAAGACATGATTTGATTATTACAGTGGAGAGCAGATGAACTGTCCAGAATGGTCTGTGCAATAGGTTTCCATTGCATTTCAAAAGCAATAATACATCAAAAGACCATGTCTTATTATTGGAGAATTGCATAAACAGGAACCAAAGGGGAGCCCTCCTCCCTCTGAGTTTTCTGTAGCTTATAGAAGCTCCATGTTAACTTCTACATAATATACCTTCTGGAATTGTTGACATTTGGCCACTCTGTGGACCTCTATTGTCAACTGTTGGCAGAGAGCTCTAAAATGTACTATAATGTGAATCTTTGCAAACAGATGCATTTGCGTGTAAGAAATTGTGTTCAGTCTTGCCTGGCTAACAAATAAAACTTATTTATAAGTGCCTGGTACATGTAAAAGATTTGCAGCCAGCCTTTTGCCTCTGCCAGTTAGTCCTGTGCACCAGCCAGAGCAGCCAAAAGGATGATCTTAGTTGGAGCAGCTGGCAAGTCCTCCTCCACCCCAGACGTGTTCAGCTACATTTTTGAGAACACAGCACCTTCAGAAATCGAGACCTTTAGAATGCAATACTATGGGTCTGATGTCTGGTCATGATTTTTCACCTGTGCCATCTGAAGAACAGTCTCTGAACATCATCACTATTAGCAGACTGATTATGCAACAGAGAAATGAGATACACAAGAAGGGAGTGGGAGGAAGAAATTAGGAGAGAAGATTGCCATCCTTAATGAGTTTCTGGAAACATCAAGGCACTTGACTGCAAATAGAGAAACATGGGTTTAAGCTTCCCTCTGATTTAAACTGATGGTAGAAAAGTGTCCTGACCACCTGACTATCCTGATGAATCTGTGTCACTTATTGGTGATCTTCTTTGGTTTTGACAAAAACAAACAACAAACAAACAAACAAACAAACAAAACCACTTATCTTGAAAAGCCTTTTCCGCTTCAGAAAATTGTGCAGTTTTTACCATCCTGAGCAAAACCAAAAGTAAAGAAAACAAAATAAAACCCCCAAGCAAAGAATGTTTGGTTTTCCCTGCTTGTTTCTGACAGTAAACAGTTTTTTTCTTGTGAATGTTGCTATCTTAATTGAAATGGACACTCTTAGAAACTCAGCATGTGCTGAGACCTTTTCCTTTCCATCCAACATCTCATTTATGCACCTTATGCAAGTCCTGTCACCAGTGTAACATTATTCCTCTATCCCAGAACTGAAGTCAGCAATATTCACAAAAGAAGGGAAAAAGTCAGAGTCTGGAAATATACAGAAGAGTTGTGGTAAGAGGTTCAGGTGAAGTGGAACATCAAATGCTATTTGGCAAGGAATATAGCAATGTGCCTAGGAGATGATGAAGAACAGAATACATGCAGTCCTGAACTGCAAAGAAATAGGTCAGCAAAGAAGAAGTTTAGCATTACGTAAACATTGCCCAGAAAATTTGCCATTATCAATGCAATCCCCAGGTTCCCTTCTACAATTATGGGCTTTTAAATAAGAAGTGGCCCAGTGCTATTTTCTCTTGTACGTCTACTCTTTCCAAAAATGCTTAATTCACTGTTTAAGAAATTTATGTAGATTGTCCACTTTTTTAGCTTTTTTCACTTTTTTTTTTTTTTTTTTAATTGGATATTTAGATTTTCCCTCCTTTTTAGGGCCTTTTTGGAATTGTGTGTCTCCCTCTGCATGTACTGTGTATGCATTCAGTTGTGCAGCCAAAAAATCATGAGGCTAATTAAATTTTAACTGCACATAAATTAGATGAGATAACAGTAGTTGTATGCTTTCTGGTTTAAATTATGCACAATTCAGATTTACACAAGGTGTGCACATGGGGATGGCTTGGGAAACAATTATTCATACACCCCACCCTAATCCAAATGTAATCATCTCCCAGCCATACTGATTACACCATTCTAAAAAAGCCCACTCTTTGGTTTGGGGAGTGATTGTTCCTTGGTACCCCTCCAAACATTACTGACTCATTTTTATTTTATTTTCTTTTGTAACAAGCATAGGAGAAATTCTGGGCCAGTACCTCTGTCTCTTCTTTTTCTGAGGCTGAACTAAGGCAGACATAAGACTCAGATGCATATAAATACAAGATAGACTGCACTTAATAAATTACACTAGCTTTCTTTTCCTCCCATCAGCCACTGACTTCATGGTCACTCAAGTCAGAGGGTCAGCAGGTAGACCCACTGATTTCCAGGCTTTTGGAATTATTGCCTTAATAAACATGCTCACTCTTTAAAAGGCTGTGAGCATCACTGTCATGAGTGGCTAGCAAGGCCATGGGGCTCCTTTCTGGGGTGGCAGGGGCTGGCAGAACCAGCACTGGTGGCAGGGCAAACATCTGCTTAGACAAGGCACAATCACTATTTTTTTCCAGTGCTTTGCTATTCATTTGTTAAACTGTTTTTAAATGTGTGTCTAAACCCTTTCTAAATTGCTACTTCAGGATTTATTATTACTCATTTCAAAAGACCTTCTCATGGTAACAGTTATGTAAAAATCTTTTCCTGATAGACTGTTCTCTGTTGTCTGGCAAAGTCTCTGGGCTTGTATCACTGCAAGACAGATGGCTCTAACAGATTTACAAAAACTTAACATACAAATGAAACCTATTACTGCTGAAGACTTCATCCATGCCTTAATAATCTCTTGCCCTCTCTGTTACAACTCCCTCCTTTCTGGCCTCCCCAGTTTCCAAGTCTTCAGCATGTGTAGAATATTACATCCAACCTTCTTTCAAGTACAAAGAACTCGTATTTCCCCCATTTTCAGATATTTCCACTAGATCTTGTTCATTCTGGGATGCTGTTCAAAACTGTTTTCCTTCTCTTTAACCTTTCATTGATATATTTCAGCCTAGTGTACAGAAAGCCTTCTCTGTCTTTGTCCTTTCCCCGTACCTCCTGTCCAGCTGGCACCCACATTATGAATTGATTTTGACTTCAGTGGAAGTAGAATTGGATCCACAGATACCTAGATAAAACCTTAAAATACACTCATGCTGTCTGAAAACATACATCTTACTCTTTCATAGACCGAAAACAATGTTTCAGCATGAGCCTTTGCCTGCACAGCCTTTGCTGCCTTTCCTCCATGCTGAGACTCTATGCAAGAAAGCATTTAACATATGCTGGAGTCTCAGCGAGACCAAGGACATGACCATGTGCTTCATGTTAAGCGTCATGCTCAGCAGAGATGGCACTAACATATGTGTTGTCCTGAACTATAGCCTGGCTTCAACTCTTTTCTAAATTTCATCTGAAAACCAACTTTGTATCGTGGCCGCTCCTCCTCATTTATCTCTCCATATGCTATTATTGTATAACTCTGCCCGCACGATTGAAATCAGAGAAACATTCTGGAGGTAAGCTGTGCTTTAAAGTTGCTAACCAAGGAAAATCTGCAACCACAGAACTCTCTGAATTGCAAAGACATGTCTTGCACTGATGTTGTCCTTGTACCTCTCCGTTTGATATATGAGCTATGTATTTATCTGTCTTTCAGGTTCATTTGATGTTCCCTGATCATGTACCAAAGCCATGCTGTGCACCAACAAAACTGAATGCAATCTCCGTGCTCTACTTTGATGACAGTTCCAATGTTATTTTAAAAAAATACAGGAATATGGTGGTGCGCTCATGTGGCTGCCACTAGAACGAAAAAAATGATAATCTAAAGCAGAGGGGTTTATTCAGTATTGTAATAAAGTCAAGATATGAGCCTTGCTGATGAAAAGGCAGTCCAAAATTTATTCCATTTCATGTCATCTCTCATTTAAATGTACAATATAATGTATATAGTAGCTTTTATTTATTTAAAAGTATATAGTTTCTTTTGTATGAGCAAAATTTCAAAACCATTTATATTATGGGTTACCTTACTATGCAGTAGAACTTCAAAAACTAATTTTTTCAATTGAACATACTGGAACCTATTTCATTCCATTTCAATACTTTAAAGTAAAACCTTTGTATTGTTTTTTTTTTTTCAAGTTTGAAACTCCAGAACTTCTGTAACTGCTTCATATTGTTAAAGGAACTAAATACGTTTGGTCATATTGTGCCAATGAAAACTGTGGAGGGTTATTTATTTAGAAAAAGGCACAGAAAAAAAAAATAAACAAAACTGCTTGGCTAAACATATTTTTTCTTTTAGAAGTTCTGCTCCATTAGAAAAAGTGAAATGTGGAACAGTGTTTAAGTAAATAAATAGTAGATAGAAAATAGAAGTGAAGAGATTGCACAGAATTGTTGTAACTATTTTCTTTAACAAGATGAGCGTAACTGGAGGAGCGTGTTACTTCTTGGCTTGTGGGCCACAGGGCTTGCAAAAGGCCCAAAGCTTCAGGAATTCTGTGGAGACGGACTCTAGCATCTCTCTCTGACTTTCCAAGTTAACACTAAAAATTAAACTACAACATTCTTACCTCAAATCACATCAGTCCATTACCTATCACATCACACTACCGTGGCAAATATAAATAACTTATATAATTATATATACTTATAATTATATAAATATAATAACAGCACAAGGTCAAATCAAACAAAAACCACACAAGCGCTACCAGTACAAAGACAAGTTACTATATACTTGACCCTGATGGTGATTGTTCACAAGGAAAGATGAAAAACAGCTTTCATAAGAAGCTGCTGGGTAATTTGCAGCCTACTTTTGGTTCCATCTTCCTTTCTAACAGGTTTGGTTTCAGTAATGAGATGTAAGATGGGACATCTTTCCTTTTAACATCAGTCATTACAACTTTGAAAATTCTTAAATACATACAAATCATTTTTAACCTCCCTAAATTTTTGGCCTCAAATAAAATCCTGTGGTTGTGAATTGCACAATTTATTACAGATTATCATTTCCATCACTACCACCCATATGCTTATTTTGAATTTACCACATTTAAAATATTTGGGCATCCCTTTGTTTTTGTGTTATCAAAATGGGAAAATAGTAACTCTGTTTTCTCTTAATTAAACGGCTAAGTATAATATGCTTTTATCATGAATTGCCTTGATTAAAAATGCTTCATTTAAACAGTTCTCAGAGTGTTGTTAAAAATGAATAGGACATTTCAGTTTCTCTTTAGACAATCTATTCATGTAAACTCTGACTTTAGTGGTTATTTAAGACGTATTTCAGAAAACTCAGATTGTTACACTGATAAAATCAGTGTGTGTGTGACTGTTTATGCATGCAAATGTGCAACTGCCTTTTTTTTCAGAAACTAATTTACCTTGCTATTGGAATATTACATACATCTTTTTATGCATGCAAACTGTTTTTTAAAAAATTAACAGTTCTGATTTCAGTCTTGGGAGCTCTTTCTCCTTGATGCAACAGTTCCATTTTTGTTCCATTACACTTCAATTTCTATTTTATGCTTACATTACCTACATATCTATGTTTAGTTGCAATTCATGCACAAGGGTTTATATCAAAATACTATGTCCCCAGTTGAATTATTGTTTTGGAACAGCTAAATAAAACAATTTAAATTCCTCAGTTATCTTCAAAAATTTACTTGTTTCTGTATAAAGTGGGTAGGTGGATATGCTTTTTAGAACTTGATTTATTCTAAATAGAATTTGATGGAAACTAAGTTTGGGGTACATTAAGTAATATATTTTTAAATAATGGTGTACCATTTTGAGAATAAGAAACTGAAGATTATTGTTATATTATTCTTTAAAATATGCTGTTGGAATATATTTCTATATTTTGAGACATAATAAACCTCTAACGCTATCTTGTTCTACTGTGATTTTGCTTCTGACACATGACAAAATGACACCAACTTCATCTATTCTCTTAAAGGTAAAAGCAAGAAATTTCCAATAGTTATGCATAAATTTTGTTGCAGTTCATTTTTAGTGCAGATAGTTTGCAAATTTTTTTTTTGTCTTAAGTTGCAGTTCATTGAAACATCCAATTTTTAAATAAATCACTTCCAAATCATACCTCCAAACTGCTCACATTCCGCTCAAAATATACTAGAAAGCAGAAATATTCTTTAAAATCTCCTTAAATACCTAACTGATCATTTCTCTGTTTGAAAGAAAGGATAGTGGCACCACCTTCGCCATGCTCTGAACAAGGCTATATGTGTGTGTTTTCATGAAGACTTGTTCAGTTAATCCCTTCTACAAGGGGTACCTAGTATTGCGCTTTTTGTTTATTAGGTTGTATCAATTACCTTTTGCTTTATATATATTTATACATAATATATACAAATATAGATATGTATACAAATATAGATATGTATAGATATGTATACAAATATAGATATGTATAGATATGTATACAAATATAGATATGCATGTAACTGTATTGAATTATATATATATACTTATGTTCTGTATTTAGTTATATAGTTAGTTGCTAAGATCATTCCATTATCATTTAGGAGACATGAGAATTTTATCCTTTTTAAAGTTGCTTAAGTTTTATGCATCCTTAACAATGTAAAGAGTTTAAAGAGCAAAAGAAAAAGAAAAAGGAAAATGAGCCAGCAGTGTGCACAGGTGGCCAAGAAGGCCAGCAGCATCCTGGCTCATATAAGAAAGAGTGTGGCCAGCAGGACTAGGGAAGTGATTGGCCCCCTGTACTCATCTCTGGTAAGGCTGTACCTTGAGTATCGTGTTCAGTTTTGGGCCTCTCAGTACAAGAAGGACATCGAAGCGCTGGAATGAGTGGAATGAAGCTGGTGAATGGTCTAGAGAATAAGACTTAAGGAGGAATGGCTGTAGGAACTGGGGTTGTTTTGCTTGGAGAAAAGGAGGCTCAGGGGAGACGTTATCACTCTTTACATCTATCTCAAAAGAAGTTGTAGCAGGGTGGGGGTCGGTCTCTTCTCCCAAGGAACAAGGAACTGGACAAGAGGAAATGCCCTCAAGTTTCACCAGGGGAGGTTTATGTTGGATATTAGGAAAAATTTCTTCACTGAAAGGGTTTTGAAGCATTGGAACAGTCTGCCTAGGGAAGTAGTTGAGTCACCATCCCTGGAGGTATTTAAAAAACGTGTAGATGTGGTGCTTAGGGAGATGGTTTGGAGGTAGACTTGGCAGTCCGTGGTTAATGGTTGGACTTGATGATCTTAGAGGTCTTTTCCAGCCTAAATGATTCTATGACTCTTTGAAAAGTACTGTTTCATTATGGGTCAGAGTTTCTATATCTTCAATTTACTCATAACGTTAATATTATTACTATACATTCTTGGCCAAAATCAAAGGTTTGCAGTATGCTACCAGTGACCATTTATATGGCTTAGAAGTATTCACCCTGTGGTAGTCAGTGCTGAAACATGTGCGGTATTCCTGCAAGAATTATTTAATCTTCCTTTAAAAGCACATAATCCTGTGACTGTGATGTTGATGAAGTCCTGTGAGTGCAATGATGGCAAGGTGAGCTCTGGCTGACTGAAGTGTAGAGCATTTGCAAATTCTCTGATGTGCTATGCTGTGGACCCACATTAACAGGCTTGTTTAGCTCTAGTTTGGAATCTGATGGGCACCTCTCCTTTTTCTGGAAGTCTATTTCCACAAAGTATTTATAGGGTCAAGTTTTGCTGATATTGGCCAAAGGTTTAAATCTTTCATTAATTAGGAAACAAGTGGGAGAGGTTTGCTGCTGGTCAAGAACATGCTTCTTTCAGTTTGCATTAGTCCCCCCCCCCTTTTTTTTTAGCCAAAAAAAATTTAATATAAAGCTGGCTGGTAGCTGACAACATAGCAGTGCATCCAATCACTATGAAACAACTAGAGATTTCTCAGACAAACGTTGGCATGGATGTTTTCAAGCAAAAAGGACGAACATTTCTTGTTCTTGTTGAAAGTTTATCCTGACTGACATGTCCTTTCCAACCCTGTGACTCTTCCTTCTGCAGTGGCCTGTTTAGGTTTTTAGATACATTTGTATTTGTGTTGAGTGACTAGGTAGTTAATATAAAAGGAGCCATATGAGAAGTCCAGCTATCTTCAGGACTAAGAAAACAGTCCTTCATAGCTGCACAGGACTGAGCAGCTGTTTATTTTGCATGCTGGTACCTGTAGGACTGTAAAACAGTAGTTAGCATTTATATTATGGTAGGAGCCAAATGTTAAACAATTCAGGACCTCATTGTATTAAATGCTACTTACCTGAGTGCTATTTGTTACATCTATACTTTAGACACTGGAACTGAGGCTTTCATTAGGGACAACATAGAGGAATTGCACTTTTGGGTTACCATTCACCAATTTCTGAGCAAAGACTACAAACTGGGTTTACAACAGTGGCTGCACTATAGACCTTTTCTGAGCAACTGCAGGAAATGGCAACCTATGACACATCTCAAATACCATGATATTGTTTTAAAATTCCTATTTTTTATCATGCTGGAATGTCAGACACTACCATTTTGGAATCAATTTTTTTCTCATCCATTTTACCTGGGAAATGTTGTCTCAATGCTGACTGCATATTTTTTTCTGTTCCATTTATTTATTTTTTATTGCCTTGTCTTCTGAAACAACTGCATGGCAAATTGTCTTTGACTCAAAAATGACTCTTAAGGTAGTTTTTAAAAGTTCTCAGGCTTGTACTCATAAGATTCTGAGTTGTTTCAGGAATAAGCAGAAGATTCTAATAACCAAGACTTTTAAATTATGTTCTTTGCAATCTCTACCAACTTTTCTGCTCGCACAGTCGGCTGTGCATTGGGAGAATCTGACATGTGGTGCTTGAATAATGAATAAGCCACATGTGAATTATACAGCATTATCTTTTACTATCTCATCTGCAGTCAGAGAACTTGCAAACTGTGATTTACAATGTGTTACTGGATACTTACTCACATGGCTTGAGCAAGAGCTTGATTAAAAACAAAAGAAAACTACACTAAAAATCCAACAAAAACCAGCAAGAGGAGGTTTTCTTGCCATCTTAATTCAAATAAATCATCACCAAACATGGTACATGAGGGATCAGGAATCTCATGTGAATTAAATGGGCCTTTTGCATTCTGTTTTCCATATTTACAACACATGACACAGCCATTTCTCCTGACTGCTACATTTCCAGCTAAATGCTTTGTGTTCTATTCTTGCATGTTTTTGCTGCCAGATGGGCACCATCAATTATTATTATTAATAGGAATGAAGATATTTTCGTTGCTTAAGCAGATGTTAATGCTTTATAAAAGAAGTATGTGTTATTGCCACCTTACAGGTACAGAAAGGTGGAGACATTTGCCTAAGATAAGAGCAGAGGGGAAGCAGTATAGGGGAGATGAGATCTTCAGCATCCCATGTCCCACTTATCCCACACTGTGGAGTGACAGATACAATTACAGAATCACAGAATTTCTAGGTTGGAAGAGACCTCCACATCATCAAGTCCAACCTCTGACCTAACACTAACAGTCTCCACTAAACCATATCTCTAAGCTCTACATCTAAATGTCTTTTAAAGACCTCCAGGGATGGTGACTCCACCACTTCCCTGGGCAGCCTGTTCCAATGTCTAACAACCCTTTCGGTAAAGTTATTCCTAAGATCCAACCTAAAACTCCCCTGGCGCAACTTAAGCCCATTCCCCCTCGTCCTGTCACCAGGCACATGGGAGAACAGACCAACCCCCACCTCGCTACAGCCTCCTTTGAGGTACCTGTAGAGAGTGATAAGGTCACCCCTGAGCCTCCTCTTCTCCAGGATGAACAATCCCAACTCCCTCAGCCGCTCCTTGTAGGACTTGTTCTCCAGGCCCCTCACCAGCTTCGTCGCCCTTCTCTGGACTCACTCAAGCACCTTGATGTCCTTCTTGTAGCGAGGGGCCCAAAACTGAACACAGTACTCAGAAAAGTAATTCAGAATCCCATCACTGCAGCTCATATCTTTCACTGATTATCGGCAACCTTAGGCCTTTACCTCGACCTATAATTGCATTTACCAAGTACTTTTCCAGTTTCATGATTTTTTTTTTTTAATTTTAATTTTATTTATTATTTTTTTGTGAAAATGCAGGCAGTGACTGATAAAATCTGGGCATGTGCAGGGTGCAGATTCTACCTTCCTATGCACACATAGGTGGTTATATTTTGAAGCTATTTCTGTGGAATTAACCAATATCTCTTTGAATCAGATCTTGGAGCACCTTTTCACAAAGTTGTAAATCTGCACCAGTAGAGTTGAAGGCAGTGATGCCTCCCTTCCTCCCTTTTCTTCCTTATACACTTCTGCTCAGTGAGATGTTCATCAATGAGTTAAGACTATGTTAAAATCCCTGTAGCAAGGGATCTCAGGACAGATGTTGGCTGGAAAGCAACATATTTTCTGGGGAATAGTTCTCTGAGACAGTGGAATTGAAGCAGAGATGTGGAAACAGGATCTGCTCTGTATAACTTGTTCTGGTCTCTTCTGGGTCTCCAACTGACTTGTGAATAGAAACATTAGTAAAAATGAGAAAGGTCTTCAACTAAGCTGTAAGGAGAAAACTTGGAGAGGGCTTTTTCTCTGCCCCTGAGAAGTTCTTCCACAAAGGAGAAATCTAGTCTCAAGCCTAGAGCTACTCAAGTGCTCAGAGACCAAAAGCTGGATAAGACAAGGTAGAGAAACATGGCACATACACCAAACTCCCTAAATTGATCTAATTGAATAACAATGCTTTTCATGTCTGATTACTTACTTGGTTACTGAGCTGTATTGAATTACTTGCCACAATAAAGCATGTTCTCTTTTATTTGAGCCAATTATATACCCACCACCGGGATTCCTTTTCAAAATGAGTGTTTCTTCCTTAAGCGCTGAAACAGCTCTTTTCAGCCTTCTCCACATGTTATCTGTTTTGTTATTCAAGACTAACAACTCCCACAGGGAATGCTCTTTCCTACACTGTGCTGCAGGGATGGAACAAAAACAAGACCTGCCAAGCCAGTTACTTGTTTAATTGGGATGTAAAACTCTGAGAAACCTTTTTGCTAACTTTTCTTTTCCTTTTTCACATGTATTTGGGGTTTTCTTGATTTGATATAATGTTATAAATTCTTGTAAATACAGATGTGTAGGTAAGTACATAGATTTCCCTGAAACCTTCTTTTGAAAAGTATTTGTGCATTTAGCAAGAAAATTTAACTATGTCGATATAGCTAGTAAAAAACTTGAATTTGAATTGCTTGAAGCAAACTAATGATCTTGGTCAAATTTCATGTTTTGAAATCTATTAATTCAGAGAAAATTAAAGAGTTAATTAGCAGGATCTACATTGCTTACATCAGGACATGTATCCAAGGATCAGATAGTTACTCTCAGATACACTGATGTAAATCCACAAAAATTAGCAGTGGCCTTGAAATCCTCATGAACATATTTCTGATTATTAATGTTTATCTGTATTGGACAGTGAGGTAATGAGAACTTTACTTGTGCCAGAATACAATTTGACTGCTTAATTCTCAGTTTTCTTCTCCTTATAACCAAGCCACTATGCTTTTGCTCTTTCCTCTCATCTATCCACAACAAAATCTGGCTGAAAGTCACAATGTACAATTCTGGGGGAAAAAACCACTCAGTTCAGAATTGAACTGAAATTCCCAAACTTCCATTAGAAGTTAAAAGAAAAAAAAAAAAAAAGAAGAAAAAAAGAAAAAAATAAAGGTCAAAACAACATTTAAGATTGAAATCATCCAAACCCAGGTTGGTGGGAGCAGGGGACCCAGGGCTGTGTCCACATCTTGCAGAAGCCCTGGCAGCTTGGCAAGGGCTGGGGTGGCGGGGTGCTGATGTACCCTGACGAGGAGCCAGAACTGCCAGGGACTGCGGGTTCCCAGGTTCATGGAAAGCAGCCTGGAAGATGCATGGTTCCCTTCTCTGACACAGTCCAGATGTGGGGGCTGTCCAGGAGATCTGCATCTTCAAGTCCACTGCAGGTAAATGGGGAGGTGTCTGGCAGAACTGTGCATGGTCAAGCACACTGAAAATGTTGGCATTTTATCAGAAATGTGCTTAAAGATATACCTCTATTTCAATGACAGAAAAATATTCATTGTAAAATTCCCATACTGGCTAAAAGCTCTAGTAGTGTTACTGAGTGAAGCTTCACTGACATTTTCACAGAGGTTTGTTCATTTTTGGCAGGAAAGAATTTTATCCCTCTTTTCAATCATGTTACACCCAATTTCCACCAAGTGTCTCGAAGTCTTTCGCCATTCTCTTAGCTTTTCCCATGATGTAAATACAAACTGCAGTAGAAGAGACTGTATTCCTCTGGATTTACTGTAGAGTAACTAAGTAGTATTGCTAAATGCTTCTTACTATGTTTTCCTTTCACTCCTCTGTATCTTTCCCATAAACTGAACTCTGCTGTTGAAAAACCTGTAAGAAATAAGCCAATAAGTCAAGTAATAATGATGACTATCAAGGCAAGAATCAGATTACATGCATATACTTCCTTTTTTGTTGTTGTTGTTTTTGTTTTGTTTTTAATTAAGTAACTAAATATAATACACAGCTATGATGTCTCTCTCCTTAGAATCCTTGGTTACAAGGCAGGAGGAACAGCTCTGCATATGTTCATAGATGATTGCAGGTGTGTAGGTTCCCTGAAAGCCTTCATTATATCTCTGTCTTCTAAAATGAGGCTATAACTAAGATCAGCACTAATATTCTTGTCTGAGTGCAACAATGGCATTGCAGACAGCTTCTGTCCTGGCTTCTGTCCTATCCTATGAAGCTAGTCACGCTATTTTAGCTCACAAATGGGATCTTTGCTTTTGCTGATTTTGTTTGTTTATTTTGCTTTGTTGTTGTTCTTGAACAGACTATTTCACTAGAAAGTTACTAAATATACTAAGTTCCTCCTGGAGGACCAATACCTCCAGAAGGGCAGCCAAATGGTATTTCCATTGACATAGCCAGGTCATGAAGAGAACACTTGTGCTCAGGTAGATTTTCGTGATATAAATATGTGTTCTTTTTATTCTAGATATTAAAAATGACAGTAGTTTTGTACCAAGAATCAGAACTCCATCAGATTGCAAACCACACTTACAGAGGTGTTTTTTCTTTCTTTCTTTCTTAATGGTTCTGTATTTTTCTCTATAATCTTGTTTTCATGGTTGCCCAAAGCCTGCAGAATCCCTCTCACTCATCATATGAATTGCTGCAACTAACTTCCTGTGGACTACTCTAATTTCATGCATTTCTAAATATCCATTTTCTATCTGTGTAATTACCACACTCATTTGCATGCAAACAGATGCTTTGGTAATTACATTCTTGTTTGCTTATTTTCCCACCAATATCAGCCTTTTTTCTTTCACAGTCATGCTTCAGTCTTTTCACACTGCAGAAAAGTTAGTATTCTGTCAATGAAAATTTGGGCAACTTCATTTTTTTTCCATTAAAAAGAGAAAAAGAATCGTTTCTAAGGCTATTTTTATGTTACAGAATCCAGCAGTTTTATGCAGATACTTGAGCTAACCCTACTCCAGAAGCCGTGCAGTTGTGTTATTGCATGTTTCCAGATTGTTTGCAATACTAACAGCATGTCAGTCATAACCTACATCTTGACATGGAGGTACGCTACATGGTGTAGAAATACATGAAAATATTCCTAATCATCTGTGGGTCTCTGAAGAGAGCTGATAAGATCCAAACAGTTTTGCAAAAGTTTGTGAATGGCAATTTAATGTGTATGTTTTTCCTCTTCGGTATGTGTATGTGTTTTCTCTTTGGTGTGAACTGTGCAAGCAAGCCAAGGCAAAAAACCAAAGGATCTCTAAGTCAGTGAGTATCTTTCTGAGTATCTTTCTGTTCAGAGAGATGCTGAGCATCAACTTGCTTTGAAATCAAGTTGCTATTTTTCACTTATGGCTTCCTTTCTCTTGAGCTTGTCTTGTAATCTTTGGTTTCATGTAGAACCCCAGCTGTCTTAGAAGTTCTAATAGCACCATCTTCTGACTATTGCCCTGTCAGGAGTGCTTTTATCTTTGATTTGTTGCATCTCTGACGGTCCTACTTTTGCAAAAAGCTGACAGCTCCCCTGCCTCATGCATTGCTTCGAAGATGCAGTGAAGTGGTTAACTGCATTAGACACTTAGCCATAAACTCATCTGCGCAGAGCTGAGAATTTCTTCACTTTGGCAGCCTGATATTGAAATGTACACACAAGTCCAATTAAAACGCAGAGAGAATTAAATGAAAACGGAAAATGTTCTGCTGATATTTTTGGTGCTGGCTAAGATCTGTAGGAATAGGAGCCACTGACAGCACTTGTCTTCTCAACCTCTTCCAAGGTCAAGATTTTATGGTAGATATTATGTCTAGTTCGTATCATATAAGTTATTACTAAAACTTAAGATACAGTTTCAAGATTATAAACCCAGAGTCATGTACTTCATTTATATGAGAAAAAGAGAAGGGTTCTTAATCTCTGGATTGTTTCCTTGCTTCTGTCACTGATTCACTATGAAACTTTGGAAATCAAAAATTCCATATTTGCATGTCTTGATGATGCATTTATAAAAAACAAATGAAATAAATTAGTTTTTGTGAAGCATTCTGAGACTGAAATTTGTAGAGCAGAACAGAAATAGTGCTACTTTGGGCACTGAATTTTGGTTTGTTTCCTAATTCTAATCTACCATATGCTTCTTTTTGTGATAGGTGAAAATTTTCAAAGATAGGTTTGCCTTGGTAGGACTAAGGCACCTTATTCTGTTTTCATTTGTAATACAATAATAGGAGCACAGGTGAGTTAAGAGGATAAATTATTTAGAGATAATGAAGGCCTCAGATGTATCAGTAGTCATGTAAGTTATTTGCATATACACACCATGTGATATAGTACTTTATCAGAAAATTATAGCTTACTTATCTGGGCTCTTCCTTCCATATATTTATTCTAATGTGCTCACTTGACTTCAACGTTATAGTTTGTTCCACCCTAAAGAACTTCTTTAGTGACTATCAAAGGTGGTTATTTGCTCAGGCTCTCTCTCTCTCTGTCTATTTATTTATTTGTATCACTTCCTTTGAAGTGACTTTCTCCAGTCTCTAAAACACTGATGTTCTTGTTCTTCTTGTTCTTTGAATATTTGACATATTGTGAAAAAGACTGAGAAACATAATGTATAGAGCTGATGGCTCACTGCAACTGAGAGGATGTTTCTGTAATTAGTGACATAGTGGGATGATTCATTGCATTACAGAAATCTTTCCAGGGGCGTACATGCTCAAGCAAGGTGTACACAGTTCTCTGCTGCCATCTACAAGCAGGGCAAGAGAGAACTGAAATCAGTGCTTAAATATACTTGTCAGTTGTGTTGATCTTTATTTCCCTGATGACATTAATTTATGAGTGAATAAGCTAGAGAGAAGTACAGGTGGTTATGGCAACATTCTTTACTGTATAGCTCCTTTAGGGCTCCTTTGATTTCACTAGAAACCAAAGGGTTCAGGTTTTATGCTTCAGTCTTAGCACACTCAGTGTCATCTCAGTTTTTTAACTTTGAATGCATATGTCCAAAATCATAGTGAACTTGCTGGATCAGAACACTTGCTACTCCCAACCCTACACTTATATTCAGATTAAAAAAAAAAAAAAAAAAAAAAGAAAGAAAGAAGGTAGGTGGAACTATAGACCTCATCTCAAAGATCATGAGAAAATGGGGAACTATCTCAAAATAGCTTGGAGCAAGAAGACTGTGCATTCAGTTAAAATGCTGGTGAGGTGATATGTAGATGGGTTTAGATCTTGCTTTGATTTCTGGCTATACATTTTTGTTTCATCTCCTGAACAAATGGTAGATGCTGAACATCCCAAGGGACCAAGAGCCCTTAAGGAACAACACAGACACCCCAAGAAACATTTTTTTTTTCTTATTTCTCCTAACTTTTCAGTCTTTAACCCTGTTTACACTGGTGAACTGTAGTGTATATTTAATGTCTCTACATTCAGAAATCTATCATGCAACCCCCCCTTGATACCTAAATGCTTTCAAGTGAAACCACTTGGAAACCAAGTGAAAACCATCATCAAGGTCTCCAATTGGTTCCTCCATCTACTGCACTAGTACACATCAATCCTTATTGACTTGATAATCACAAATTACCAGAATCCATACCAAGGCCTGTTTGACCAATTATTTGACTAACTAGTTTCTTGTTCCTTACTACATCTCTCTCCTCATGCAAATTGTTAAGATGCAAATCTTGAAGGCAATCTTGGCTGCCTGCCTGCTTTTCATATCAATCTCACTGTGCCTTTTCTATAATCACTGTCCTCCATCACCCAGTCCACAAATGTCTCCCATTTCCTTCAAATTGCTGTTCTAGCTAAGCTTTGTAAAAATAAAAGGTAAGGCATAAAAGGCGTTTTAGGGACAGTGCAAAGGTCAAGAGTGTGAAGCTGAGGAAATTCCACATCTCTTCTTATTGTATACGGAGTGGTAATGCGGATCTCCATTTTTCTACAGCACCATCTGTTCTTTTAGATCAGCACTTCATAAAATACCAGAGAATCTTTATGAAAACCTATTTCTATATTTGCATTATTTCAAGCTATGAAATATCACAGAATCACAGAGTTTCTAGGTTGGAAGAGACCTCAAGATCATCGAGTCCAACCTCTGACCTAACACTAACAGTCCCCACTAAACCATATCGCTAAGCTCTACATCTAAACGTCTTTTAAAGACCTCCAGGGATGGTGACTCCACCACTTCCCTGGGCAGCCTGTTCCAATGTCTAACAACCCTTTCGGTAAAGTTATTCCTAAGATCCAACCTAAAACTCCCCTGGCGCAACTTAAGCCCATTCCCCCTCGTCCTGTCACCAGGCACATGGGAGAACAGACCAACCCCCACCTCGCTACAGCCTCCTTTGAGGTACCTGTAGAGGGCAATAAGGTCACCCCTGAGCCTCCTTTTCTCCAGGCTGAACAATCCCAACTCCCTCAGCCGCTCCTCGTAGGACTTGTTCTCCAGGCCCCTCACCAGCTTCGTCGCCCTTCTCTGGACTCGCTCAAGCACCTCGATGTCCTTCTTGTAGCGAGGGGCCCAAAACTGAACACAGTACTTGAGGTGCGGCCTCACCAGAGCTGAGTACAGGGGGACAATCACTTCTCTAGCCCTGCTGGCCACACTGTTTCTTATGCAAGCCAGGATGCCGTTGGCCTTCTTGGCCACCTGAGCACACTGCTGGCTCATGTTCAGCTGACTATCAACCAATACTCCCAGGTCCTTCTCCGCCTGGCAGCTCTCCAACCATTCCTCTCCCAGTCTGTAGCTGTGCATGGGGTTATTGCGTCCCAGGTGCAGGACCCGGCACTTGGCCTTGTTGAACTTCATGCAGTTGACCTCAGCCCATCGGTCCAGCCTATCCAGATCCTCCTGCAGAGCCTTCCTACCCTTGAGCATATCAACACACGCACATAACTTGGTGTCATCTGCAAACTTACTGAGGGTGCACTCAATGTACTCATCCAGATCATCAATGAAGATGTTAAAGAGGACCGGCCCCAGCACCGAGCCCTGGGGAACGCCACTAGTGACTGGCCTCCAACTGGATTTGACTCCATTTACCATGACTCTTTGGGCCCAGCTATCCTGCCAGTTTCTAACCCAATGAAACGTGTGCCAGTCCAAGCCAAGAGCAGCCAGTTTCTTGAGGAGAATGCTGTGGGAAATGGTGTCAAAAACCTTGCTGAAGTCAAGGTAGACCACATCCACAGCTTTTCCCTCATCCACCCAGTGCGTCACTTTGTCATAGAAGGAGATCAGGTTTATCAATCAGGACCTGCCTTTCAGAACCCATGCTGACTGGGCCTGATCACCTGCTTGCCGTGCAAGCACGGCGTGATAACTCTCAAGATAGATTGTTCCATGAGCTTCCCTGGCACTGAGGTCAACTGACAGGCCTATAGTTCCCCAGGTCTGCCCTCTGGCCCTTCTTGTAGATGGGTGTCACCTTTGCTAGCCGCCAGTCAACTGGGATCTCCCCTGATAGCCAGGACTGTTGATAAATGATGGAAAGCGGCTTGGCTCCTCCGCCAGTTCTCTCAGTACCCTCGGGTGGACCCCATCCGACCCCATCAACTTGCGCACATCCAAGTGCCGTACCAGGTCACCAACCATTTCTTCGTGGATAGTGAGGACCATATTCTGCTCCCCATCCCTTTCCACCAGCTCAGGGTACTGGGTATCCAGAGAACAACCGGTATTGCCGCTAAAGACTGAGGCAAAGAAGGCATTAAGCACCTCCGCCTTTTCCTCATCTTTTGTAACAAGGTTTCCCCCCTCATCCAGTAAAGGATGGAGATTTTCCTTAGTCCTCTGTTTTGCACTGATGTATGTGTAATAAGATTTTTTGTTGTCTTTAACGGCAGTAGCCGGATTGAGCTCCAGATGAGCTTTGACCTTTCTAATTCTGTCCCTGCACAGTCTCATAACATCCTTATAGTCCTCCTCAGTGGCCCACCCTTTTTTCCAAAGATTATAAACCCTCTTTTTTCTCCTAAACTCAAGCTGCAACTTTCTGTTGAGCCAGGCCAGTCTTCTTCTATGTCAGCTCGTCTTTGGGCACATGGGGGTAGACTGCTCCTGGGCCGTTAAGATTTCCTTCTTGAAGAGCACCCAGCCTTCCTGGACTCCTCTGCCCTTCAGAACCGCCTCCCAAGGGACTCTACCAACCAGTGTCCTGAGCAGCTCAAAGTCAGCCCTCCGGAAGTCCAATACAGCAGTTTTGCTGGTCCCCTTGCTGGCCTTGCCAAGAATAGAGAACTCCACCATTTCTTGGTCACTCTGCCCAAGACAGCTTCCAACCACCACATCTCCCAGAAGTCCTTCTCTGTTTGTGAAGAGAAGGTCTAGCGGGGCACCACCCCTGGTAGGCTCACTAACCAGCTGCGTCAGGAAGCTATCTTCCATGCTCTCCAGAAACCTCTTAGACTGCTTTCTCTGGGCTGTGTTGTGCTTCCAGGATATGTCAGGGAAGTTGAAGTCCCCCACAAGAACAAGTGCTGATGATTTTGCAACTTCTGTCAGCTGCCTGTAGAACTTCTCATCCATCTCCTCATCCTGTCTATAACAGACCCCAACCAGGATGCTAGCCTTGTTGGCCTTCCCGCCAATCCTAACCCAAAGGGACTCAACCTTGTCATTCCCAGCCTTGAGTTCCAAAACATCGAAAGATTCTCTAATATATAGAGAACCACACCACCACCCCTTCTGTGCTGTAGAGCTTATAGCCAGTCACTGCAGCACTCCAGTCATGAGAGTGGTCCCACCACGTCTCCGTGATAGCAACCAAGTCGTAGCCTGCCTGCTGCACGATGGCTTCCAGCTCCTTCTCTTTGTTACCCATGCTACATGCATTAGTATAGATGCACTTCAGCTGGGCCATTGTCTTATCCCCCCGCCTTGCCATTGTTCCCCCTGGCGCAGCTCCAACAAGCCTTGTTTCAGCCCCATAGGGACACCGTAGGGATAGACGAAAACACCACCTGTACTCCCTCTCCCTCCACTAATCGCCCCAGCCCCCTAAAGTCCCGTTTGATAGCCTTGAGGCTTCTCTCTTCAATGTCATTACTGCCAGCCTGGGCTATCAAAAGAGGATAATAGTCGGAGGGGCAAACCAGGTTGGGAAGCTTCCTGGCAACATCCCTGACCCTGGCCCCAGGGAGGCAGCAGACTTCCCTACGGCTAGGGTCAGGCTGACAAATAGGGCCCTCTGTTCCCCTGAGAAGAGAGCCTCCCACAGCAATCACCCTTCTTTCTTTCTTGGTGCAGGCAGTCCTGAGGCGTGGAGTTGACTTCCTTGCCCTAGGCATCCTCCTGGGTACACTTTCTACCTCTTCCTCAGCTACCGGTCTCTCAGTCTCCAGGGCCTCAAACCTGTTGCATAAGGGCACCTGGGAAGGTGGGGCCAGTGGGGGAGGGCATCGCCTGCGATGTCGAACAGGGACCTGTCTCCATTCCTCAACTCCCAGGTCCCCTCCCTCTGCTCGACGGTGACAGAGCAGGGGTCCACCCCCATTCGGGGGTACCTCTCCTTGAGGCCCTGCAGGGAGTTGCTCCACCAGTCTATCTCCCGCTCGCACTCCCTGATATCCCTCAACCTCTACACCTCCTCCTTGAGCTCCACCACCATGCGGACCAGGTCATCCACCTACTCATACCTCACGCACATAGTTTCTTTGCCTCCCACCGATGGCAGCAACAGGCTCAGACACTCCCTGCATCCGGTGACCTGAACTGCTGCATTTTTGAACGGGTAGTCGGTCTGGGTGTGTACCGTCTTTCTGGTGAGCGCACTGTGCCTGGTGGAGACCATTGCAACCTAGCTAACAACTGTCGTTAAGGAGGTGTTTGTATGGGCGGGGGAGAGCGCTATGCCCGTCCTGTTCACCCTGCCTGCGTGAACTGACAAGTTCTAAAAAATTCTGTTTCTCCCTTTACTAATTTTAACCTTCTGAGCATTGCTACCTCATCTGCCACTTTTCATTTTCCTCTTCACCTGCTATGGCTGTGAAAATGGTTTTAGTTCTCTATTTGTTAGCACATATTCTCTATTTGTGCGTCTTTCAATGTGATGTTTATGGTTTAAGTGCTTTATTTGCATGCATAAATAAAGAAAAGATCTCCTCTTGGAATACAGACTGGCCTTTGAATGGAATTTTAGCCTTTTTTTTTTTTTTTTTTTCATTCAATCTATTTCAAATAAGTGATGTGCTGTTGAGGGCAATGAATTGATTTATGGATGCAGAATGTCACTGGAAAGGCCAGAACACAATGTGAAAATCCCGAGCTCTACATTCTGCAGTTGACTTTCTGAGTTCCCTGGATGACAGGTAAAAGTCAGTTGTAAAGAGCTAGGTCTCTCTGGAGTACGAACCTATGTTTGGCTGACTTGTGGCTTCTTCCAGATAGTGTGTGCAGGGTACTAGACTGCTCCGTGAAGGACGGCACAGAAAGTAGAGCATGGCTTAGTCCTCTCACATCATTGTTCAGACAAGTTTTGCTCTTACTTTGCAGTTGCTGAGCATGAGTGTTTGGTCTGTATGGATCAGTCTCAATTCACACTGTCAAAGAGCAGCAGTGTTTTTTTTTTTTTTTTTTTTTTTTTTTTTTTTTATGAAAACAATACTGCTTGGGCTGTATATTGTTACCATCACATATGACTTTGCTTTGAGATGTCGTGCATAAGGCTCAAAGCTTCAGTCCTTGGGCTAGATCGGCAGCTGGAGCTTTTTGGAGTAGCTTTATTATATTTGATTGATATCACCTGGAGAGTTGACACTGATCTGCAGCAACAAGAAATGGAGCTTTCCCATGTCACAGCACTCTGTGACAGCACTGTGCACAAAGAAAGGAAACCTGGATGTGGAATTCACCCAACAAGCAGCATACATCTCAGTGACAAATAATGGAAAGATAAAAAAAGCCCAGATTTTAGTCTCATGGGATCTACATGCAATCAAAAAGCTTTAATTTCTATAATTTCTAAACTTACTCTTCTTGTTTGATAAAAAGCACTTGTAAAAATTTTACTAGCTGATGAAAATCTGATTAGAATCCCAGTATAAACTCTTTTCCCTTTCTGGCTCCTATGTTTTTTTTGTTTGTTTGTTTGGTTGGTTTTTGTTTTTTTCTGGTTTTCTGCCATTGAAATAGATTTTGAGTAGGTAAAGTAGGTAAAATCACTCATCTTATGTTTGTTTTTACCTGCTATTTAGAGTATTTGTCAATTCTTAGAGTTCAAACAGCCACAGAAAAATATGATTGATAGTGAATTACAATGTGTGAAAATGCTTAAAGAGCTGATCATCTGTCCTTTCAGTTACCACATTTGTGCTGTGACTGCTGTACTTTCATTTTAAACTTATTCATGAAAGTATGAAGAATAAGTAGAAATATGAGAATGGCAGACTCTGTTGGGATTGCTGGAACCTTCTTGGGGCCTGTTCCCAAGGAGGATCTTAGGAAGTGAAAGAAATTTCAAGATTTGGATTAAAGTCCCTCATGGATAGTAAGATATTATGGATTTTTTTTTTTTTTTATATATAAATTCTTAAGCAGCAGGAAACATGTTTGTGTAAAAGTAAGGTAATAAAGTAAGCACTATAATTAATATAAATCAAAACTGATTATTCACAGAACCATCATTTTCAAACACATAATTAACAATAGATATTAGGAGAGACCGTTCTGAGAGAAACTGTGACAATCATAATAATCAATCTTCCAAGAAAGCTCAAGTTGAGTACTACTTCATATGGTACTTTTTCTTATTTAGTACATACTGCAATTGGAGTCAGGAGTCTAACTAATGGGAAAAAAAATAGAGAATCTCCTTAAGTCATCAGCAACTTCCTTCATATCTTGTTGTTAAGCACTACTTCAATTAATCAATTGTTATTTAAATGCACATTCTCTATATGTCTTTGACAGAGTTGGGCTATAAAGGTGTTAATACAGTAATGTGTTACTTATCATATGTAATATTTGCTTGAAAAGCCTAATGCAGACTTGCAAAACACAGAAGTTTTTACAGCATTTACAATTATCCTTGAATAGTTTGGGATCATAATGGCTAAAATTCTCAAAGTCACTCAAAGTCACTTACATAAATTAGGGACTTCCAGCACATTTTTAAAAGTACCTTTGATACCAGGAGTTAAAAATGCCAAACTGATCTAGGAATCCAAATGTTATTTTACTGCTAGAATAAACATTTTCACCCAAATGAAAATTAAAAAAAAAAAAAAAAAAAAAAAACAAAAAAAAAACAAGCCAACTTAAGCATCATCAAGCTGTCAAATTGCCTAAACTCAAATTTCTTCCAGTGAAGTTCTCTAAAAATGCTTGAATATTTCCCTTTGAGAATTCTGGGAGTGGCTACACTTGATTAGTAGTGAGACACATTACACTTACAACAAAGCCCAGGTAATCCCTACCTTTTTCATTGGCAGGCTCACTGGGCTGCTGTGCAAGTGTAACCTGATTTAATGGCTGGATGCCAGAGTCCTGACCTCTCCCTTCAGTTTGTTTGGGCATCTCCAGCTGAGTCATTTCAGCAGGCAGATCCAACAGAAAATTAATGTGAAAAAAAGGCTGTTGTTTTCCCAGCACATTGACTGGCTTCAGTGCAATGTTTGTCAAATGCTGAAGTCAGTGTAGTAGAAAGGGTGGGAGCATGAGTGAGAAGGACTGTTGGCTGGCTCAGCTGATGTGGAAACTCAACTTCAGAGCATGCTGGATTAAGACACACAAAAATACCACAGGAGTGAAGATGGGTTCCCCACCCTTCAGTAACACAGTGTTTTTGAAGGTTCTGATTCTGGTTACTTTAACTTTGAAAGATTTGCACCTTTATTTTTTAATCTGTCCTTACCTTTTTTTTTTTTTTTTTTTTTTTTTTTTTTTTTTTTTAATGAGCAATTTAAGTTCATTTGGAAGCCAAATCACCTGCCTGTATCATGTGAGCTGCTGCACATCCAGAATTGTCTCTGTGGTAGCAGGTGACTCAAGATCTGAAGCCAACACTGCCAGATCTTCCTGGGATCTAGCTGAGCACGCAGTCCAGCCCGCTCCATCCCATGGGAGCCCAGGGAGCTGCTGTCACTCTCCACCCATGGACTATTCCTGCAGGTCCTCCTTATCTTCTCCACCCTCCCAGGTATGTGATATGCAACTGCCATTCTCAGTTACATATGCCTTACCTGGGTATCTGCAGGGTGGCTTCAATTCTGATGGATGTCTTGGAATAAAGTAGCCCTAATATTGCCTGACAGAATTGTTCTTCTTTAGGGAGAGCATTAAATCTCATTGCAGGACTAAAAATATGCTTATAATTATGAGGGTTGTTACCTTAATGACTGAAGAATTCATGAGGGAAATGTGGGATCTAATCCCCTCACACTTCTCTGAACCCCAAATTACCACAACTTGGTCTCTAACACTCAGTTTTTTAGGTAAAGGGAATGCTGACTGATTAGCTTTTACCACCGATATTGAGTTTTATGCCTAAGACTGCAAAAATATTAGCTTGCAAAGGAATTTGTGGCATGAATTCCAGGTACATGGGGCCTTCTTCATGCTCTACAGGCTTCAGCAAATCTTCCAGAATTGCTTTAGTACCATATGCTCATTAGCTTAGTGAGTTCTCCATTCAGCTTCTGGACCCTAGAGAGAGAGACTTAACTCCTGCAGAGCACTCCTGTGGATGGTGAGGTATGTAAAGCACTGGGGTTTTTTGATGACTGTACCTGATACAAAGCAAGGTTCTGGCTGAAAAGGGGACTTACGCTTTTAAGTCACTTAGAAGCTTTTGAAAGTATCAGTGCTTGCTGTATTAGCTGAAAAAATGTTTTATATAGAATGTGATACTCCCCAGTTGCTTCAGGATACGTTATCTGGACTCTGAACCCTGTGGTCACTGTGAAGCCTCCCATTCACAGAAATGTTAAAGAGATGTAGACCAAGAAAGCTTACTGCATTTCTCTGGTGAATGTAATATGAGATCTTCACATAGTAGCTGATCTAATTTTCATCAGACACAGCTCACTATTTTAGGTGATCTAAATGCAGAAAAGAATGGAATTGATTATAAAACTGAATTTCAGCAAATAGCTTTGAAGTACAGTAGCTTTTCCTCCTTGTCTTGCATTGTTAGCTTTAGTTCTGTTTTACGATTGCCAGTTAAAAACTTGTTCTTCATGTGAATGAAGAAAAGTAATTTTTTTCTGTGTGTGTGTGATTCTACTGCTAAAGAATTGTGTATAACTAATAAAACAGTAAGACCATGCACAGCAGATACATAAATGCCCACAAAAATTTGACCATTTACTTCCTCTGTACGTTTAAAACACACCTCATGAGTCAGGATGGCAATTTTAGCCTACACTTAAATGTCTCCACTTAAATTAAACAAGACCAGGACATGGGTCAGTCCTGTTTCCATGTCCATCCTGTTGTCCATCTTTGAACTGCAGATTACTAATGGCTGTGGTTCACTCTAGGCATAGTTTTGGTTCATGCTAGTTGGCACTCTTTTATGCCTCATCTCAATTCAGGGAAGCTGTAGGCTTGGAAACTGCTCCCAAGAGGTGTTATAGATGAGGCTGTTTTCATAGGAAGACTGGAAAGCAACTTGGCTCTGTAGATGTGTACCATTAGTCCTTTGAGGCACAAGATGAGCCATAGCCCATTTTGTTCATCAGTATAGATGTGTTTTCCACTGACAGTAGAAGATAAATAGAGGCACAGGACCAAAAAGAGCATTCAGCAAGGATGAGATCTTTTCTTCAGCCAGAAAGGATGGGTCTGTCCTGAATTCTCAAATAGCAAAGTACAATAAGAGTGATCAAGTGAACACAGCCATTAGACAACAGGCAGTTTCATATTTTTTCCCTCAAGACTGTTCTCCCACTTGACTTCACCTTGATGTTTTAAACTAAGAGAGCTGGAATAGGTGCTGCTTCCTGGATGAAAAGGGTTTTGGTAGTGAGCAATGGAGCAGTCATCCAGGGCTGTTGCTGCTTCCTGCAGAGACCAGGGATAACTGGTAACAAAGTGGCTGCAGAGGAAGGGAAAATATAAACATAATTCTTCTTTTATTTAGATGTGATAGATACTTTCTGCTTGAATCCTACTGATTTCCCAACTCAAAAAGTAAAATATATTTTTATATATTATATCATTCAGACTGCTTAACTGCTTTCAGACTATTATTCAGACTGCTTTTATATATTATATTATTCAGATTGATTATTATTCAGACTGCTTAACATCATCTTTTTCCTTTTGAGTTGCATTTGCCATATTGGATCAAACTCATATGAAGGTTGATCTCAGAGGATTCTTAAAAATTTTCTTTAATAAGAGTGTCTCATTAAATTGGCTTTGAAGGTTTCTATATTCCTTCTAAGACACAAAACTTTTTAAATTAAGCTTAACTGTAATAAACTGTTTATCAGTAGCCTTATAATAGTTTGAGAGAAGCTTGTGATATTGAATTTCATGAGGTAATGTTAAAAATATTTTATCTTTTCCTTTTCTGTTCTGCTTTAAATTCTGTTTATTGTATCATAAAAATATTAGAAATACATAATTTCCCTTAATCATATCATTCTTTAATATTCTTTTTTATAATGTAGCAGAAATGATACAATCTTTCATATTATCAAGAAAAAAATAAAGATAGAATATTATTTTGGCTTAAAAGAGACATGATCATAAAATTAAGGGGAAAACAGAATCCAACATGGGACATAGACTTGAGAGAAAAATCTTCTTTATCTGAAAAAAAAAATACTCTGTGCTTCACAGCACACAGAAATATCAGGTTCTTGAAAAAAAATATGCATTATTTCTCTAAATAGAATACCATAGTCTGGATGTCTTTGTACATGCTAAGGTAGGTTTTAAACATTTTTTCATTAGTCTGGCACTGGATTTGAAAATCAATAATGCATTCCCTGAATCAACTTTTGCTGGAGATGGCAGAAGGCAACTTTCAGAATTCATTTGCTGTTAATACAACTACTTAAGTTTGCACAGCTGGGAGACTTCTATTTTTTCCTGCAGACTTTTCTCCCCCCTCCCCCACTCTGATTTGTTATTGTTTGAAATTCTGAGAATGTTTTACACACTTTTCCAGTGTACAACATTTGGACACTGATAAACGAATGGCATGTATGATATAAAGCCTTGTGGAAGACCCTGAAGGGTCTATCCAGGGAGAGGCACACATCTGTCTCCAGCTGTGTAGCTATTTAGGAGTGAAATGACTTGTCCTGGGTTGGGCAGAAATGGTAATTATTTTCCTTGTTGATGTGAAGATCAAAGGTTATTCTCAGGAAGTAAGGACAAGGACTCTGCTATTTAACAGGAAAGATTTATACAGGACATAATTTAATACACGGTTTGCACATTAACCTGGTGCTAATGCATGTAGATGACAGAGAAAATGTAAACAGTCCTGATGTAAGATAAATTATAATTGGTGAAAAGCAAATTAATCTACTGGTCATGAATCTCCCACAACTTAGCAGAATCTTGAGCAGCTGCTACATTCCACAATCACACTTTGAAAGGGACTGCTTGATCTGAGGATTTCTTGCTACAGTGCAAATAATTTGTTCCTCCTGTCCAGTGTGGCTGCTTTTTTTTTTTTTTTTTTTTTTTTTAATAATGACCCCCCACTTCTAACAACAGCATCCAGTCCTAGACTAACCTGATTTACAGATTTATTCCCATAAGAGTGAATCCTTAGGGTTAAGGATTTTCAAGGTACAAACCAAAAACCATCTCCCTCCCCAAAACCACAAAGGTAGTAGTTTATAAATGACTTTTCATAACTGAGTGTATCATGACCTCGTGGTCAGTAGAGGAGATGTAATGTTTACTTCTCCACAGTTTCCTGATACAAGGCCAGAAATCCATGAAGTAGCTTTTGCATATTTTTGGTTCCTAAAATCGATTTATATTTGCAAATAGTTTTTCTCTGTTAAAAGTTATTCAGTGTTAAACACAAATATACAAAGTGTTTGAGCAAAGAGGAAAAAAAAAATCTGGAGAAATTATGTGGGAGAAAACATCAGGATCTCTTAGAGAAAACCAAGACTGAACTAAGATTTATACACTAAGCATTGTGACATAATACATTTTTCAATAACACTGACACATGCATAAAAGCTTTTCTGTTCAACAACTATGAGTTCCAGTATCAATAGGACCTTAGTTCTCTTTACTGTCAGATTCCGCTCAGATCTGTACAGGCTTAAATCAGGAAAAACTCCATGAGCCAGAATGACTTCTACTGATATGAAATCAGTATAAATGAGTTTTGCATAAACATGAAATGCTCATTGCACATTCTTATGACAAACAACTACCTGTTTGGCAGAGGTTTAGCCAAAAACAGTGGTAAAACTATTTCATTACTGTAGTTCATTCACTAATATTAATGGAAACTTGTTTTGCCATATCTATTAGAATCCAGTCTTTTATCTCCTGAATAATTGCTAGGCTATGGAGAAACAGTGCAGGGAATGCAATTCTAGACTTGTTCCCTTGTCTAACTTTCCATTTTGAAATGTGCAAGAAAGCACATCCAAGGGACCAAAAGATATGTTCTCCTCAGATGGCATTGCTATGATGCAGGTATCTGATGTCTGCGGAAAGCAGCCAGTGGCAGATTGCGCAGAGAATATCTAAGCAGGCTTTCACATCATAGAGAAGTTTCCACCATAAGAAAATTTGGTTTTCTAATTTTGTGCAGGCTCTAGTAAATCTCTCAGCATAGACTAATTTGCTATTACAGTAAGTACAGCCAAAACCCAGAAATCCTCCAGCTAATTCTGCTGCAAGCCAAACCTCACTATTTCCCCACTGTACTGCCCTCCCACAGAACAAAATTTTACTGGATTCCCTTAAAATAGCAAATGAACTTTGAATTCATTGAGGGAAAATCAGCTTCAACCAATGAAAGATAGGCTAACCAAGCTAGGGGTTACTCTTAGTTTAACACATAAAGCATTAATATATTATATATGTTTCATTATTATATATAGAGTGTAGCATCCTTCAAGAATTTAGATAAATGTAGCATTTCTGTTTTGTTAAGCCAGTGGGATGGTGGAGTGGTGTGGACCACACAGAAGGTGAAGAAAGAAGCAGTAAGAAAGGCTTGGAAAAGGAGGCTCCACACCTGCTTTTTCAGGTGTAGTAAGCAGAGAACAACAGGTACAGTAAAGCTTAAAGTGTCGAGATTACCAGTCATTACTGGACTGATATAATTAAAAGCTTACCTGATAGGAGCTTCAGCTACTGAGACCATAGCTTCCTTATTTATCTTGGTGATAAAGAGCTTCCATGTTGAAAGAGTTGGATGCCAGCAGTCCTTAGTGTCAAATTGCTAAGAAAGGAGCATCATGAAAATCAATAGCGGTTGTTTGTGGGCATGAAGAGACAGTTTCTACTGAGCAAAGCTAGGTCAAATCAGGTAGAGCAACTGCTGTGCCATCACCATGAGAGAAGGAGCTGTATGTGCTTTCTGACTATGCTGACAATTGTGATACCATATCAGTGTTGGGAAAGGGTTATCTGTACTCCAACTGATTAGTAGATACAGAAAAATGTTTCTCCATTTAGCTATCAATGATTCATTAAAAACAAACAAGCAATGACAGCAAAAACTCTAATATGTCTTGTATTATCTGTAACTGTAACACTTAGTATGGAAAGTTTATAATGGAGCTCAACTCTTTCCTGGTCTCTTTTTCATTTCCTTTTTCATGTTCAGAATGTTCTAATACATTTATTTTTAATGCATTTGCTACATTTTACGCTTATTACTCTGTTAACACTATTTTTAATTTTTCCCCTGAATAAGTCTGAAGCAAAATTGTTTTGTATCAATTTCTATTCCACAGAGATTTATTGCTAGAGAAAAATAAGAAACTCCACAATTAAAAAATATATAACCTTCAGCTTTCAAAAGATCACACTGTGGACACTTTAAATACAAAAGCATACTGAATAAAGTTATATTGTATACAGTTAACCTCTTAAGTACAAGATGGATATTTGCCACGTGTGTCATCTTTTCCAGGATGAATCCATTCTCTACGATTTTACCTATGTTATATATCTTGTGGTAGAAGCTCATAAAAATCCACAGCTAGTCACTTAATAAAGACTAATAATATTAGCTGGCCAGAGATGGGAAAAGCAACTGAAATGGTCCATGCTACTGACAAAGCCAGATTTCACAATAACTTACAGCAAATCTGTAGAATGTGAATAAACTCCTTAGAGGACAATTCAATTGTTGAAAGAAAAAAAAAAAAAAAAAAAAAAAAAAAAGACAGTGGCAATACAAGAATCCAACAGCCTTTTAAAAATGTTATTTTTATAGCAGTTTCATGAAAACCTAATGACTTCCTAGTGTCACAGAAATATAGTTGTTTCATAATATCACTGGGGAGTGTTATTAAACAGAAGTTAATTCATTCATTCAATAAATAAATAAATAAATAAATAAAATAAAAGAAAGCTCGTGTTTCCTCCCAGCAGTGCAGCTCTCATATATTTTTTCTTTGTAAAGACAATTGCTGAGGATCTGGTAATGAAGACTCCTCTTATGTAGGAATGTTTACAGTCATTAGCCTTCAGGCAAAGTTTATCAAAGGAATACAATTACTTTAAAAAATACCTCTGACACTTTAAAAATACCTCAGTGGCAGTTAACTCATCTGCTTTCAAACTAGTTCCACAGGTTGCTGCAGAGCTGGACTGCAAGGGAAGCCAGGGTGCATGTTGTGGATCAGCTTTCTAAAACCAAGGGGCTGCAAAATTCGGTGTCATACTGCATTCCTCACCATGTGAATCACAGGCCATTGCAGCTGCTGGGTTTGGGTGAATCACCTTGTTCAGTAGCATGATCAACTGGCTGATAGAAAGCAGGAAAAACAGAGTGATTTCCTGGCAGCAGATCTAGAAGTGACGTATGGAAATGTTTCTTCATACCAGTCATGGTTAGCTGGTGGAACGCGTTGCTGCAAGAGCACATTGAGACGGGCTCTAGAGAAGAGTGAACATCTATCATTTTATTTCAAACTCCCAAGATTTAGACCTATAAAGCCTAAATATACAGATGAGACAAAACTTCACACATCACAGGAAATGATCTAGCTCCTAATGGATGGTTTACAGGAGAATCTTCTGACATATTACCTATTTATTTCACTGGTTTTCATAGGTGGCTGAGAAATAGTAATGGGACTATGATAGATAACTAACAGTGTGACAGTTTGACAGCTGCTTATAATTTAGGCTATGCTTTGGACTTTACCAAAAACTTCAGCAATTTATCCTGAAAGTGAGTTGGTATTTTCTTGTATGTATCCCACCATTTCTGAGTCCTAACATTAGTTTCTATGCAACAATACTTAGCTAAGAAGTCATAGTATTTTCCAGCTTTAGTTAACAATCAGTTTTATTCCTCACTGCCACAGAACCCTTGATCTTGATGATAATCTAATTTTGCCTGTTCTGTGTGCCTGGAATAAGGTTGCTGAATGTTAGAAATGGTAGCATTTTATTTGATGAACTTGTATCCTGCTTCACCGTGCATTAATTACATACAGGAATGTTAAAGGGATAAGAATACATTATTTTAGAATGCAATGCAAGTGAGAATAATTAATATGGAGCTATTGGTCTCTGTGAGAGCAGGATCTGTCAAGAAGAGTCCTTACTGTCACTGTGCACTGTTGATGCTGCTTCCTGAGCTCCACATTTCAGTAAAATGTTATTAATTTATAGCATCCATAGCTTTTTGGTGTTTAAAGTAGATTGAGTAAGTTTCTATTGCTTCTGGCCTGTAGATATTTGATGTGTATTGCTAATCTATTACAATAAAGAAATCTGATGATGAATAAAAAAAAAAAAAATCAAGATTTAGCTCCAGGATAACCTACAGTCTTTGTGGATATTCACTATGCTGCGAGTCCTCTTCTGTCCTGGGCTCAAATCCTTGTCATTGGGAACTCTTTGGAACAGGAAAAGGCAAAAGGTTAAAAAAAAAAAAAAAAAGTATTTTGAGGTCTCCTTCAATATAGCACTTAAATCTTTCTTTAAAAATGTGATTACTTACAATAGGGGAAAACATATACACAATTGAAAACACAGGATCTAGCACTATTGAGATTTTTAGGCAGCCTTACATAAGTAATCTCTGCACAAGTTTATGAGTTGTAGCTTTTATGCTGTTGCAGAGGGCTGTTGGTGCACCCTTCCCTTTCACACAATGGCTTGGTGTTGGCAGCTACCCTTTGATGATGCAATGTATCTACCCCAGCTCCTAATTTCTGACTGTAAAATCCTCAGCTGTATTAGGAGGAATCACCTTTGAGAAGATATCAACACTGATTTGCAATTCATTTACTTTTTATGCTTTTTTTTTTTTTTTGTACTTTCTATGCTTTTTTGTACTTTCACTCGAGAAAAGAGAAAAATTATTGTTTTCACATCCTGACTTTTACACACTAACCTAGTGATTGCTTGGTTACTTCTACCTTTGCAAGAAAGACAGTAGGTAGATTGGATTTACAAGTTTAAAGAAATCTTGTAAAATTTATGCACTTGGGCCAAGCTTCATCTGTGAAGCTGTGCAATGTAGTGGCATTGCCTGGCTGAGCAAGAAACTTGTTTTAGAACAGCACTTTCTTTAAGTGGTGGAAATTCTTCATTTCCCACTACTAGGAGAGACAGACTGCCACATCCCAGAACACTATAAATACCACCGCGCTGACTGATGCCTGAACTGGGCAGCACAGTTTGGGCTGAAACCATAAAAGAAGAAAAGAAAAAAAATATTGATGTGCTAAATAGACAAAAGGGAAATTAGATTAAAAAAAAATAGTTTGGAAATTTAACAAGAATAGCAGCAGCTGTATAAAACCCCTCAAATGTATTTATTCTATGGATAAATTTATTTGATTGGTTTTGTGTTGTACTTTGTATGTGGCAACTCCTGTATTGTAAAAAGATGTTACACAATGTTAAAGAAGTTTTACTGTAGATTTAATGAACACTCTAAAAAGAGTTTATATTTAGAGGATAAGAATTAAATATGTATATAATTCAGAGTGCAAATATGCTTTCACTTTGGTGTAGCAGAACTGTTCAAGACTGAAATCTCAGGTTGCAGTTTTTAAATGATTTTCCATATATTATATGGATTGAGATTAATCTTAATTTTAAATTGGTTAGAGAGCCTTTCAGTATTAATCAACAGATTTTCCAAGTAATACATATTTTTCTACCTTCCTGTCTTTGACTCATTGAATTTAATAAGGTAGAGATTTCCTCCTCCAAAGATGGATCTGCTAAATAAATTTGAATGAACTTAAACATGTTAAAAACAAAACAAAACAAAACAAAAAAAACCTTGGAAGTAATGGTCTGAAAATATCAGGAGGTTGAATCTATAATATCCCAAACATGACAATTTGAAATTAAATCTGAATCTACATGCTCTTCAATTGTTGTTCATAAATGTTAGCTCCTTATATCTTTTAAAAACCCTTTCCCCAAACCCATAACCTGAACATGAAGTTCATATAGGAAAATATTATAGAATAAGGCTATTATTATACAAGCCCCATAACTCCCACGGAATTTCCCTTATGAAAAGGAGCTCCAGACTGGCCAGTTGGCTTCCCAGTCATCTTTAGTGGTAGAGATATTCAGTGGAGTTATTACTGTGGGTAATGCCCCATATGCTTCCTGCATTAAGAAGGTGAGGGGAGAAACACACCTGCCATGACATAAGTCATAATGAAATTCATTCTGCAAGGTAGAAAAGCCCTAAAAAAAATGAATGGAAAGTCTCTATTTCTGAATTTCAGTGTGGAGTTGTAGAAGGCATTTCCAGCCAAAAACCGATCAAGTTTTTAAAGGAATGATGGGGACAATCTGTATTCTGCATTTACAAGTTCACAGGAAAGGCTAGAAAAGAAAATGAGAAGAGTTGCCAGGTTTTTAAAAGAGGCTGGTGAGTTCTGAGGGTGTTTTTGGATGGCAGTACTGACAGGCCACACCAGTTCATTGGTGTTAAGCCACATGCAAACACAAACACACAAGAGTAAAAGTACATTCCTGTGTGCCCCACAACAGATGGTTTGTAGAAATTGCAGAACGAACCTACATTTAATAATATATCTGTGCTTTGAAGCAGGTTTTATGATGCCAAGTACAGTATATGTCTGCTAAAATGTAACTAAAAAAATCATGCACAACTTGCAAATCTCAACCCATTTATATGGCAAACACGTGGGGCAATGCTATGGCAGTGGTTGGGACGTGCGGCAGGGGTATCAGCATCTGCTGCAACTCCTGCTGCTGACAGGTTCCAAGCTGAGTGGACTTCTGCTCGGACCACATGTGGTTTTTTGGAGCTTCAAAAATGAACAAACAAAAGGGGTGTGCAAATTAAGTACTCCTCTATTTTCATTTTAGTTGGCAGTTTCAAACTATTTCAGCAGAGCTACCTGAATGACTCTTTGAAAAACAACCTATACTTTTTACCTATAAACCTTTCTCAGACATGATCAGGTTAGAGGCTATTTCATGAAGCAGCAATAGATCAGTGCAAGAACACCCTAGGTGTGCAGAATAGAAATGCTGACAGACCTTCAGCTACAGATGTAAGCAACCCAACTCAAATGTACTGCTGCTAATTAAGTAGATGAAACAGAAAACAGAGAGAAAAATTAGTTCAAGTTCAGTGGTTACTTGCTGCAAATTTGTAAATGGGCTCTCTACCATGGAGATATGTAAAATAATGCTCTTGTTAAAAGTTATGTGGAAAATAAAGGTTCTCAGCAAGCTAATTTTACTCTGTTAACAAAGCATGGTTTCAAGCTATTCTTGTTAACCATCCACCCACTTTCTCTTCCTTCACCACCTCAGATTTGCAGATAGGAGGTACAATTACAGTCCTTTGTTTCATCCTGAGATCTCTTTACAAAATAAAGTCTGCTTTCATCCTGTTGAAACCTATGTGCTTTCCTTCATTGTGTAAAACTAAAGGAGCTGAGGTCTAACGTTAAAGTAATCCTTTGTGCTGCTTTTTTCCCCTCCCTTCTCTTTGTTGTATGTATAGTCTAACTCTCTGCCTTCAATTGAACTTTTCCCCTGTCAAATCACACACTTAAAGCAGGAAAAAAAGAAGCTGGGGTGAAATCCTGGCCCCACTATAGTTAATGGACTTTAACAGGGTTAGGTTTCCATTGTAGCTACCACTGCTCTTTTTGATGCTCCTTTTAATCTTGTTTGAGATGTTTGCTGCTGGGATGGAGGTGATATTTTTGATGTAGATGGTCTAGAAAGAACAGAGTGCCATGAATTCCTGTGATATAACTGGGTTTGACTACAGCACTTGACACAGTAGTGGGAGTCAGGGTCTAAGAACAAGCACCCCATTCTTAACACATAAGCAATTCCTAATACAACTCCAAAAGTGAGTTGTATTTGCATTTGTATTTTTGCTTGTGTCTATGTTTTTGTTCATATTTTTATTTCTTCTTATCTACTGGCCTTTTAAGATCTGCCAGAACATCCCAGCAACCCAGGCCAACTGATTTGTCCAGTGTGCTTCATGGGGTGTTCTGGCAACTTGTAGCAGAAGAGCATGCTGCAGAAGACAAGCAGAAAGTGTTGTAGAAATAAAGAAAAGCAGTCAAAAACAATTAAAAAATTACCAACATATGATTGACAACTGTGGTGGGAATCTTTGTCACTAAGTTGGCCAGGGCAAGCAGAAGACTTATCTGCAAGATCGATATAGTGAAGTTGGAGGAACAGAACAGTTAAGATATGGATGTTAGAGTGCTTCTTGTGGTAGCTCCTGCTTTTTCTTTCATGCCTGTAACACAGCTGCTCTCTGAAGGAGCCACAGGAGATGGGATTGATGGCAGGCTTGTCAAAAGAGTGGGTGCCTGAAAATTAACCCTTCCCCCTTCCTCTGTCACTAGTTTCATACCATGGTGATTTCCTGGCCATCTACTTCATTTCCATTAAGTAATCCCACTGAGTGCACACTGAGCCCTCGAGGCAGCACACGCTTTGTGTTGATCAAATCCACAGGGAAACAGAGATTGGAGTAGATAAGCTTGCTCAAATAGGCAGAATGAGCTGCTTCACATTTCTATATCTTTCCCTTTCTTCACCAGTGAGTCTCAGGATGTGCACCATCATGATCCTGGAGAAACTCTGCTTCTTCCTTACTCAGTATCAGCTCCTCTCTGTGACTGAGGCACCACTTTTCTGAAATAAATAGTGAAAAATGGTTAAAATTCTACAAGTTTAGCTTCTACAAGAAAACTTACTTAATTGTTCAGGCTCTAAGAAACCATGTAATGGCCTATACTCAAATTTAGCTTAAAAGGAAGAGTAGTTTCACTGTGATCATTGTTATCTTCATTGTTTTTTAGTCCAAGAAATGATTCAAGGCTTTCCTATTGCAACCAAATGATATTAGCAGGAACCTTAGGGTAGACCATTCTTATGATCTCTAATTTTTGGCTTTGTGATTTGAAGATGCTCAACTTTATAAAAGTATTTTGCTAAAATATTTATTCTGTATATCCCTGCATAATAACCACTATATTTTGGTTCATTTAAACTGTCATGTACAAATTTATAGAGAATATAAGAAAAATAGACATCAAGGGTGAGATTGTTGAGTCAGGGAAATGGACCCCTGAGGGGGATGACACAAACTTTTGTCTGAATGAGGAATATCAAGCTCAATGTTTGGGTGGGAGAAGGAAAATCTGTGAAATGATGTGGTGGTTTTACCATGCTAGGCAGCTGAACACCACAACTGCTCTCTCACTCCCCCTCCTCAGATGAAGAGGGGAGAAAGTAAAGGAAAGAACAACTCACAGGTTGAGATAAGGATAATTTAATTAAAGAGAAAAAATATTATTAAGGAAGTATTATTATTAATTAAACAATTCAACTAAAGGGAAAAAAGGGAAAAGGGAAGAGGGAGGGGGAAAGCAAATAACAAAACAAAACAAGTAAAGGCTATGTTGAAGTGCAGAGGAAAGAAATTACCCTCTACTTCCCAGAAATGAACGATGCTGGACCACATCCTTGAAGCAGGGCCTCAACGCACATAGCCAGTCTTCGGAAGGAGGACAGATGTTTTCACAACAATAGCCCACCCCCCCCTTCTTCCTTTTTCCACCTTTTATTGCTGAGTGTGACATCATATGGTATGGAAGATCCTTTTGTTTGGTTTAGGTCAGCTGCCCTGGTGATGTTTCTTTCTCACTTTTTTGCCCACCCCCTAGGAGGGTTAGAGAAAGTCCTGATGTGTGCCAGCGCTTCTCAGCAACAGACACAACACTGGTGTTGTACCACTGTTGTTCTAGCTACAAGTGCAGAGTGCAGCATTGTATGGGCTACTGCAGGGAAAGTTAACATCCCAGCCAGACCCAGTACAAATGGAAAGACACATTTTCATAATTCCTATTAGGCAAAGTGACTTTGTTCATATACAGCCATTGTACCTGCATGCTGCTTTTTGCAATAAGAGGTAGAACTGGTCTCTCACTGTAAAGAGGATCAAATTTAAAACAACAAAGATTAACAGTCTTCAGCAGCAGTACTTATGTCTGCTCCATAGGACAGCCAGCAGCTCTGGACTCCTCCAAGATGTTCTAAAAAAGAAAGCATTTGGCTAATTGGACAAAGGTGCTTGGTGGAGCTCTAAAATAATCACTACCATCCCTCATCTTTCCCAGCCCTAAATATACATTTGAACTCTATCTTTTAATCCTGTTTTTTGGCAGAACATCTTTAATCTCCTGCCCTCCATACTCAGAAAAATTCATCTGCATGTGAGTGTAAATAAAAGTTACTATTTATAGTAGTTTAAAGTGATTTATATTGTCTAAATTTTTATTATACTGTCATGATGAATTTACAGGCTTTTTTCAGTGTTTTGCTTTGAATAGAGACTCACATGTGTGCTCTGCTTATGCTGTCTAACTACTGAAGTGGGCTGTTTTTTTCTTCCAGTTAAAATTATCTTTGACCCTTCCTATCTTTTTCTAAAATGCAATTTGAAGTCATTCACAAACAGTTGCAGATTTAACTTGAAGCTGTTTAACTGTTCACACCAAATGAAAAATAAAGAAAAATTTTGGAAATGAGAAATTTTCCAAATGCTTTAAAGCCTAGTTTAGTTCATAAGAAATCTAAAATGTCTTCATAACCCTGTTTTGCCACTGTCATTGCATCCATAGGTAGAACACAATGAAGTAGTTTGAATATTTGCTTAGATGTCCTGCTCAAGTTCTCTGCCTATTTTTTTTTTTTTTTTTTTTTTTCCCTTCTTGGAGTGTTTTCAGCTTTTTCCTGCAGAATACAGTGTGGTAGCTTTCTCTGACACTCTTTCTCTCCCCGTGAATTCCTGTTTAAACCCCTATTATTTTAAAGAAAAAGAAAACTAGTTAATGCTATTTTGATTAGTGGAAGAGGAAATAAGAATTTTGTTGTATATTTTGGTTCTGTGGTCATACAGAAAATGTAATTATTTGTACAGCCCACTACCCACATACTAAATTTTTGGGTGATGATTTCCTGGATGCATTACATTGAATTAATAAAGCAATTTGATGTCCTTAGGTTTAGGTGGGGGAAGGTCTATGAAAAGCTGGCTGGATTAGTTAGTGACCTAAGGACTGCTTACTTCTTAGTGACTCTGTACTACAATCTGTTTTTTTAATGACTGTTTCATTTTGTTTTAATTCCATGGTTGTTGTGACAAAATGAATTATCGGATGTAGAAAAATGTCAAAGAATCTGGGTTTAATTAATCATTAATCTCCTTGTGGTTTGCAGGGAGCTGTGGCAGGAGTGGGGAGAAGGCCCTTCTCCCCACTATAAGGCTTAAGTCACAGCAGGGCAAGAAGTATTCAGAAGTTTCTGAAGTGTCAAGAAAGAACTTGTCTAGCCTGGGACTGACAGAATTTATGGTATAAAAAATAATCCTTTCATTCTGATTGAGCCTTGCTGCATCCAGTTATGGGCTTTGCACTTCAGGAAAAAATATAGTTCACCTAAAAAGGGAAGCAGAGGAAGTAAACTGAGACCTTGAAGACATGGTTTATTCAGAAAAAAAAAAAAAAAAGGTTTATTAATGTGGTAGACTTAAAGAATTGTACCTAGTAGAATGATATGAAATGAGAAAAGAAGAAAAAAAAATAGATTTCTTGATCAGTGAGGAAAGATCAAGAAATAATAGGCTGAAATGATCATGTGGAAGGTACAAATTACCAACAAGAAAACTTTCCAGTGATTAAGTGGTGAAGAGCACTTTTCCAGGTTCCTATCAGTAACATGAGAGACATAACTCAAAACAAGTTGGGCTGACTCTCCATCACAATCCTATCTTCCACCACGTGAGCTCTGAATCAACAAGATTCAATTATGGTCATTTTCCTTCCAGCCAGATGCTGTAAACCTTGGACCAGTGGATTCCAAATCAGAAGACAAGGTGTGAACACAATGAAAATTGTGTTCACAATTTTGTGTTCACAATTGTGTTCAAAGCCCACTAGCAAGCTGTAGGTCTGCAGGACAGTATCAATACCAGTCTTGGGTCTGGTATGGGGAAGGCAGGAGACAATGGAGTTAGACCCAGTAATTCATGGGACAAGATCAGTTTATGTTCCTGAAGTAACATAAATACCATGAAACACTATTGCTCTAAGAGAGTGTTAACTGAGACAGAAATAGGCCATGATTCTGGTCTCAGTGAGTTACTCAACCAAGTGAGTAATGCCTGTGTTTTGTCCCTGATCTAGTGGGAACGTATTTACATGAAATAGAATAGTTTCAACAGACGCTGATTTTGCCCACTTGCTCCCAGAAGGCTTTGTAACTTTTAAGCCTCTCCTTAAAGATTAGGGTTAAAATTCTTCAACACAGATAGTTAATTAGCTACTGTCTGGATTAGTACTTTAACCCATGAAGTACAGGATGAAACAAACAAGAAGTTTTGTGTAAAAGTTAACCTGAAGAAAAACAAAAGTAACTATTGTATGAATTCAGCAGAATTTATGTGTAGAGTTAGGATCACTGAAACTGAACCTTTTAGGGGAAAAAAAAAAGACCTTATCATTGTTAAAGGTTGTCAAGACATTCTTATAGCACTTTTTATTATATTACAGTGCTAATACATTTAGACATACAAAACTAAATCTAATGCTTGGACATGTTCTCTGTGAATGTAATATCTTCTTTCCTTTCTGGAAAGATAAGACCTGAAAACAGCTGTTGCCCTCATGGGAATGATGTCCTAGGTGTTACCAGGACATGACCATAATTGTGTAGATGTTTGCTGCTGTTTTAAATAGCTTCAGTGGATCAGTAGACAATGCTTCTTTATAGCTTATTCTACAAAGAGAGAAAAAGTTAAACACCTCATGAACCTAGAAGACAAAGAATGAAAGCAAAAGGGGAAATCTTGTTTTACAATGAGGGCACAATATGTGCAAATACTTCTTTTCAGCTTTGCTCATTGATGTTAAAATGTAGTACCAATTGCAGCAGAACTATTTTCTTATAACAACAACCCTTTTGTTGTTTATCCATTTATCAATGTACTAGAACAGTCTCCTGCACTATTTATGACTTATAAGAACAAGTTTAAAGTAGTATCCCCACCATATTTGTTGCTTAGCTTATTAACATTTGGAGAGTGACTGTGGTATAGTCAAACGTAAGTGCTAGTAAATAGATTTCACATTCTGGAGTATAGAACCTACACAGTTCTTAGACAGTCTGAACAAATTCCTATCCACTCCTTAATTCCCCACTACCCAAAGGAAAGAATCATTGTTTTCTAAGCCAGATTTTTTTTCTCTTTTTTTTCATAGTACATTACATAGCTCCATTACATAGCTATCAGTGACGGCATTGAAGATCAACATGGTGTGAAAGGTGACCCACTGGTGTAAAAAGAGAAAAACAATAAGCAATATAAGTGGAAGCCAGAAAAAAAAATCTGCAAAATAGAAACAAAAGAATATATTTGGTCTTTTCTGTTAGTTTGCTGCTGTCATTCCTCATTCATTTCAAGAAAAGGGCTAACTTACTTTTTTAAAAAAAAAATAAAAGAAAACAAAAAAACAAAACTGGCACTACTGAAGAGCTCTATGTGCAGTTTCTAATGGGGAAAAAAAGTTGTAAGAACCTCAAGAGCAGATGAAGGGCTGTTGAAGCCTATAGCTGTGACAATGCTTGTGGGAAAGTCTGGAACAGCAGGGAGGAAAGTGTCAGCCAAGAAACCAGAAAAATGGTCCAAACACTATCATAAAGCCCTTATTTTAATAATATGTTTTTAATTTTAATAATATATCATTATTTGGTTTGTTTCTTAGGGCTCTGTGTTTATTAAAATGTATTCCTTGAAGCTGCCAGTCTTTTGGAGCTCCCCTAAATTCCCTCAACATGCAGCTTTGGTGTTTTTCCTCTGTTTTGAGAGGGTACATTAATAACCACAAACTACTATAGGCATTAAATAGGCCACCCACCCTCCTAACAAGTCCAGCCTATGTTTCTATCCACTCGTCATGGCAGCTAGCCTAATGGGAATGATGTCAAGGGGTGCAATGAAACACTCCGTGCACCTCTTGACTTCTATCTTACGGAGGATCTTTCCCTGTTTGACAGCTATTCATTCGGTCAGGGAGTGGAGTTGATTTAGTGCTGACTAGAAAGGAAGAGTGCCACCCGTCATACCATCAACAGCAGATCTGGCTTCCAGCCTGTGCTGTTGCCCTCTGGTCATGTCTGCATACATATGACCTGTAAGTTGCTCTAATGACTCATAACTCTTGAGTTTATCACTCACGCATGCTGCATGACTGTGACCTATAAGCAATGTCTGCAGTGGTGGGAGCCTCATTTCTGGCTAACTCCAGACAGTTCACGCTTGTTCTGTACTCCTCCCATCTCTGTCTGGCCAGCTCTGCTGTTTCTGTCCATGTGAGCATAGATGAGGTTTCTGAGGAAGTCTGTGTCTGTGTGTGTATGTACAACTTTTTATTACAGGCAGGGCTGGCAGCTCTGGTTATTTGAAGATGCCTGACACTTCTGTCTATAAAATCTCATTTTCAATAGGTGAAATGTAACCATCTGATCTGAAATGGTCCAAAACTGGTTCACCTCAGACCCAAGTAATTGCATGGGGCATGAGCTTCTTTATTTGAAGTTTTCAGGCAAACTTATTCAGTGGTCCCCTGAAAGATAGGGACACCAACATATCACTTTACAAGGAGTGTATTTCTTTCCCCCCAGTGATAACTCTTTGGTGAGTTTTTCTCTGAAAATCACTCATGCTTTCACAGTGGCAGGGATGCCTGCCAGCTCAGCTGCCATACTGGTGGCCTCTAGAGTAAGAGGATATGGTTTCAGTGAAAATGTGTCCAAATCCAGATGAGAGTCATGTCACCACCTCAGAAATTGTAACCTGCCCTATAATTGCAGCTTCATTTGCTTTGCTGCAACCACATAAAGGGCTATGAACTTGTTGTAGGCTGCTCACTAACGTCTCTTGATTGACCAAGCTCCAGACTACAGTGCTCACATATGCAAGCCTGACACATATCCTACAAGTCCTTAGGACATGCCTTATGAGGCACAGGGGATTCACTAGATATACCCAGTAAATACAGATAAGACGTTATGCTGGTGGCCACCTTTCAGTGATCCAAGTTGATCTTACTAGGGCCAGGTCCAGGGATCATCCTCTAGATTCAAGATGAGGTAGCTTGACTGCAGTCAAGCACTTGGCCCAGCATTACCTGTGAGTGCCCCAAATCCTTCCTTATCTCTGAGGAATAGTTTTTACTTTGTATGTACATGTGTGTGTGCCCACAAACTCATATCCCTCTGAAATAATCTGAGGAATATCTTGCAGTTAATTGAAGTTATATTTTCATAGCGTATGCCTGAGGGTACCTGTGTGGCATAAAATCATGTGAGGATGTTTTATGGCACAAAGGCAATTTGGATAGTGAAGGACTGTGTACAGCAGAGGAAGGCAAACTGGGCTCAAGCATTTGATTGCAGTGTTCTTTATTGCCTGAGCAATGGACTGGTTCAGTTTATGATCTGACTGCTGATTAGGGATGGTCCCTGGTGTGTGTGGCCCACCTAGTAGTGTTGTGGCATTGGAGGGAAAAGTTAGCACAAGGGAATTAAGTGAAGCCATTTCTTTGATATTTCTCATCATTAAATAGCCCCTCATTCAATGGCCAGAGTACTCAAATTCCTCCAATGCAAAGATTCTGCGCAGTTTAAAAATAAGGGTATTTATATGAAACTCAGATGTTCACCAAACATATATTCAGTCAGATTGGTGAAGAGGCACCTTAGAAGAACCTGGTGGGCTCCAACTCAGCAGACAGAAGAAAATCTTACTTACCAAATGCTGCTTACTCTTCTTCAGTCAGAACACACCACTTCTCACCTGTTATCACACTGCTATCAGCAGATGCTAAAAACGTGACCTACCATTTCTAGTGATAATGAACAAAGAAAACTACTCTAAGTGTGTTATCAAGTTACTTCATTTGTTCAAGTGGAAGAATTTTTGTCTCATGTACTAGGAGATCAAAGGGTAGTTAAATATTTTCTGTTTTATTTTCTTTCTTATATTTTTAATTTCTTTTAAATGACCTCCCCCCGACCTTCTTCACGTATATAATAATTGTAATGCAATCGCATATTCAGATATTCAGAATTTAGGAAATTCCAGAAACAAAAGACATTTCATCCTGTTAGTGTTTATATTAAAATGTAATTCTATAAAGCATATAGAAAAATTCCAGCTATATCAGTGTACCAGTATAATATCAGATGTATTAAATGCAACCAGATTCTTTTTTTTACAAGTCTCAATCACAACCTACTTTATTCTGTTTCCTAATATGTAATATTATATATATACATATATATATAATTTATTATTGTGTCTTTTTTACAAAATATTCTTGAACTGCTATTTTTTACTACTTCTCTCATATATGCTTAACAATATTTCCCAATCAACTGCTAAAAATATTTTCAGTTTGATCCTTCCTTCCTTCTTTCTAAAATTGCTAGTCATGAGTAATGAACCTAATCACTGAGGTATTTTCCTACTTTATTTGACATTTTCTTTATTTAAGTATCCCAAATTTTAATAAAAAAATAGAAGTCTTTCAATTATAATTGTAAAGATATGCAATTGCATACAATAACAAAATTGCATAATACAAAGTAATAGCAGACTATTGTTTTTAATAATTGTTTCTATTATTTTTTAATGTTGTGAAAGAAAAAATACAGTGCAAGTTGTTTTCAAGCAGAGCAGCTTTTAGAAAGCTTTTATCAACAGCAGCTGTCACAGATGGGTTATGTTAGTTAAGAAGATTCCAAAACAGGAAAAAAAAAAAAAAAAAGCTTATATAAATGAGAAGAATATCAGCTTGATTATAATAGTCTTTCACTAAGAGAGTATATAATGTTGGGCTCATTTGTGTTTCCTTAGACATGAGTAAGGAAGTGTAGACCATAAAAATATAGTTCAGAGCACTTTTTCCCACCTAAAAACTTGTATATACTCACTAGCTCAGTGATTAACCAGAATACAATATATCATTCTGCATATTTTGAGGACTTCGTAGAAGCCTGGATGAGGGAAGTGTTAAGAAGATCATGAAGCCAAATGCTAAATTATTTAGTCAAAAGATAAATACTTTATTGCCAGATTCATTTCTGAACTGTACTGATATTTTTATCTTAATGTATTACAAATTGATGTATTCTTTTTTTTTTTTTTTTGAATCTTTCTTGAATTTTAATTAAACAAAACTCTTTTCCATAGAATTAACATAGACAGTCACAAAAACAAATATATTAATAATCTGGAAATTACTGGAACTTTGCCTGACATGATCTCACATTTTCTGTTTTTAGTCATGTCAATAGTATTAACTGGAGTATAGTCAGTGATTTCTGTAATCTGTGTTACGGCACAGCTCTTCATGAAGTGAAAATGATGGTGGTTATATTTTGTCAAGTTCACGGCACAGTCAGATGGGAGAACTAATTAGCACCATTAGAACTAATCAGGCCATTGATTTAAGTAACATTTTTCTGGCCAAATCCATCAACATAATCTAATAATAAACAATTATTTTCAATATACAAATATATATATATATATATATAATATTCAAACAAACATTTCAGTTTTTGCTATTGAGATTGTTTCTATATTCTGATTACCAAGTGTAATGCATATGGATGCAAAAATATGAACATTTTCTTGATCTTCTATGCAGAGGCAGTCACAGGTCCTTTTTAATTCTACAGTTTGTGTTCTTGACAGCCCAGCAGTGCACCTTCAGCAGGACAGTCAATAAATGGTTTAATCTTCTGGAAGAAAGATAGGGATTTGAATCACCTGAAATTAAGGTGGAACCTTGTCTTTTCCACATGCCAAAGGCAGTAGATCACGATGTGAATGGACTACTGTCACTTCTTACCTGAAGAACAGGCCAACCAAAGAGCAAATGTGATGTTTTAGGTATTGACAGTAGTTCCAGCATCTAATCCATCTGACAGCAGTTGAAATATGTGGAGAGGTCAGAAGTCTGAACACTCTCCTTTGGCTGTGTCCCTTGTACTTGAGTAGCTTGAGTAGGCTGAAGTTATCCATACTTTTTTTTTTTTTTTTTTTTTTTTTTTTTTTAATGCATGATATTTTTGGTATCCTGGCTATATTAAAGAGTTTTTTAAATTATTTATTTATTTATTTATTTTAACTTCCTGTCTGACAACCATTGACTTGATATTAGCAATGAGGTTTCGGAGGAATCAATGGAGAGCAGCTGTTGAATGTAATACATGGAATAGAATGTTTAAACCCATGGGATCTCAATTTTAATAACTGCCTTGTAAATTGGTGTTTCTATTGTAAACATGAGAGTTGAAAATTAAAAAAAAAAAAAAAAAAGGATAGGTTTACATATGCCCCTGAATTACAATGTCTTGGAGAACATGCTTCACTAATCATCTCTTTGCTTTTTAAGGACTAAGAACTTCATCACTTATACAGTTGCTGTCACCCTCCTTTATTCATATTCTCTGATACCTAAGTAATTCAGAAAAGTTATAATCAGTCTGCACTTAGATTGAAGTTTGTTGCCTGCATTTCAGATCTGTAAAATGTCCCATGTTCCTAAAAGCATTATCTGCTATTTCTAACAACATTGATCTAATCAATATGTACCATTCTTCTAAAATCCTCACCCTGTGTTATTGAAATCACGGTCTAAAGGGATATGTTGTAGCTCTATTTTTCTAAGCATGTCTGTAAGCTCTTTTTGGATATCTGCTACATATAAAGAGTTTTCTAAACTCTTTGTTAAGATAAGGCATGGAACGTTCTATGTGGGAACTGTCACATAACACATTGTAAAACTTTTTAAAGTTTAAAAAGTTTCACTTTATCAAGAGGTCAGAAAGATTGAAGATTTGGGAAAAGGAATGTGTTAGCTTGCTTTTAATATGACAAACGGAAGAGCCTTTAAGTAATGCATACTAAAGCTACTGAAGGATTAAAAGGTGCAAAATACTAAATAAAATGGCAATAATATTTAACAGTAATTACATCACCAGTTCCAATGATTTTGTATATTTTATGTTCTTTATGTGAATAACAATAACATATTTGATACTAAAAATAAAGTTTTTTTTTTTTTTGATAAAAACTTTTTCACCAACTTATATCTTAAGAATCATTCAGCATTTTAGAGATAGTAAAAAAAGATATATAGCAATAAATTGCTCATACAACCAACATCTAAACAAAATAACAAACTTCAGTTCAAACTGCTGGTAAAATTGAATTTGCTTGAATGAAATGTCTTGAAGTAGGCCAGTGAACCAGTAATATTGAAACCAGCTATTGAAAGCACATCAAGACATCATTGAAAGAATTCACTGGAACTAGAACTGGAAGAGACTATCACTGATTTTTACATAAGAGTGAATGATATAAAACACAAGAAATCCAAACAGAAATGTTATTTATTTTTTCTTAATAAATATTAATCAAACACAGAGTAAGAATTTAAGATTGCTATTTCCCAAAATAAAGTCATAATGAAATATTAAGGTAACTCATTCTTTTGCCTGACTTTTTTTTTTTTTTTTTTTTTTTTTCTTTTTCTTGTTTACTGTTTGTACTGCAGGAGGATCTTGGCCTAGCTGTTACTAAGTATTGCACTAGCCCAGACCACAGTGCCCTTTTTCCTTTTTGCCTTGAGCCATAATTCAAAAAATAAAAAATAAAAAATGTCTAACTACATTTCGAATGGTGTAGCTGTAGTGGAAAAGCTAAGAGCACATAAATGAGCAGCCTTTTTGTTCTCACTTCCATGAAGTAAATACCCTTGTTTGGTAAACCAGAGGAGGAAATTCAGCCTGCATGTAATATTTTCACCCAATCTCCAGTTCAAAAGAATAGTTAGCAGAGCTGAAGTCATTCTGCCAGAACACTTTGTATCTTTGGCATTCCCAGGTAATCAGACACAGAATATATTCCTGTAGGTATAATTTAATTCTGAAATAAGTACTTACTGTAGTATAAAATACACTTGGGCAGCATTTTCATTACAGCACTTAATCCAGCTGAAATCTGTATGAGTGCCTCAGAATTCCCCCAAAGAGTATCATGTTTTCAAAAATAGATTTGACAGATATATAATAGGTAATGAAGTACTTAACAGAGATAACACCTCGAAAACATAATTACTTCCACAATGAAATGAATAAAAGAAAAGTGTAGAGTCTTCAATAAAACAAGTCTCAAATGCTACACATTTGACTGAAGTACCAAAGACAGGTTGATCTTTCCAAGAAAAGTGCTGAAACTTATTACAAAGCAGAGGTGGAATATCTACACTCAAGACATGGCTTCCAAAATACCAATTATTTTATTGTGACTGTAGGGCATTTAAGACATAAATTGGTAGGAGAATAATTTTTTTGTTTTTTATTTTTGTTAAGTTTTAAAATGAATTCCTACAGTCTACAAAAATATTCTAATGATTTATTTTCAAAAAACTCCACACTTAATTACAATATATAATAGAAAAATGCTGATTAGGTTTTCAGTTGCCAAACTGATTTGAGAACTAAAATAAGTCTGGAACTTTTGGAACTTCTATTGTCATACTGAGATTTCAATATTTGGAAAGCAGTACTTACAGAGATACTTATTTCCATTTGATTATTTTAGATGGTGTTTCTGCCTTCTTTACCAAAGAGATTGTAAACTAAGGAAAGTATATTCAGGTACAAAGAATGTGTTAAAAAGATACTTGTCTGATAAGTTGTCTCATTAAGTAAATGAGAATAAATAAATGAGGAATAAATTCCCTTATGTGCAAAAAGAAACATTTTATAGTATAAGAAACATGTTTTCAGCATGGACGACTGTGGAGATTATATATAGTTACTGAAATTGAACGGTAAAGTGTCTTTTTTCCATTTACACAGTATCAAAATGCTTCAGTGCTAGGTGTCTGATTTGCCTAACCACTTACAGTTGTTTCTTAACTAAGCAGTTTGTAAATCTGTTGGATCTGATTACTTATAGTGGCTGTCAGGTAATCAGAATATATTAATTTGCATGATGTTATATAGTTCTTCTTCAACAGCCATGAGCTGAATAGACAAATTGATTGGATGAGTACAGTTCTGAAGTTTTTCAGAATTGTTATGAGAGTTGCTAGCATTAAGGATTCAGTTTCTCTCTTCCCTTCTCTTCAATGAAGGCAACCACCCCGAACTCAAACCAAATAAATGGTGGAATTTACACAGAAGAGAAAGAAAATCTCTTCCCCCCCAGGCCTAGTTCTGCTGCAGTTAGAGTCAGTGGAAGTTTTGCCAATGACCTCAGTAGGAGCAACACTCTCTAAACTTCCTTTTTTTTTTTTTTTTCTAGGTTCTTATCTGCACCATGACTGCCACATATTTGTACCACATATTTTTGCCTACAGTTAGACTAGCTTAACACTGGGAAAAGTTACATAGCCATAAATTTTGAAAGTGTTTAATAGGGCTTTTAGGCACATAAACTCCTGTGAATCAGCAGAAGTTATGCAGCTGAAACCTGACATTCACTCTGAAAGTGCTATTGAGGTACCATTTTCTTGTGTATGCTGTGACTGTTATTAGACGTATAGGTTTTTTATATAAGAATAATGGACTGGTTATTTGTGATATATGCTATTGAGTGTCTGAATTAATGAAACAGTTTCTGCATGGATGGCATGTTCAGGATGAATAAAATATTAATAATGAAATAAAACATTCAACCTTTGAAATACATATTTATGAATGGCTGAGGTGGAAGTTTGGCACATTGCTGGTTTTGTTGTCTCTTACACTTTTTGTTATAATTTCAGATTTCTAGGAGGGAGATTGAATATCCACATTAAATTTATAATTATTGTGCAGACACATTCAGGCAGGCTATTTTCCAAACATTGGTCTGCTAGTGTGCCTCAGCTCAGACTTGAGAGGGTATCGTAGAATGTGATGCTAGTTGGATGCAGTCTTTTCTGACTGGAGGAAGTAAAAAAGGCAACTGTGATGTAGCTGTGGGTTGATCACATCTGCCCACTAGGACATCTATCTCTCTTCAAGCAGAGCTACTGCACAGCCATCATTTACATTAAAACTCCTGGTCCATTACTAACAGGTGACCTTGTGACCTTAGTTTAAATGCTTCACATCCCATTACTTTCCTCCTGAGCCATCTATTTTCTGAATATTTTTACAATGCATCTCAGCATTGTCACATGTTTCTGGCTTCAATTCTGGAAAATGTTTCTCTTCAAGAAAACACTCCACTGTGTGCTTTATATAATGTATCTTGTGAAATTAAAATAAATCATGCCATTACCTTTTGCTCTCCATATAGAAAGACTGAAAACACACTTACGTGCTTTTCTTGTGTCCTGAGCTCTGAATGATGGCAGTTATTTTTTCCAGTCTTTCAAACAGAAAAACTAATGTAATCATAAATGCATTGAAATTAAATACTAATAAAAGGTCTTCGGAAGAATGCATATATTCGTGTTCTCACTTAAAATAAAGGTTTATTATACTTGAAAAAGATATTTGAAGCATTCCAGCTTTCTAAAGCCTTGCAGGATACTTCTGCAATAGCTTGTTACTCATTACTGAATAGATTTAATTATGCTTTCTCTGTAGTAGAATTACAGTTACAGATGTTTTTTTGCTACTGATTGGAACGTCAGTAATAATTTAATTAGATATTATGACAGTTTCCATGGCTTATACGTTAACACAGTTAAATTCTCTCTATAAACTAATTTTGAGAACAAATGTTTCTGTTCAAAACCTTTTACAGTGGAAATGTTTCAAAGGTAGAAAAAGTTAATTATAAGGCTTTTTTCCTCTTCTAAATCCTCTGAAGAAACAAGAACATTTTCCATGGAAATATGGTCAGTCACTAAAATGTCAGAGAGGCTCTAACTGTTGGGCACTGAATAGTATATGGAAAGTATATGAAATCTAAACTACCTTACAATCTAAGTTAAATGGTACTATTTATTTATATAACTATAGTGACCCTCAGTGTGCAAAAGATATGCTTTTTACTGTGTGGTTTTCTTGTATGCAAGAACATTGAATGGCTGTATTATATTTAATTAAAAGCAATAGTGGGCCTACCCAGATGTTAAAAGGGCTTGATGTGAACAGTGTGTTGACATCAGATGAATAGGAGAGGCCACCTGCTAGCTCCACTTTTGGCTTTGTGGATGATTTGCATTCCTGTGGCCTGTTGCTCTGCATGATTGCTCTCAGCACTTCACAGCCCCATGAACTGTTTAATATCATGGATACCTTCCAGTCATGCAGGCTATCTCCTTTTGTAACATCAGTGCAAAAGAAAGAATGACCACTTGCATGATTTTGATGGGTAGAGTATGATGTTTTCACTTAGTATATACCACATCAAAGAGGAGGAAATGCTTTTATATAAACTGGATTAAGATAAAAATTAATCCATTCTTGCCTAAGAGCGCTAACAGACCTTTTTTTTTTTTTTTTTTTTTTTTCTCTTTCTGAGAGATAATGCTCATCATTTGAATTTGAGTAACACACAGTTCACTCTGTGAGCAGTATCCCTGTCTTTCCACGTGAGAACAAAATATTTTTAGTGTAAATATGTAAAATTAAAATAACTTACTAAATGCGTGTACTGACGCATCCTCTGAACACTGAGGATTCCTTTAGTAGTATAAATGTATTCATGAGTGCAAATGTAACTCTTTGACTGTATGTTTGTTAGGCCAGTGCAGTCCTGATTTCTATCATGTTTCTAATAAATTATACATATTTTAAAGTGAGAGGCAAGAAAAAATGGAACCAAGATGAAAAACAAATCATAATAATATTTTCCAGTAGATAATATTAAAAGATAAAATAAAAAATTCAGATGCATATTTCCATATATTGTCCTCTTCTGAGATTACACTTGCTGCATAAGACTGAGTGTAAATTCCAGCTTGAAGGGAGTATTATCACTCAAGGAACAGAAGCATGCCATTAGCTAAAAATAGTCAGAGTTATTTTCCAGATTCTTTTGTATTTGTGATCTATATTTACTTTTCCAGCAGTGAGTTGACCTCATCCCAGCAAGCTCCACTAACTTTTTCTTGTAGTTTTATATTTTGGTATTAAATAATGCATTTATCAGACATAAAAATGCATCCCATTATGGTGTGATAAAAGACACATTCATTTACTTAATTTTTAGAAACAAAATATAACAATTACTTTAACTTGTAGTAAGCTGCTGAGAAACATCCTTGCTTTTATGTTTGATATATCTTTTTCATTATGCAGTATGGTGATTTAAGGTACAAGACAAAAAAATAGAATATTAATGCATAACAGATTTATATACATTGTGTGCAATAATTCAGTTTTAAATTCATGTTAAAGGTTTGTTAAAATGTTGAACATTTTAAATCAACTTTTTGCTATAACTGAACAACGATCTTTGTGCCAAATTAGCTATTTAAGAGGTAGAATAGCTGAGATTAAAGCAGAATTTATGTACCTAAATACCTATTTAGAAGCCTAAATCTAAAGCACAGATTTTCTCACTCCTTACTCAGCTAACTCCTGCACTGGCGGTATATAAAATTCCTGTGTACTTAGGATTATGATTTCAAAGCTTCTCATATGTCTCAAATTTTATTTCTCAGCATATCCACAGACAACTCGGCCTTAATGCTTAAAGACAGTAGAGATTTTATTTTGAATTTCAGAAGATAAAGTGCCCCTACCACTTATGAGAAATATGTTTTCGGGCCCATCCTTTGGCTGAAAGGGTCTAACAGTGTTTCTAAACCACCAGGCTTCTGAGGTTTTAGGGCATTTGAGTTGTCAGTTTCTTCTGGTTCATTAAAATTTTTCATTGACTGATTAAAGGCTTTTTAGTCAGTGATTAATAAAGTCAGCAACTCCATGGCTTGCTTACTGGCATTATCCCAAGGAAAAATACAGTGATGTCTAGGGTATTCCTACACTGAAATACAAGGATTTGGCTCTGTTCTGGCATGATTCGGACCACTGCCACTGGACTACTGGCTAAACAGGAGGTGTGTGGTTATCTTGGTTTTCTTGCAAGATAAAAATGTCCCCAGTTTCCAGATTGTGAAACACTATCAGATGTAGTTATCTCTTCACTCTGTAATTAAGTACAGAAAATCTTAAATAGGGTGAAGATGAAGACAAACCACTACTTGGAGCATTTTCTACTAGCTGCTTTTTTAAACCTCTGCTTTCTGAATACCATTCAGGGGTCCCTGATTCTACCCCACTATTGAATAGGAAAATTTAACACATGGCTGCAAATCTCCCAGAGAGTTTTGAGTGCTGGATATTCACAACCGCAGTACTTGATTACTACTGGTTTTTTTTTTTTTTTTTTTTTTTTTTTTTTTTTTTTTTTTTTCCAGAGGACAGTTCCAGCATTGGGCATTGCAAAGAGACTCTAAAAATGCTTGCAGTGTCTGTAGACACACCATAGGGGGGTTGTTCCTAGGACCATGTGAGGAGCTCTAGGGTGTCCAAGATATCCGCAGCAGGTTTGACAGATGTCACAGGACCTGCAAGGAGACCTCTGCACCTCCAGACTCACAGCTAGGGAACTAAGGCTTCTCAACTGGCACTGGGTTTTTGTAAGTAGGCAGTTGAATTCCAATAAGGGTGTTTAAGTTCCCATGACAGCCGTTATCTAATCAGCAGAGTCTAGAGAGTGATTTAATTTACTTTGTGCCTGGATCTGGGAATGGCTCTTCCAGCCCCATGGGCTGTATTGGCTAAGCCTTCACTGGAGCTCGTGTGTCTGGCATACACAATTACATGTAGACACAAATATAAGTATCTTAATCATGCACTGAATGTTGTTAACCACCTTTTCTAAGGTGACTGTGGAAGCCAAGTATTGTACAGCTGGACTGCAGCATAAACAGTAATTACTTATGTTCATCTCCATAGCATCAGGAAAATGCAGAAAGAAAACATACTGATATAATTCTGCCAGTGAGTGGGACTGCAGCACGGAGTTTTACTAAGACACCATACAGCTCATGTCCATTGTACTTCTGGAGGGGCCATGCAGGCCTAAGAAGGCTGAAGAACTTGTGACTGGCAGCAGATTAAAGTTTAATATGCACTGCAATTTGTATCTTTTAGAATCCTACATCACTTCCCCATCATAACTGTGTGCTAACTGCCATTACATCCAAGTATATGAAGTAATAAATAGGTCCCAAGTGCCAAGTAAATACAAAAAGAAAAAAAAAAAAAGAAAAAAAGAAGAGGCATTTCTTCTCCATGTGGGAACCATCGCTAGTGAACTATACTTCTGTAAAAAGAAAGTTATTACTGTTGTTCTACAAGTGTTTTCCTTCACTAGAAAGCTGCTGTGGAAAATGACAGAGTTTACTCTTTTGTTGAGTGCTCTGTAAATGCTGTACACCTTCTCCAGATACAGCTTTGCAGATGGAAATGTTTGAGGTGAGGCTGAAAACTTTACTGAATTGTGACCTGCTATAACATGAGTTTTCTTCTCAGCCTAATTCTCTCTGCTTTGCACTACTCAGGTGCTGCAAAACAGCTGTTGGGCTAGTTGATCTATACAGATGTAAATTCTCCTGCATGCATGAATGCCCATATAATATTGATGGAAAAGGAGTGGAAAGCTGTGTACCAACAGGCTCTTAGCCTTGAAAATGAAAACGAATGAGATTTTCCTGAATAGGTGATAGTCCAGAGCATTCCTGCACTCCAGTGAACCCTGCTTCTTTTGAGTCTATGAACAGATTTGTATCATTTTGAAGCAGAGCTAACTTCTACTACAGTCAAATTAGTTTCTACTGAACCTCAAGAACACTGAAAATGACCTAAAGTCATCTTTGCCACCCATACATGACAGAGGATTATTTTTAATCAGCCCTAAGTAAGGATTTTCAGTAAAAGAGAATGAGACTATATAAATTTCACTTTTAAACAAATATTAGATTATCATCCTTTTGACCATATCATGGAGACAGCTTTACAATAATAACTCCAAGTACATCCAAAACATGATAAGGAATTGATAGTGTATCTTTTTGTTGCTATAGCCAACTTAACGATAAAGCATGATGATAACTACTGGTGTGCATTGCTATTGTATACATAATGATTAGGTTGTGGGGCACCACACTCATTACCACTTATCTTTGTCTATTTTTAAGCAAAGTGTTAATTGAGTGCAAATGTGTCTGATTCTCTAATGTAAAGAACTGTTCTTTGTTGACAGTCCTTAGTCTCTTGATTGCTTGTTTGGTACTGACCAGCTGTGGCCTTAAGTGATGAAATATCTTAAAATGTGAGCTGTGGTTTCTTCAAAGTGTGTGTTTCGCCTTCAGTATGGTGAAGCAATCAAACACTTAGATTTAGCTTACAGGAAGAGAATAACTTTGCTATAATAAGTACGGGGGGGGGGGGGGGGAGGGGTGGGAGGGGAGGCTCAGTTCAAGGAAAGAGGATGCTCAGGAATGTTAAAAGCAGATAGTGTTATCACTCCCTTTGAGTGCTGAGTTTACCTTCACATACAGTTGCTTCAGATCCTCTCTCTCTAACCTTGAAGAAAACCTTTCACTAGTATTATGACTTAATTTAAGGAAGCTGTAGAACTGAGGGAGGGCAGGAGGGGAATATCTCTCTATTTTCTTTGTAGTATTTCTACAGGAAATATATAGGCAACTGTCTGGATTACACAAATCTTTTTAAAGATCTGCTGTCCCAGTAAAAATTAAAAAACAAACAAACAATCAAAAAACCCCCACAAAACTCTTGTTTGAAGAACAAACATATATAATATCAGAAATTCTGACCTAGGAAAAGATTAGAATACTTTCATGTAAATTCCTGTGTTTGGAAAATTAGAAAATATACACCTAATTCTTGACTGCTGTGTGTTGACAACTTCTACCCCTGCTCACTTTGTGGGGAATCAATCACAGTTTCCCTGATACTGTGATAGAAGATGAGTATCATAAAGAACTGCCCCCAGTCTCACCCACCACCAGCCCTATAAACACACTTAGACTAAAAACTCACCAAAGTCTACGGATTCACTGGATCTGCAATGAGGCCACTGGGAGATTCATTTCAACAGAGATACTCAGATGCGATGAGAATTTACAGGACCAAGCACTACACAGGTGTTTGTCCCACACTGAGAAATCATTCCTCTCTCCCTCTTTTCCAGAATGTAACTTGTTACCTGTGTTTTCTCTCTAGCATATGCTCTGGTGTCTCACAAGATTTTTTCTGCTTCCTTGAGAAATAAATGTAACAATCATATTTGTGGTTCAAATTCATTCCAGTGGGATTCTTGCTTCCTAGCTCTTCTGAAGTACTAGTCACACAGTCCCAGCTCTCAAATGAGCTCTTGCCTTCATTTTGCTCCACTGGGAGAGACTGAAGCCTTTTGTGACTCTCTGCTTGTGAGAAGCATTTGGTTTCCTTATTTTTTGACTTGTATTTATTAACTGGTAAAGGCAAGAAATTTCTCTTCTGGCTACCCTGGCTGGCTGTGTTCCCTCAACAGAAAAGGTGGCCTCCTGCTAGCACATCTTTCTCACTAGTGCTTTGTGGACACTCACTGCTATGGGCACAGCACAGATCGCAATAGCTGAAAATGGATTGTTAGGCCCAGCTGTTGGTAACGCCCTGAGTTGCTGAAGTCAGGTATTTAAAAAAAAAACACAGTAGATTGGTTTTTTTTTTTTCTCAAAAAAGGAAGTAGACAGTTGCCTTTTTATCTGCACATGAATGAGCACATGAATTGGACATGTTTGGATATGTTTAAGCTGCAGTCTTTCACATATACGTGACTCATTCAGATATGCATATGTGTGGCTCTATCTTGCATGAACCCATTTAGTAAGTTGGTATCAACAATATAGCTAGAAAAAAAGTAGAATGTGTTTTTTTTTTTTTTTTTTTTTTTCCATGCAAACTTCAGTTTTGACAGAAGATACCTCAAAACAGTGCTTTGGTAGCTCAGTGGTAGCATCATACCAGATTTGCTTCTGCTGTTGTGAGCAAACAGGAATTACAATAATTCAATAGTGAGTAGAGCTTGTGTGAGCTGTACCCAAGTTTCTTGCAACTGGAGGCTGGAAAAGGGCAAAGAAGTAAGAAAAAATAGAAAGGGTTAGAAATGGAGCATGTTATTCCATTTCCTTCCAAAATGAGCTCTGGAAAAAAAAAAGACTCTGTTGTCAGGACTGTGCTCTCAACCCACAGTAAAGAGCCTGGTCTGCCAAAACAAGGATGATTTTCCACCTTTGAGCCTCCTGTAGTTTTTCAGTGAAACCAACAGAGCAGAACACCCACTGCATAAAGCAACAATACTCTTAGGAAAAAAAAAAAAAAAAGTTCTGTTGTCAAAAAGAATTGTTATTCCTAAATCACTTTGTTGTGGTTAATTATGGAGTAGAAATATGCTACATTTGAGGTTTTGAGTTTTGTTTTTTTTTTTTTTTTTCCCTCTGCTATTTATGAGCACACTAGCAGGTATTATGAATCTGGACTATCTCTTCTTGAAGCATGATTATGGTTATCTATAGTCCTTCAGAGTTAAGAAGGCAGAGCAAAGGTCAATGGAAGCTCAGCTCATGACTTTTTACAATCCATTTTTCTCCTTAGCACACAGTATGAGGAAGTCCAAGCTGTGGTGTTTCAGTCTTATGAATGTCTTTTGGCTTTCACTTCAGCTTGTATTTAAAGCTGGATAACTGTTTTAAAGGGCACTTGAATTCAGTGTCCTTTGTAGCATACTGTTCTGCGTCTGTTTAAGAGGTGTTCCATGTGCTTTTGGCAGATGATATTTCCAACCATTCTGAAATGTTTAAAAAGGCCAGTTTTCTGAACTGCCTGCTGCTGTATAAGTTGTAATTCCAATTCAGGCTTTTGAAATTACGGATAGATTCAGTATTTTAGTTTAACTTTGTTGCGAAAATAATAACCAAAATAAAACACCCTTCCAAAATACAAATAATAGAGGAAAAATAGAAAAATGTAGGTTTAATACTTTTGTGGTTTGTCTTTTTACATTTGGAAGACTTCTTTTTGTTGCTTTTTGACATTGCTGGGAGCCAAGAAAATCACTTCTCACTGTAGCAATACAGGAGGCTTCAGGACCAGAATATATCATTGCAAAAGAACAATATTGTTAATTGCTGGATAAACAAAAGCACTGGGGATGATCCCCAGAATGAGAAGATCAGATCTTCATGACCTTATCAATTTTGACACTCTTCATTGTCACATGCACAACATAAGATAATAGACAGAACAGCTGTTTCACCTTGCTGCATGATGCAACATACATACTTAAGCAAGTAAGATGGGATGATATATATGAATGCTCTTCCTTTCTTTTCTGTTTTGCTCATTAGAAAATAAAAAGAAGATGTTGTGACAGAGCTCAGGGCAGAGCTTAAAATGCAGAGGGCCTTAAGCTGCTTATCTTTATGGTAACCTTAAACCAATGCTACTTGTTAGGTAATTATAGCCAACAGCCATTCTAGATGGTCAGGGTCACAGTCTCATTCATCTGCCAATCCTCTACAGACTATGTACCACCTTATATTTCATAATTGTTAGCCCCATACAAATGTCTCATTCACTAAAGTGCTTAAAAATATTGGGCATCCATGTTTATGAACCTGAATCACTTGCCAGAAGAATTAATTCTGAAGAAGCCATAGAAGAGACTGCTTGTTGCAAATATTTATAAAGGAGGCTTCACTGGTTTTCTGGTGCTCCGATCATCAGTAAACTAGTTTCCTGAGCATAATCTAGATGTTGGAGATGTAAGTATATCAATATTTAAATGCTGGTATAAATATACATGAATGCTGTGCAAGTTCATGTCTCAGTATTAATAATAAAAGGTACACCTCAATGTGTGCGTGTGTGTATGGATTTATGCAAATTTTCTTCTTAGAAAGTATATTATTGGAAATACTAATGCAGCACATTTTCACACATAGAGGGAAGGAACTATTTCTTCCAATTTAGCATACATTGAATATAATCCCTCAAGTCATATGCTTATGAAACCCAATTGGAATAAATATATATCCTTTCTATGTAGGACCTGCTACATTTATTTAGGTTTCTAAATTTACGTTAAGCGATATAGCTAATGTATTTTTAGTTAACATAGAGTTGTTCTACAGAACGAAATGGCAGTTAACACTGAATCTGTACAGGCATTTGAGGTGTTGAAGGCTTTTAACTCTGGGCTTTTAATTTTCATTAACATTCACATAAAACTAGCATATAAGGATTTTGGGGTGTTCATTCAAGCACTGTTATTTTGGGTATCCAGACCAGAAACCTAATGAAATGCCTTTCTTTTTGCTCTGTACAGCTCCGCATTTAAAAATATTATGTGTCTTAAGTTAGTAATGCTCAGCACCTCACAAAACAGAGTCCTGAAGCAGCACAGTTGTACAGTTGCATTTTATTAAGCTAACATTAAACATACATATTTCAGGCTTGGTATCAATTTTATGTTGGTGGTGGTTTGCTGTTTTCAGGTTTGTTGCTTTTGCCTCACAGTAAGAGGCCAGTTTACAGTGTTGGAGAACTGGCTGCACCTTGGTAAGAATAAATAAATTGCAGACGTGCTAAGCAGCCACCCCCAGATCGCCTCCCTGTTGCACTTTGTTTCTAATCTGCCACACCATGGTTATCGCTGCCCAGAGCCTCTCTTCAGTGAAGGTTGCCAAATTTGCTGAAATCCTTCAAACTTTAGTGGCAAGTCTCTGAAGGATTCATCTGATGTGAGGAAGGCTTGATATCTAAGGAGGCCTTTGCTTAAAAAAGTGTATCAAATTGAAAGCAGTTGTAATTTGGAGCATAAATTATGGATCAAATAACATATCCATAGTTTTCCTGTCATTTTTCATGAGAAAAATATGCATAAAAGATATTTTGCTGAGGAATACATAAGTGGAGTTCAAATATAAAAGAGAATGCTTGCTTTAAAGAATGACTGGAGCTTTATTTGAGAAAATATACTTTATCATTAAGATTAATATAGGTATCCAAAACAGTATGTGTCTGCAAAATTCCACAATAATTTAAAATAGATTCCAGTTGGTCAGCAAGGCCTACCTCAGACTGATTGCCACATTTGGCGACTTGCAGATCAGGGTCTAAAAAGTTTACATCTCAGCAGGAAATGTCCTTTATCTCCTTTCACAGCAGGTGAGTCTGTCAGATGTGAAGAATGATACCAGGAAGACTTGTTCCAGCTCACTTTATCTTTCAGTCTTGTTTTGCTTTATTAAATTTTTTAAACAGTTCATCAGGTTAGTCACCAAGCTTTATTCTCTCTTATTGCACTAATTTTAAAATGATACTATTTTGTCTGCAAGAATAATGAGAAAAAGTCATTGGGGATCAGCTGTGGATACATGGCCCCTCCTTTGCTCATGCTCTCATGGGGCAGATTAGTCATGTGTTGGTTTAACACATCCCTACAGGCAATGTCTTATTGCTTAAGGTTCAGAAATATGAATAATAAAACTAGACCATAAGCTATTTAGCTTGCTAGAAATTAAATTTAACAGCTTCAGCTCATGAATCCAGCTGTAAAAGTACATACAAGGCATTAAATTAACAGGAACACATGGAAATCTACAGGATCATATTCCAGAGGAACCAAGGTTTGTGTTTGTTTTACCAGATAATCTGGTAAGACTAGACAAAACAGATTTCTTTTTCTTTTCCTAATGTTAAACTTTAATTTCACTAACAAAATCCTTCTCTGAAGAAACTTTACTGCTGGAGAACAATATTCATAACCCTTATTTGTCCTTCTCTCATAAAAACACCAAATCTCTCAACTAGTCCTCCATCTGGCCCCTGCAGCAAAAAAGTTGAAGCACTTTTGGAGGGATTCATGTGCCCAAAGAATGATCTTTTTTTTTTTTTTTTTCAAATATACTGATTAATCTCCATAAAAATAAAGCTGCTGCCTACAGACTTGTGCATATCCTTAGACCATCACAGCCACAGCACTACTAACAGTATTAGCATTTGAGAATATATCCATATAAACAAAAAATAATGATTAAAATCTTGCATCTCAAAAAAAAAAATATCCAACCCAAAGGGACTATTGTAATTATTATTATTATCATTATCACAGTATGGACATTGCTGTTGTTACTGATTCTATGTGGAAAGCATTCAGACACTGCGGTAATTGGGAAAAGTATGAAATTCCAGGGTAGATATGATGGGGTTCACTTATTTTTCACTGTTCTGATCATTGTTCACTGATATTGCAAGCTATATTTGAGCCTTTTCTGGCAGAAGTTTCATATAAGTTCTCATGTCAATGCTATAACTGGTTTTAATACAGTGATGAGTAAGGAAGTATGGGTGACAGTGTATTGTGCTTTATAGAAAGGTGTGCTTTGCATCTATTAGGGATGTGTCAGTGGGGACATGCTGGGGTAGGCCAGGTTACAAGGAATAAGGAACATCTGGCCACTTGTCTTCCTCCAGATCCTACATGCAACATCTGCACAAAGGCCAAATATGTCATTACATGGGACTTACCGCATTTCTTATTGTATGAGGAAAATAAAGTACTTTTTTTTTTTTCCCATAGGGAAAATACCAGTTCTGCTTCTGAGGCCAAAAAGAGTCCTTTGGCATTAAAATTGTGTTTTGGCAGCAAAAGTCATGACAACAGGCTTTGATGGTATACCTCTGTACAGACCAGTGTACCAGTTATTGCTAAGAAGGAGAGCCAGGCCAATGATCAGCTTCTAGCCAGCAATCCTCCTTCTGCACAGCTACACTAGCAATAGGGTGTTCTTTTAACTTATCCCACAGCGCCACATAAAAGATGAACTACTATCAAAGTCTTGGGTCATATCTTGTATGAGGTCAGTTTTCCCTTGTTGCCTAGATATTCTTTATATCTGGCTGCTGGGCAGCCCTTTAGGAGAAAGTTGATTTCATCATAGCCACAAATCCATCAACTTTATTGTTTTCTGACATCATCTCTCATGCCCTTGTATTGCTGTTGCTAGGTGACATGTTACCTATTGTGAAATCAGAGCTGAATGAGTGTTGCTCAAGTTGTCATGCTTACTGTCATTTCAACTATTGTATCTAGCCTTATCTTTTGTGGTGGTAGAGATGGAAGGGCTTAGTTATGGCACTATAAAAGGGAGCAATTAAGTCTTTAAAATTACAGCCCAATCAATATTCTTATAAAAAATAAATAGCATTGTATATTGATGTGCATGATGTATTTTGTTTACAGCAGAGTTATGTATTGAGATACATACACATTAAGATACAACTACATCAGGTCTAAGGTCTAGCTGGCATGTAACCTGTCTCAGGATCTGCAATCCATTGGTTACTGTAAAAAATCAGGTAGCGATCAAAACTTAAATCTGCTTCTAAGGAAAACTATCCTTCTAAGCACCAACTGGATAAATATTTGTTGTATGTTTTAGCCTTTTGTTTTTAGCTATCTTTTCATGCATGTGGACACTGGTCCTTCTTAGAATTCTGCTAAACTTTTAGCTTTTGTGATATGCAAAGATAATAATTCCTACTACTTGAGAGTTCCCAAAATATGTATTGAAATTAAAATATTTCTGTTTGAAATGTTCTGCCTGCCATGAAATTCATTCTTGTTTTTATGCTATAAGGGAAAAATGTGACATACTCAATTTTTACCTTGGTTAAAAAGTCATACTTTTCTGTTTTGTCATGATGACATGTGTTAAGAATCAAAGGAATCATTTGCTTTCTTAATGGGATGGGAATATAATTTGCAGTTTGTTTTTAAAAGCTGAATCACTGTTTTCAGATATCATTCCTCAGGAAATATGTTTTCAATTATATCTCCCTCCCCTTTTTCTTTCAGAGTAGCTACACAATATTTTTAAGCAAGATATATTAATGTTTTTCATAAAGATACTTCTCAAACACCTTCTTTTCTAAATTGCCATTTTTGGTAGAATTGCTTATGTAATACTTAAAATAATAGGCCACTTATTTTGATGATGTCCATCTCATTGATTACTGACTTCATTCACTGTTGCTCTGACTCATGAATAGCACAAATCATTAGTCCTCTCTGATTAAAACTCTGCTTCATGATTGGGGGACTCCATCTATTTTATTTCTCTGCTCTTATGGCTTCACTTTGATCTCCTTCCATTTAAGAAGGGCCCATCTTATTCTCTTCCTAGCATAACACTGTTTAAATGCTATAAAAACGATTCACTCAGAGATCTAACTGGAGAAAACAGAGATTTTTTTCTTGTTTTTCTTAAAAGGTTTTCAGCAATGCATCTTCCCCTTCATAGCTAATGTGCTCATTCATAAATTCTAGTCATGACACATATAACAGAAAACACCGAGATTTTTTACTCTTTGTTTACAGCTTGTTCCTAGGTGTTTGTGTCTAAAAGAAGCATGTTATTCTGTATCATTTTTGTCATTGAAAGGCTTTTAAAGCTGATTATTTTACGATTACCTTTCCCTTTATATATTTTGCTCTCTCTTTCGGCATTTTGATAAATTGGAATAGGGACAATGTTTTACGTTATGCCTGGATACAGCTAAGATCAAGTCAAGCATGCAAGTATTGCTATATTTTTGTGTGATCATAATCAACTTCTAATGTGCTAGCAGGATGATCTCTTGCTAGACATCATTATTTTAGTGATAAAAATAGTCCACAGGCACAACAAAATACCTTCAGAGCTAGTATTCTGTGAATTAGCATTCTTTGGCCTTTCTATCCTTACCATAAAAAACATTTAAAATGTGAAGTACCACATCCTGTCTGTGATGGTAGCCAGCACCAGATGTTTTAGACAAAGGTGCAAAAAGCCCTTACAGTAGGCAGATGTTGGATTATTTCTCTATTACGGAGGTTTCATCCTAAAACCTAATAAGAGATTGTCTGAAGCCCTAAAGAATGAAGTTTTATGTACATTCCAGAACAGTTTTCCAGTGTCTTACTTACTAAGTTTCACTCTTTGAGAGTTTGTTTGTTGTGGAACAATGGCAGGAATTGTGTTGTGTGGGCTCCAGATGTAGGTTCAGCAGTTTCCCATGCCAGAGCAACATGCAAGAACAAAATCTGCTCTAACAAAATATTAAACTGCTTAGCTGTTAGTTCCTAGCAAACATAAAGAAGCAAAACAGAGCAAAAAAAAAATTACATTTCTCAACAGTTTAGAAATTAAATCAATGTTCACCAGGACAACAGAAAGTATGATCCTGACTCCAGGCTGTCCTACTGCTAAGCTCCAAAGTCATACTATAAGACATGGAGACGTCTGTGCTTTTAGAAATAGTTGGACATACTTCTGTCATGGGAAAACTTTGGCAACTTAAATACAGTGGTCGTTACTTTAGGCACAGATTTACCATGGGTAAAAACCACTGTGTTTACAGTGGGAACACAAGTTTATTGTCTCGAGAACATGTGTGGTGACAACACTATGGCAAAAAGCAGGAAATGGATGCTAATGAGGCTGGAAGAACCGAAGTCTCTCTGGGACCCATTGCAAAAGCAAATTAAATCTTCCCTTTCTGTTTGTCATTCATTGGAGCAGTGCTACTGCCTCCGTGGCTACAATGCTGCCTCTGCTGTTTGTATTAGGTCTTCTGGTGCTCCAGGGCTACCTTTTTTCTTGTTCCTCAGAGGTCCCACTGAAAGAGGAGTGTAAGAACTCAAACCACTTCTATTAACACTATAGTACTGTACATCTTTGATAGCTCTCTCCTTGAGCTTTGAATTACAGATCTGATTTATAATAATCAAGGCATTGGGTCAAATCATGATTCTTCATATAGTATGAAACACCTCAAAAATTTTAATGGAAACTCTGTATGAGCAAGTGAGGAAAAAAGCTTTTTACCAAAACAGTAAACAATAGCTTTAAGTCCAAAAGTCTATTTATCTGTCATCCTCAAGGGGAGTTAAGCATCTCTCCGTACTAGGACCAGCAATACTTAAAGGTCAAAGAAAAGTCAGAACTGTAATAGTAATGTATCACTGTAGAACTTAAAGAAATACTCTATGCATTGTTTTCAATTCCTTATTACTCAAATTCCTGGCTGTACAGTGATCCAGTGTCAACATTTGGTTTGGCATTTAGGATTTTCTCCTAGGAAATGGGAAGTGTGGGCTCAATACTCTCAAGGCTTCTCAAACCCTGAGCCAGGAACTTCATGGTTGTTCTGTGCTTGATGTTTCCTGCTGGCCAAACCTTGCTGGCTACCTGTTCACTATGTGGACTGCACTGCCTAGAAGAGTCACCTAAGCTTCCTTCGTTGCAGCGGAGAAGGAAGTCTAAAATTAAGCTGCTCCAAATAACTCCCTGAGTGTTGTGAAACTCTCACTCTCTCCATTGACTGTGCAGAAATATGCAGCTAATAGGCAGTGTAAATTGTCTTATAAATGTTGCAATGCCTAATTTCAATGCCTAAAGTAGGAACTGACTAGTGCTGCCCATACCTATTTTAATTTGCTGCAGATGGACTGCTGTATCTGTTGTCCCTGGTAGGCACCTGAGCATAATACAGACAGTTGCTCACTCCCTCTCAGTGGGATGGAGGAGAGAATCACAAGGGTAAAAGGGAGAAAACTTGTGGGGTAAAGTAGTTTACCCCACAAGACAGTTTAATAGGTAAAGCAAAATTTGCACACCTAAGCAAAGCAAAACAAGGGATTAATTCACCACTTCCCATTGGCAGGCCACTTCCAGGGAAGAAGGACTTGTCATGCAAGCGGTTTCTTGGGAAAACAAACGCCATCTCTCCAAACATCTGCCATTTCTCCTCCATTCACCCAGCTTTTACTGCTGAGCATGATGCCATATATTCAGCAATAGGTAAAACACGGGTGAGTTATCAATGCTGTCTGTGTCACAAACCCAAAACACTGCACTACATAAGCTACTACGAAGAAAATGCCACCCCAGCCAAAATCAGCACACTGCTGTACTAGGAGCACACTGTCACATTTTAAAGCTATTCTCTGCAATCAGAAAGATTATAAAATTGCTAGTTTTCTTAAGAAAGGTAAGTGTTGCCGTAAGACAGCTGACACACAGATCTTAAACCCCCCAGACGTTCTATGTGAAACAAATCCCTTCTTGTCATTGGTATACAAATATCTGCTTTGGAGGCAAATTGTCTTTTAATTGGGGGAAATAAATCATTAAGGATAGAGTGGAGTAGCTGATACTGCAAATGACATTCTTGTTATGAAAGAGAATATTGTTCTCTTTCACAACATGGCATCAATATTTGCATTTAAAGGTATTATTTATTTTCCTTTTTTTTTTTTTTTCCAGATGAACCTTACAGATATGCTTTTGTTTCAGATGCTTTGTACTCAAGAAGGTGTTTATTTCTGCAACAACAATATGAAATAGTGCACATTAGTTTTTATGTGATCACATCTTACATTAGTGGTGCAGTGAAAAAGTAGACATAAAAAACCCTACAGTTTTTCTAAGTGTTTTATTTTAACTTGTTGCTACCATTATGCTGAAAGGGGAATCTCTGAATGTAAATATCATTCCAGTATTTCCTATGTGATCCTTTCCTCTAGAGTTACAGCATTCATTTGCTTGATTCAGCCTTTTCTATTGAAGCCAAAAAATACAATCCTTTGTCCTAACTTATGCATGCTACCAAAGAGGATTTTAGATCACAGGACACAGCTGAAAACTGCAATCTGACTCTGAAGTTAAATACAAACAGAAATGGAAGAAATAAATGATGCACACATTTACTTGATGATCTCAGATTACTTTGTATTATGGTGCATGTGATATTTGTTTTTCTTCCCCATTACACACTATTTCAATTTATTTTTCATTATTTAGTCGTATTTTGTCCAAAAGTTTTTGCTATGTTGATAGTTTAACAACTGCACTTGGTTATTGTGGATATGCATTTTTAATTATACATTGTTTAGGCAAAATGATATGAAGTAAATTGAAAAATGCCAAACTGCCATATTAAACACAAGGAGACTATCTTGGCAAGCATGCTTTTTACCATGCAAAATTTTGCTCTAAGGAACAGAAAATGTCTACACAAGATGTGTTATTTCTGTCTTTTCCACCATTGTAATTTTAATTGGGGAGAAAGTAATTTAAAGTGGAGTTAACAGAACTGAGCATGTATTAGTAACGTAAGAATGCAATAAAAATCTTCAAAGAATGCTTGGAAAATTTACTGAGAATATAAAGACTTTGGAACCCTTGCAAATTCAGAATTAACATAAAGTTAAAAAAATCAAAATAGTAAATAATATCAAAACATATCTTGTTATACACATGTACAAATGTATTCAGTAGATGGTAGCAGCTACATTTTTAAATGAAACTTCATGTCTTTAACCACTCTAAACAACAACAAAAAATGTTAAGTGTACACCTTTAGTCTGTGTTATAAGAAAGTCTATCTACACCATTAAATACCTAGAGCTTAAATTCTTACACGTTCTTAGAGTTCTGAGTAAAGGCGGAAAAAAATAAAGGTTCATGGAGTAACTCTCCTTACTCTGATTTTGGAATATGTTTTTAATGAAATATGCAAATAAAACTATGCTTTGGACATTAGATTTCAGAAAAGCCATTTTAGTGATCCACTTAGCTGTCATCCTCTGTTGTGTTTTTCAGTAACTGTTGTTTAGAACATTTCAAGTTTTTGAAAATATGCTATTTTAATCCTCTTGGAATCAATGATTCCTGTTTTATATAGCTAACACACTAAACTCTGGTCTTTGTATCTGCATTAGGAAGATGATGTTCATCTGTTCAGTAACACCTCTGCCTACAGAGGCACCCACTTTTTGGTTGGCAAATTAGGAGGCAAGTTTATACTGCATCAGATTTTTATTTTTCTGTATTTTTGGTCCTAGGTTGACTAAAGTTGGTGACAGAGAAGAAATAGAAAAGTTCTAGTAACAGATAAGTCACTGTACCAGAATATAAACTCTTACTGTTGCTCTGGAACACCGTAATGCTGGGGACATAGCAAACAGTGCACACTAAGCCAGTTTTAAAGACAGTTATATGGCCAATGCCTAAACAAAAAAATCAAACATAGTTATTCTGGGTATGTTCACAAAATATTTTTAATTAGAAGTAATTAGAAGAATAAAACTAAAAAGAATACTGAAATCTGACTTTTGATTCTTATTGCCTATGTGCATTATTAGATGGTGTCTAATTCATTGTCACTTGCTAGAAAAGTTTGAAATAGAGAAGATGCATTTTAGATATTAGTTTATTAGATCCTACAGTTTGTAATATAATAACCAAAAACCAAGTTAGCAATTCATCAATTTCTATTTCTCTTGTGCTTCATTGCCTAAGTTCCTGGTTCCTTGGACTATCTGTGCTTCCCAGAAACACTCCTGTCCTACTCCATCTTGTCTTCCCTTCCTTAATGCTGAAACTGCACCCAGCTCTGATAGCCTGCAGGAGGGACACACTGTCTACTTATCTTTTTTCTACCTGCCTCAAAGCTATTACCACTCAACCTTTAACAGATCAAGTTTGGCACCATATCTTTTGCAGAATAGAATGAGATTACATACCCCTATTTGCAGATTGCATTCCTATTTGCATTTCATTTGCAACTTTCTCTAACAGGATGTTGGCAAAAACTAGGATGATAAACTTGGGCAGGTTGTTTCCAAATAATCATCACAATCTATCATTTAAATCAAATGTACTACACATAAAACAAAACCAAAACAAAACAAAAACCAAAAAACTCTATCCATCTCTTACCAAAATCACAAAACCTGACATAGATAATTTAATTTTGTAGACATCATCCTGCTGTAAGTTCAGTCCACTTCTATCTCCCATGGTGACTCTTTCTCTGAAGCCAGCAACGTATCTGCCAAGTATGCTGCTTTGAGACTTTCCCCGTCTGCAAAAGTAGAAACCAGGTATTGAGTTGAATGAAGTGACAATGTAATGGACTTAATAATGTTATCTGGATTAGGACTTATTTAATTAAATGTAGCTAATGCAGCTATCTTTATGTGAGTAGCTAGTTACCCATGGGTCATGAGTAGATAGTGAGTAGATACATATGCATACAGTAGAATATGGCTATTTGTTCCTAAAATAAATATTTAAAATATAATTGTTGCCTATGAGAAAACAGAAAAGGCACATCTTTATTTTGTTTTTCCTTGTTGGAAAGCACTATCCCCACACAGCAGTGCAGGTACATTTGCCAGGTGATTATTTTTTCATATTTTGATTCAACTCTAATAAATGTGAAGAGATGTACTTGTGAAGAAATGGATCTAGCATAAAAGTCATCCCAGCATCTCATCATCATTCAAGGAATAGTTCTTAAGGGTTATTTAAAGCTTCTCTTTGTACCAAGTGATGTAAAGGGGATGCTTACTGGAAGAACAAGAAAACTGGCCCCACAGACAATCAATACTGTTTTTTTTGTTGTTGGTTTTTTTTTTTTTTTTTTTTTTTTGGTTCTTAATAGCATAAAGGGAGGAAGGAAATCAGAAGTTACTGCCTATTCCAGCTTATACGCCATATTAAAAAAAATAACATCAGTATTTATTGGCAGAAAAGACTGGGTGGAGAGGGGGATACCAGCTGCATTTATGTGAAAAACAGAGATGGAAACAGTCTACATAATGGTAGGCAAAATACTTGCTCTGAAAAGGAAATGTTTTCTTAAGTATTATAATAGCACCTTGAAAATCCATTCAAGAATTGGCTCGTTGTTTCTCCTGATAATGCTGAGTAGGTCAAGCCACTAAGATGAAGAACTTACAGCCTAAAAGATGTAGTCAGACAAAAGGCATATTTGGTTTCCATTTACAGAAATATCTCAAATGCAAAATGTAACCCATAAATAGTTTCTGCCACAATTCTGTTGTTTTTGATAAGCTTCATAACAATTACATTCACCTATGTAGAGCTGGCACTTTTGAAAAGGCTCCAAAGTACCATTCTTACCAATGTCAAAGGCAGCGTCCTTCATAAATACAAAATAACACAGCTTACGGTATGAGTCCTTTCTTTTGTGATTCTGTGTATAGATGAACAACTTCTATGATTATGAAACTGGGTCTAAGGTCACAGAATTTCCCTTTTATTTAATACTATTTAGTAGTACTAGAATAAAATTAATTTTGTTGTTGTCATTGTTTGCATGTTTTACACTGTGACCTAGTTGGCAAAAATACTGCTATCTGATTAATTAGGGAAAGGATAGAAAAGAACAGGATTCAACATCTGGCAAGATGTAACTTGGACTTTCTTCCTGATTATGTCTGTTTCAAATGCCAGGTGTCTATCACCTGGGGTGCAGCCTTACTTTGGCAAAGTAAATCTATTACTACCTCTCTGAAGAATGCTGTCTCTGAATGATGCCGCTGCTAACGGAACACTGATTTACTGCCACAACTGTAAAGAATCTTTTTTAACATCGTGTTACACTTCCCATCAATTTAGATCAACCAGACCTACCATATGTGAGAAGTTATCTGCATTTTTCTCCAATAAAACTGAAATGATGAAAGCTTTGCTTTCCCTGAGGTATCATCCACTATTGGTAGCTCAGTTGTTTTTTCTTTAGCCCTCATCTTCTCCGTCAAGGCTGGAGCATATTATGCCTGCAATGCTTGCCAGAACTCTATGGCTTATTTGTTGTTTGAGACTCACCATATGTGTCTTTGATCCCTGCCTAGTAGGCACCTTGGCTGCTTGCCAGTTTGGCACTTACGATTATCAGTGGTATGAATAGCTCCCTTGCTTCTGATTCTGTCCTTCTTGCTGTCATCAAATCACTCTTTAAACAACTTTCTTATTTTCTTTTAGATGCTTGTAAATGATTGACCTATTTTTACCGTGCCTCTGTTGGCCAAGGGTTTGTGTCACACTGCAGGAAATCCAACAGTTTGATGTTTCCACTTCTAATGATTTGGCTGCCAGCTACCTGTGTAATTGCATGGGAACAATAAGCAGTACAGAAACATCTCTTATGATAATATTTGAAGTTTCTCTGTGTTTTACACAAATGTGCCTGTTCTTCCCATCTGGTAGACTTGGTGGCATGATTTCTTTGAGAGATTATTTATTTTAGTGAAAAGCATTCCTTTCAATAAACATTTTAAAACCTTTAACCAAAATATAGTGAGCCAATGACAATGATAGATTCAGAGGAGTATCAGAATGATAAATAGTTTTAAGAGACAGATGGAAAGCCAAAAGCCAGTCATGTGCAATTTCTATTCACTATCCTGATGTAGCGCTAAACACATCTGAGTCCTTCCATGTGTTCTAGTAAACTGAAGTTGTTCCAAAATGCCATTGTTGAACAAAAAATATGCAGAATCAAAATAAGGAACAGCACAGGGCATATAAGGGTCCAGACCATGAGAGGCCCATGTGCTCTCACAGCCAGATCTGCCAGAAGTCTCCATTATTCTTCACATGATTTTGCAAAAAATGCTGGTACTACCACTGAAGCTAGACAAGGTTAAGCAGCATATGGTACCATAACTACCTTCAGGTTGACGCATAAAGTAGGGTGCAATAAGTTTTTTTAGCCTCTGCAACTAAAGAACAGCATCAGCATGATTATGCCTGCCTAAGATAAACTCTGCTCTGAGCTACTTTCACATTGTGCTGTTCCACGCAAGTCTTGTTCAGGAATAACAATTTGCTGTAGTTCTACAGCTTTTAACACAGTGCTTTTTCAATAGGTAAATCATCATGTCATTCTCGTAAGAATCACAGTTTCAGATGTGTATTGTACTCACACAAGTATGTCTCTTGATTTTGAGGCAACTGCCTACATATAATTAGAAACACTTGACAAATTCAGTGCTGAATTGCCAAGGATGAAAAAAAACCACACAATTAAATGATTTCAGGGAGAATTAGAGGTGCAATAGGAAAAAAAAAATATTTGGTATAACCGTTTAATGTATCATTATTGTATTTTCCTTCTTTGCCCAACAACACTAGGATTTCAGCTAAAGATGATCCTTGGTGGCATACTTGGTGGCAATCTGAGTCTTAAAGCAGATTTGTGTCAGAAAATGTTGACAGGGGACTTAGCATGGCAGAGCACATTGAAGACTTAAGCCCTACAAGAATAACATTCAAATCTTGCAATATGTTCGGTTATGCTAATACCAGCAGGGACAGACAAAGGAGCAGGGATATGAGAGGGATTTAATTTGGAGAAGGTAGCAGTTTGATAGCTAAGTATGACTTGCTTATAATGTGTCTTATCACAAAGCTAATTTCAGAGACATTTGTGAGAAAGATGATTAAAGAGAGTATGAAGTTCAATTTCAGTACTGGAGTATCTTGAGAAGAGGCAGGGTTAGGTAGGTAGGAAACACAAGTGTACTCCAACTTCCTCACATGACTGCAATTTTCATTCTATTTCCAATTTGCCAAGAAATGTATAAACAGTGAAAAAAAATATATTTACATAGATACAATGTTTTCCTATTCACATGTATCACACCATAAATCAACTGCCTGTCACAGGGACACAAAAAGGGTGGATTTTATGGCCATATTTTATGGCATATTTTATCCCCAGCTTTGGGTAACGAGACCCAGAGTCATCATGTAAAGGGTAACTAGTGGAATTGTTAAAATGTAAGAATTCTGAAGACAGTATTTTTTTCCAGAAGAAGAGTGAAAAGAGAGTAGCTACCTCAGATCTCAGTCAGCAGATAAACACCTCGTCACTTTCCTATGATCAGATTTGAAATTACACTAGAGATGCCCACTAGTGCCATTTCAAAATACATTTAAAAATTGTATGTTAAATATTTCATTTCTTTACAGCTATGATGATGCTTGAAGGACAAAAATTTCCCAGCCCTTCAAATGCTCTCCAGGTTTGGTTTACAAAGGCAACAGAAACAGGGAAGGGTTTGATGTGCAGAAGAGCAAGCTCGAAATGCAATACAGCAAAAAAGGCAGTGCTTCAAGTGCATTGTGCCTATCAGCAAAGGATGGAAACACAGACTTGACTGTAAATCTGGTAATCTTGCACAAAATGACAGAGGGAAAGGTTTAGTGAAATCAAGAACTCATTGATCTAGAAAAGGAATCAATCCAGAAACAATTTCCAGTGCATATGTTGTTTCACTTGAGAGTACCCTGGAAAGTTGGCTGACACACAGAGTGCCGAAGATGACAAAATACAACCTGCTGCTCCTGAGGCATGTTAAAACGTGAACAGTATTGTGTTTGCTCTGTGTTTCTGCCACCCAAACCACCACAAGCACGGACGTGCACAGAAAGCCTTGACGAAGACCTGCTGCCCCGCGACCGACCGATGGGTTAGGTTTTATCCCGAGAGAGCCAGGTTTTATCCCGAACGGGTCAGGTTTTATCCCAAACGCCTTGCACAGCCCCACGATCCCTCCCAGCAGCCCTGTCCCTTCCCTTGGCCCTGCGGAAAGCAGGCAGAGCCCAGGCTGGGCTCCATTTCCTCAGGCTGTGCGCACTCCCACGGGGGAGCGCGTGCCCCCACACTTGCTCCCCGCAGCCTCCCCCACCGGGGTCCCCATGTCTCCTCAGAGGTTCCCTCCTAGCAACGCCGGGCAGCCGCGGCGCCGGCCGAGCTCCTCAGGTGAGGACAGGCCGAGGGTGGCGGCTGGCGGCCGGCAGAGGCGGCGGTTGCCGCAGCGGCCGCGGGTGGGGGCGCGGCGGGGGTGCGGACTCCCGCCCTCCGCCATTCGCAGGCGCCGCTGCTCGGGGCCGCGCCGCAGCCGGCTGCGGTTGACCTTGCGGCCGGCCGCCCCGCCATGGGCACGGTGCCGTCGGCGCTGAAGCACTGCCTCAGCTACCAGCACCTCCTCAAGGACCAGCCGTGGATCGGAGAGCCGATACCCCCGCCGCAGCCCGGGCAGGTACCTCCCCGAGCCGGGGGGTGTGTGAAGGGGTGGGAGAGGAGCGGCCGGGGGCGGCGCGGCGGCCGCCAGGGGGAGTTAGGGGGGCGGCCGCGGTGCCCGTCCGGGCGGGGGTCGCCGTCCCTCGCTGGGGGAGCCGGGGATAGAGGTGAGGAGGCGTTAAATTGAAAGCCACTCGTGTGTATGTCCTTTCTGCCCCCCGTTATAACGCCCTGTGGGACAAGCGGAGCAGCTGTGACATTGTAGGGTGACCAAAATGTCGGCGAGCCGCGCTATGGTCACTGCTGCCCTGAGCTCGTGTTTCTGAAGCTCGAGTCAAGTTGAGCATCCTGCAGAACCCCCGAGCTGCTGCCAGCACCCTTGGACCTCTAAAGTGTATCCCATTGTGAAGGGGGGGGGGGGGAGGGGGGGCTATGCTGGACCAACTCCTGCCCTCCTTCTGCACTGACCTTGGGATCTGCAGAGCTGCTGCTAAAAGGGTGTGGAGCCAGAGCCACCAATGCCTCCGGAACAATTTTACCCTCTCATGGCCCGCTGAGCTCCTGGTAGTGGTGGGCTTGTGGAGGGAGAGCAGAGGGAGGGGCTCGCTATCCTACATCGCCTCTGACTAGGTGTGGGGAGTGGTGGAGGTATTGGGGGGTGGAAAAGGACATGGGATGAGGAAACACCTAGGCAGGTGGCCAAACAAATGCCATAGGGCATGACTTTGCTCATAGCTCATAGCTTTGGAAGGGAAGAAATGAAGGAAGGGGAAAGCTACCTGTAGTGGAAGAGGCTGGATAAATCTAGAAAGATGTTGAGGGAAAATGTCATTACGAAATACTCAATGTAGGTAATTTTGAACATGACATTGTCTTTGCTATAGCAACCCACATATAGATAAAGCATATTGTGCCTGATCATTCATTCCAAGTCTAACCCCAGTAATCAGTAACTAATCCAAACAATAAAAAGCACAAGCCAGACCTAGTACAAAATTGCTTTAAAAATCATGTAAAATGCATTTGTTGTTCATTGCATCTTTCTTCTGTTTTCTACATGCTTCAGATATACCAAGAGCACATCTTCAATTTTTGTCCATCTGGAACTGACATGAAAATACTAGGTAGCATCATAACTTCAGAGGTGGAAAGATAATGCAAAATACAGTGTTCTCAGTGACATGAAAGATAGCAACACTGCATTATAATTTTGCTTCAGATGATCTGGGGTTGATACCTCAAAGCTGCTCATGTGGAATACCCAAAGGAATGCTTATGGGAGATGTAGCTAGAAGCTTTGCCAAGCCATAAAAAATACTGTTGTGAGCACAGAACTTTATGTAGGTAAGCTCCATTCAACTTCCAGCTATTACAATTCCATGAGTATAGTGTCTATCCAGCAGTGAATTTTGGGGAAAACTTTCGACATAATCCTTCCGTTTCCATATAAGTGGAAAAATGTTTTCTTCTAACAACAAAACAGGATGAAAGATATATATATATATATTTGTATTTGGCATGAAACAAAGCACAATCCTCCTTATGTCCCCATGCTACATTTTGATGCATCATTTTCTTTCAAAAGATGAGAACATTTTGAAAAAGTTTCTTCAAAATATCCTGATTTGCTACTTCATTGCATCAGTCTCTGCCCACTGTCAAACAAAACACATGAACTGTTTAGGACTTCTGTAAAAAATTAAGGGTTTGAAGTAAAAAACAAGCATTAGTATTTTCCCAGAAGATCATAGATCAAGAAAAAATGGTTGATTTCTTTATTTTAATGGATGCCTGTAAATTCTGTTTCATTTCTGCAGTGATGTTTAGAGACTATGTTTTCTTTCATTCTCATCACCATTTTTCTTCCTCTGAAGATACAGAAAAATGTCTTCCTCAAGTGAATGGTAGCAAGAGTGAGAATTAGCTCCTCATCCTCCCTGAGCACATTGATGTGACTGCAAAGTGCACAGTCTACTGAGCCCCCTGACAAGTTGGTCACTATTAATGTTCAAACATTTGCTTCTTTATCATCTTCCTTTGATTTTTATTAGATAAATTTATTAATTTTCTTTACCTTACATGAATTTATTCAAATTTCCATTTTTTCTCACATGGATGCTGAAACAACGTGTAAAAGTTTTCCTCATGTTTGAGTGCATTCTGTAGTAATCCTGTTCAAGAAAAAATATGTTCTTTATGTGATGCAGAAACTATAGTAGCTGAATTAACATCTATAAAAAGTATATTTTTTAAAAAAAATTGTTCAGTGTATGTGAGACAGATTTGTAATCACAATTATGTGGTCACACCAAGAAATAAAATAGGAGAAGATGTAAGAACAGTTTCCAAGGAAAAAGTTAGTGCTTTCATGTCAGATGAAAATATAGAGTTGGTTTTTTATGTTTAAAATTTTCAAGAGTTTTCCAGGATTTTTTCTTTAAACACAAAGTAAAAAATATGTGTAAATTTGGTTATATACTCTCATGACTAATTTGTAAAGGTCTTTTAAATCACCTGGAGCAGTATCTGAAGTGAAGTAGTAAGTCCTAGGGTGAGTAGTGGGTGAGAGTCCTAGAGTGAGTAGACTAAGATATCTCTTAGTCTTTGTTTTCCCCTTAATTTTTCTGTTTCATTCAGGTGGTAATTTTGTAGTATTTTTACAACTATACTTCAATTTAAAACATAGGGTTTCTTTGAGAGCAAAGTTATTGAAAAGGAGAAGCGAAAACAAAAAGGTAATTGGGCTAAAGGCTAGATAAACAGTAAGTAGAATTCTCTTAATGGAATTTGCTATCATCCATTTCACTTATATTTAAAATATTCCATATTGCGTAGATAAATTATCACGCACTTGACTTAGTCAATGGGATACCACATTCTTGTTGCTTTACATTATTCCATGTTCTTCATTTCTTAATCTTGTTTTCTTCAGAAAAAAATGCTATCATACATTTTATACAAGAGAATCATAGTTTTGATTCATTTTCTTAGTGTTATGGTGTAAATGTTTTGTTAATAGGTAAGTTTTACTAAGAGCAGTGATAGCTGCTAACACTGTTGAGAATGCTTTTAAGCAACTTCAGGAATACTCTGCTACGTGAGAGTTTGTTAAACACATGGATTTATATCAGAACCTCAAAAACGATCAAGGATCTACTTATAAATGAGGTGGCAGTGGATTTTGTTGCAGTATTATGGATATTTCCGCAGTGATCAAGATTGTTACTGGCAGTGACTTGTGGCGCTTGAATGGAATTTGTAATGTGCTTTGTGTTCTCTTTGGAACAAAAAGCTTGGGCTGAACAGGGGGGAGGAAGGCTGGTGGCTGTTCATCTGCTGCTGCTGGTTGCCCTCTACCTTTGTGGAAGCCTTCTGGCAAGAAGGAGAAATGCTCTGAGAGCAACCAATGTTGGTCTCATCCTACAGATGTAATGTTTTATTTTCATATAGGTTAAAATGGAATTTTAATGCATTGGGAATATGCTGAGGACACAGCATAAGGTCACAGCAGGGAAGAACTGGATGGCTGAAGAAGTGTTGTAAAAGACTGGGATGAAATTCAGGACTACAAAATGTTTAGATACTTTGAGACTAATAACCCAAACTTCTGCTTTTAACTATAAACCATGAGATTATCAATTAGAAGTGAGAGAAGAAGAGAAGTATGGAATACTAACACATCATGGGAGGACTGTGAGCTGCCAATGCAATACAGCTGTTAAAAAAAGAAATTAAATCCTAGGATGTATCAGATAAGGTATTTCCAATCAAACAGGGAAATGTTAATGCCATTGCAGAAGACTGTTTCTGAGGCTCGTTCAATTTTGGTTAGTCATGATGAAGAAACTGACTTCCAGCTGGAGCGGCTTAGGTCTTGCACCAATTGAATGGTCAGGAAAATGGAGATGCAATGCTAAATGACTTTGGTTTGTTTGATATGGGGGACTGTTAGTGTTAGGTCAGAGGTTGGACTCAATGATCTTGAGATCTCTTCCAACCTAGAAATTCTGTGATTCTGTGATTCTGTGATATCTACTGTTAACACCTAGTGGATGGTTGGACAGGGAGACAAGAGGGCAGAGCTGCTTAAAGTTGAGGAATGTGCTGCCACACACACAAGTGTATACTTTGCCTGCATATTAAATACAGAGTCAAAATTCTTAAGAAATCCTTAAAAGCTAAAGAATCAAATAGGGGCATACTGTAATAACTTTCTTACCAAAGTAACAGGGTGAAGGACCGTTACAATGTAGGCATAGAAATAGGGTTACATACAGTCATAGAATATCTGAGTTGGAAGGGACCCACAAGAATCATCAAGTCCAACTCCTTGCTCCCCAGAGGACCACCCAAAAAATCAGACCATGTGTCTGAGAGTGTTGTCCAAATGCTTCTTGTTCAGTCTCAGTGACGTGCCGCTACCCTGGGGAGCCTGTTCCAGTGCCCAACCACCCTCTCTGTAGTCTGTCTCTAATACAGTGCTACTGCAATTTATACAAAATTATTCACATATACTAGAAAACAGTCCTCTTTTAGGTCACCCAAGTCATACTTACACACATATGCTGCCAGTAAAGTTAATGTGTGGACAGCTGTGTGGTTTACACATCACAGCCATGACAACAATGTTGTGACATTCATAGTAGCAAAAGTGAGTGGATTCCCGAGAGAGTTTAAAGCTTATATAACAAGGACTATAGGAATAAACATTTAAATGATTTTTGAAATAGAAGCAATTACAAGTCCTTTTTTTTATTACAAAACATGGCTTACAGTACTTTGGAAAAATAGGATTAGTTAAGGTCAGAATGTCAACTTCAGTGTGAATATTCATCTTTTGTCACTTTGAATCAGTGCATCCTACTCTACTCTGCAAGAGGGTAATGGCTAAACATAGCTAAGTAATAGGCATCTTTCTATGGGACAGTTGTGTTTTAATGTGCCATTGGCTAGGTGAACTGAAAGGTGTGGTATATTAGGAGTATACTAGGATTTAACTGCTTTGGTGAGAGCTGCCTATATCTACTAAATCTAAAGCAAAAATGAGTGAAAAATAAAGCTCTGGTCTGTTACTCTGCTGGATGCGGTTGTGACTCTAGATCTATGTGCATAGATCTATCTAAATGATGCTGATGTGGACTGTGTAATCCCGTAGGGTTTTTGTCACAGATTTAGGCAATGGGATGCAATACACAGAATTATTAATAGTTCAGTATGTTATCACTGGAAAGCACAGTGTACATTATTGTCAGTTTTGTAACTATAGAGGAACATAAACTCTTTGCACCAAACATAAATAAATATGTATAACAATGGACAAAAGCTGAGGTCCTCCAAATTAGATACCTATCTTCTGTTTCAGTGGCTAGGTCAAAATTATTTTTAATTACTCAATTATTTTTAATGATCCAGACCTGAAACACATTGATTCTATGATTCAGATAATAGAATCACAGAATGGTTTGGGTTGGAAGGGACCTTAAAGATCATCCAGTTCCAACCCCCCTGCCATGGGCAGGGACACCTCCCACCAGGTTGCTCAAAGCCTCATCCAGCCTGGCTTTTGAACACCTCCAGGGATGGAACATTCTCTCATCTCCTCACTGCCTCACACTGTTGTATCAAGAGGTAGATGGAATTGTCTTACTTTTGCAGTTCTAATGTGGTAGTTTGGATTTTGCAATATACAGTCATGTTTTTAACCATATGGTAGTAACCTCTCAAATTTACTTTTAAAGTAATTCAAGAATAACATGATGAAAACCACAGGCCATTCAACAAGCTTATGTGTATTTATCTTTACTATTTTTTGTGTTCAACAGTTGATTCTTGATTGAAATTACAGCATAAAAAATGAGGTGTCTGGTATTATGCTACCTGCATAAAAGGCATGTCTGTTTTATTTGAATCTTTAAGCTACGCCTCCAACTGACTGATGTGAAACATACTACATTTTGTGTTCTTTTTATCACCATGAAATTATGTATTCCATGAACAAATTCACATTTGCAGGTTCTTCTTAAATAACCACTTATTTTATTTTTTTATTTAGTTTATTTAGTTTAAGAATTACATTTTTTTTTCTGTCAATGATATTACAAACATTATGACAAATACAGTATACAATAAATACATCGTAATTTATTTTGTTTCAATACGTTGAAAATTGCAGAGTAAGTGTATTTTCAAGTGTAAAAAAAAGAAACTAGAGGTCCTGACTTTTATATTGCAGAATTCTTGTTGTCTGATTTTTTAGAAGATGACATCTTTTGAAGATATTTAAAGAATTCAGTATAGAGAAGGCATATTAATTGCAAGGGGCAAATATCTTGCATTCTTTTTTGTTCTTCTCTCTCTTTGTGATTTTACCTACCGTTCTTACTTCTTTCTGTGTTTTCATGTAGGATTTCCAAGGTATTCTGTCTTAGCACTGTCTTTCATGTACTTTAAATAACTGATCAATAAAGACTTTGAAATTCCAGATTTCCAGCTGTGCAGATTCCTGTACATATAGAGACCTTGTCAATACAGAACTCAGTAGATAGATCTTTTTCTTGAGAAATACATCCCAAGAATGAGACTTTTTTGCTTTGTTGCAGTTTCCCATGCATTCCCAAGCCTCATTTACTTGCTTAATGTTGATAATATACAAATCATACAATGCTATTCAAGCAATAAATATAAATGCAAGAATAAAGTAAAAATGATTACTAAAAATAGAGAACAGTTTAGAGTTAAATTATCAACTATAAAGTACATATCAGAATGCTATATCATTTGTTGAAGACTTTTGAGATGGTAAATAGTATCTGATATATGCTGACACTGAAGGTAGTAAATAACAAACGCAACACATTCCCACTGAATTTAACAGGAGTAGAGAGAGTTCAGTGCTCAACTCTTTCCAAAATTTCCTTTGAAGTCAAGAGGAATTTCTCCTTTAGAAGACAGAGACGGTAGACTCATCTTGATTTTTTTTTTTTTTTTTTTTTTTTTTTTTTTTCAGCCAGATATTCTTCATGCTGTGGTATAACAGCTCAAGAATATTGGTGGGTAGAGTGGAAAATCTGAAAAGGCTAAGTAGTCAGTTTGCTAAAGGTGCCAAACAGGATGTTAGACATTAAAAGGATGGTGATAAAGGGTAGGTTTGACCCAAGCAGGGTCACTGACTTTTATTTTTCTTTGTGCCATTGGAACATGAATAGTGGAAAGATAACAGAAACCTTTTAGTTGATAGAGATTTATGCTGTATGGGGATTATTATGTGGGTTTAGAACTTCATAATGCAGCTGGAAATGTTGTAAAGGATTTTACAGATCTTGCTCTGCAAATTTGGGAATTAAAAAAAATACACAGGAAATTTCTACTCAGCTCCAACATCTGTTTTTTGGTGAGATCCTGTTTTTGACTTGTCCCACCTCCACCTCCTTCAAAGACTACATATGGGCACAGTGATGTTCATTTCCTCACTTGCCAGCTCAAGGAGAGAGATTAATTTCAGACACCCCATGTGTCAAGTCATCATTCTAAAATTCATACAACTTGAGATCGTTCTTCTTAATTCATTTTCTACTTGCCTTGTCTGAGGATGAGTCTAAGTGACTTGCCTAAGCTCAAGTAGATTCAAATTTAATTCCTACTGAAATAAATGGGAATGTTATAATTAGCTCAGGTTTTAATCTTAGTAACACTTTCATTTACAAGTTGTGGCTCTTCTTGTTTCATAGTTACTCTAGTTTGGGTAAGAAAATCTCACAAGCTGCCTTATCATACTACTTATAAGAACTACCAGTTGGTCATAGAAGCTTTTCTAAAACTTTTCTATTCACTGTTCCTAACTAATCAGATTTTGAATCTTTGAAATGTTTGATGAGGTGACTAATAAATAGTAGTAACAGTAGTCTCTTTGGTGGCTTGGATCAACAAATTGTTTTTTCTCCCTTAGAGTTGGCTTAAAGGTGGAATGCAGTTATATTTATTTGCTCTTAGTTTAATGCTTTTTTGTTGTTGAAGGTTGCAGTATCTGGAATTAAAGATTGACTTGTTTATGAAAGTGTGTGCTTGAATTGCAGTTTCCATGTGAATATCATGCAGTGAGAAACTGGTGCAGTGGAGGTAGTGTCCAGAGATAAAACTGAAATAAGCTTTTGTCACCCTCTGCACTTTCACAGCATAAATATTTGAGGTATTTAACCAAGGTGATGATTCTCTGAAATTTTAGGAATTGAAGGTTATTGATATCCTTTGATGTGTGTCAAATGTGGAAGGAGTTATGTTAAACTGTGGGGAACTTCAGGGAAGTAGTTATTTAATACTTCAGGCTGTGTTGAATTCTCTTCTATTGTTTAGCTCCCTCATTCATTTAACAAAGATGAACTATTTTCTTTAACATTCTTCTTTTTCCCCACATGTATATTTAAAAAGATACATGAAGTATGAAAAAGAAAATGTGTATTAAAGATGGTGTGTGGTATTGCGAACTTGCTGGGGAATGTGTACCACAATGTGTGCCAGTACATATCACAATGCATATGTGGACCTTTATGCACTCACTGCACAATCAAACTCACTGCACAAAAAAACACGCACTCAATTATTTGTGAAAAGTAAGGCTCATCAACTAACTGATCTTCAGAAAATACTGGAACAGAAAGATACTATTTTTAAGAATGAGAAAGAAAAGCTGCCAGACACAAATTTATAGGGGAAGATTCCCTTTGGCTATCTAAGCAATCTATCTTCTATCACATGGAAGAACTCAGCAGGATATTGAACTCTCAGAAAAGTTGCTTTATTGGCTGATTTGGAATTTTTGAGATAAGAGCATGTAATATGAAACCTGTAGCTCCATGATCAAAATCAGGCTTTCAAACTGTGCTAAACAACCAGTAAAGCTAATGCAGCATTTTAGCTTTTCAGCAAAGGAGAAATATTTTATGGCTGCTGTATTAGTGGTTTACACTTGTATAGACCTCCAGGGGCAGAAATGTCAAAGTGGTGTGCAAACTTGAAAACTAAGTAGTGGAATTGAGATAATTTTTTTTTTTTTTTTTTTTTTTTTAATTTTCTAATGGGTTGGTAAGGATATAAGTTGTAATGAACAAAGAGTTTATTAAATATGAGACTTTCTGATCTTTTAATCAATCTATCACTCCAGAGGAGTCAGAAAACTGATAAATGCATGATTTATATTTCAGAAGAATGCTTTCAGGGATAGTTTTAAGAGTTGGTTTTTTAAACATAGGGTTTTAGAATTGCAAGTAACCAACTTTCTGGACTTTCACTGGGTTAAACATAATAGACAGTGAAGAATTTGATTGTTATTTGGGACAAAACTAGAATGTGAAGAAGCTGCAGGTGATAAGAAAATTATGCTTTCTTTCAGAACATTTCTGTAGCTAATACTGTTTTTTATTAAATATAATACCCTTGTTAAACAGATTTATTTTATGGTTTATTGTAAATGAATGAAATTTACTCTGATTATGTTCCATTTGAATTTATTATTATTTCAATTAAATATGATTGAAAGAGTGCTCCTCAACAGTTCTTTAGACAAAAAAAAAAAAAAAAAAAAAAAAAAAGATTTATTACAAGCAAAACATGCTAAATGTATTGGTGAAAAACTGTGCTGGGTAGACATTTCTTCTCTGGCTGTTTTTTTTTTTTTTTTTTTTTTTTTTTTTTTTGTCCACAGATGTTAGCTGTTTTGTATGGGAATAAAGGTGTTAGTTTATGAGTTTCTTGGAAAAAAAAAAAAAGTTTAAAGGCTCTGAATGCATGAGATGTGGACTGAAGCGCCAGAGGACATTGGTGGAATGTTAGGTGAAATCCATAGGGAAATAATTCAACAGCAGCATCTGGAAAGGAACTGTATGCGGCTTTAGGGTTTACTTTTAATGCAAGTAGTTAAGATGAGATTAAGTAGAGGTGTTAGTATGTGAGAAATGAGGGAGCAAGCTAAGTGATGAAGGTATATCATGTGGAACACTGGGATTAAGAGAAAGATTTAACTGAATCCAAAACTGATCACAGCTGAATTTTTAAAAGCTTGGAAGCATAATTGGAGTTGAACTATATGTTGGCTTCATATAAAGCAAAACAGCTTACATGACGAATTTATTGGGAAAGACAAGAGAGAGGATAGGCAGGCTGCTTGACCTTTTTGCCTGAATGGTATAAAGATGGAAAGTTTAGCTACTAAGCCAGCTGGCTGTTGGCTACATGGAGAGGAATCTACTGGTGAATGAGAATTGTCTCACGTCTCCCTATCATTTTTTTTTTTTAATTCAGTTGCCTAAGCATAGTTGTCTAGTGCTGTTTGAGGTGCCGTGGGCTAACTGAGATAGCTCAGAGGTTTGGCAGATATCGAACAGGATTTAGGGGAGACCTGTGCCCTCTGTAGTTGTAGCTGGAAGTGGGATGCATCTCAATTGGTGTGTGTAATTAGCCAACTGAATTGGGCCCTTACTGCTCAGCTGTTACGTCGTATTCTTTTGGCCATTGCTGACAGTACTGAGAAATGGGTTGTCTCAGCTGGCCATGCTTCCTCAATGCTCTATAGTATCTTGTACTCCACCTCCTCAAACAGGCCACAGGCCCTGTGTCCCACTTTATTAAGATCTGACTTTATTAAGATCTGTAGCACATCTGTAGGCATCAGTGTGTAGATATCTTGTTCACATGTCTTAAGTTCTAGTTCATTTATACCACTAAGGAGGTATAAATGAGGACATTTTGAGCTTAGTGAGTGGTACTGCTGGATTGCCATTTTTACCCTAATTATTATTATCTTATTATCAGGGTTTAGAACAATCCTTTGGTCAAGATTATGTGTCATAGTAAAAAGAAAGCACAGCTAAAGATGACACAATATATATATTTTTAAAATTTTTACACTTACTTAACACTAACCTACTGGTCTTATTATCAATTTTACAGCTATGACAATAATTATTTCTTCAAAATAGTCTGAAGGTATATGATCCCATTCTGTTTTTCTCTTTGTCATAGTTTCTGCTGTACCAGTCCAGTCTCTTCTGCCTTTTCTGCTCCACTATTTTCAGGTTTGCATGATTTAGAACATGTTAAAATCTTACTGCATTATTATTTCATGAAACAAAGCAGAAATTCAACAAGTTCAGAGGAAGCCTCAAATATGCCTATTGTTACTGAGACATACCATTATACTATGTGTACTTTGTAATAAGGTTATAAAATTGATAAAATATTAAAATGTTTATTTAAAAGTAAGGCAGTGTCTCTGTCTTTTTCTGAATTTTAAATAAGGAAAAATTTCAGTACGTTTAACTGTTACCAGTTAAATGGGCAGAAGTCGATATTTTTAAGATATGCTTACATGCTTACATTTTACTGATTCTGTTGCAAAAATGGAACATTTTTATAACATTCAGATTGGTGTAGCATTCACGATACTATAATTTCCTTCCTACTATTGGGAAATTATTATGGTAACACTTTACAGATAACACATAACAGATGTTATTTTTCTAAAGAGCTTTATAAATTTCAAATTCTCCCGAAGTATGAGTTACCAACCATGGCTAAATAAATAACCATTAAACTACTGTCATTTTTATCAGTGCCTTTTGAGGAGAGAGCTACAGAAAAAGTAGTGGTGGGCCAGCTGTACTTGAATTTAAAATTTCCTTGATCTTTTAGGCATTGGCTTTGGACACAGAAGGTGATTTTGATGACAATAATAATTGAGGATAGTTGGTTTGTTTCCAACTTTTTACTTGAGTTCTTAAGGATCTATTATAATTCACTTTTATTGACAATGAGGCATTCAAAGAGCATATCTAATAGGGTGGATGGGCTGGCTTGTCACCGTACTCATTTTTTCTCCATTGATATCCCAAAGCTTTATAAGGGCAAATTACTTTCACATGTTGCTCTTGTAAGGATGATCATGCCTCTGCTTTTTCAATGTGTGTGGAAAAACACCACTCTTTCTGCCTTCTAGAATTCTGTCTTCAGTCTTGCCTGTAAAACACCATACACACCATAATACTATTACCATAAATAATAGTAAAGGAAAGTGTGGGAGGTTTTGGCTCCAGTGTCATCAGTGTGCTGTTGATCTCAGTTCTCTGTATCCTTTTCATCCAACCCAGATGGCAAAGTATAATAGCTTTTCCAGACTTTGACCAAGATAGGGATATGGATGAAAGTGAGTTGGCTGCAAATCAACTTGGTTAATGGAGAAATGCTGCTTGTTAGCCAAGGGAAGCATTTAGGGAAATAGAAAAAAGTAATGTATACACCAAGCCCTGAAAATACATTTTTAATTTTTTGCTGAAGTGACCAGTAGTGTTGGGATCTTACTAACAACAGAGGCCTAGAGTACCATTTATTATTTATGATTCCATTGTAATGCAAGTTTATCTGTTGTCTATGCCTGCTACCACCTGACTCTAGTAAAAGACTTTCTTCATCATTAGTTTGCAAGTTATATAAAGTCAGGCATCTGTGTGACTACAGCATATCGGTATACTTTTAGGTTGCATGAACTGTTAGCTGTGATTGACACATATTCAAACCTCTGTGATAGCACATGCTCTCCATTTGTAGAAAACAGTGACAATTTATTTTTATTTTATTTTTTTTTGAAGAAAATGGCAGTCCAAGTTGTCAGTGATAATTCCCTGATAACTCATCTGGGAAACTGTTACTTGACAGACGCAGTCTAATTGTTTTTGTTGTGTCATGTTATGAATTATTTTATGAGTATTAGAGAAGGGTTTTCAAAGACTTTGAACAGTTTTGGGGCTTGATTTTTATCCTCCTGAGTATCTGTCCTGTAATGCTACTACTTTTTTTTGTTTTTTTCATAGCATCCAATGTTGTGGATGCCCCATCCCTGGAGGCGTTCAAGATCAGGTTGGATGAGGCCCTGAGCAACCTGATCTTGTGAGTGGCATCCCTGCCCATGGCAGGGGGCTTGGAATTAGGTAATCTTTAAGGTCCCTTCCAAACTGAGCCAAATTCTGTGATTCAGCATCATAACAGGGAATGGGATGTGGTTTGCAGTTGCTCTTAGAACTAGCTGCTGCATATGCTAGACACAGACTACACAGTTCCTGAAATTTCATATTTGCAGGGCTGTTAAAGCAGCAGCTTCAGTGGGCTGCATCTGCCTGTGGAATTTTATAATCTGCTGAAGCTTGCATTCAGCAAACTTTAAGCCATGAACACCAGAAATACTTGCGTGCCCCTCTGCTGACATGTCAATGGCCATCCTTGGAACAACAGCAATAATGTAGCAAGGACTATCATGATTTAATCACAATTTAAAATAAGTAGCTTTATGTGTTCACATTCTTACCTTCTCTTACCAAGGGGAAAGGCTTCCAGGGGTCTGTATGTGTCTTCACATCATAATCATTTTAATACATATTTTCCAGTATACTTTCACTGGCTTTCTTTACATTCCTTCAGAAATCAATATTTGTGAAAAAAACTAAGATTCTAAAACAGTAAAATACGTAAATTGGTAATAGCTCTAGAATGTTTATATGCCTGTATTTCCACTAAATATTTATTTATTATATTTGAAGTAATACTAGCAGTTGCATTTTAGGCAATAATCATCTTTAAGTAAGTTTCTTCATAAATGTTTACATTTTGAATAGGTGTTCTTAATAGGTTTTGCTCTTTACCATTACATAAGTTAGGAAATGTAGCTTTTATTAGTCTTCCGTCCAGCACAGCCATTACTATATACCTGAGACATAACCACCAGTTAAATTGTATTCTATCATTTCAATGTACCTGCCTTTGCATGGTTTTGGGGGTTGGAAGCAATATATGGGAAGTTTTAAAGAGAGGACTTCATAAGAACTGAAGCCAAATAATTTTAGCAATTCATTGTTATATGTACTGCTACTGCAAAAAAACATGTGCCCAGTGTAGTAGTTCAGTGTACCTCTTCAAATTTGGAAGAAATACAGTTACATTCTATGTTTATTTCAAATAATGGAGAGATTGAGAAGAAAATCCAGTGTATGAAAAAACTGAGATGGTCATAACAAAATAGAGGATAATTTTGTTGCGAGAACAGTGTGGTAGCCCATGCATTTTTTTAACTAACAGGAGTTTCAGAATACATTCCAAATGCACAATATAACAGAAAAACAATGAGGTGACTTTAAGTCTGTTTATTACTTCTGAACTTGGCACTTCCTCACAAGAGGGAAAAATGAGAAATAGCCTAAGAAAGAATGTGAGTTTAATCTTTGACGTAATATGAAGAGCATGACAGAAAAGAACTTTCCACCTTTTGTGTATTAAAAAAATGCATTAATAAATTAGAACTTATTCTTACATTTTTACAATAAATGTGTAAGTATACACTGCCAAACAATATTCAAATGTATGACAAGACTTTCAATCAAACAAGAAGGAAGGAGTCAGGGTTTTCATTTGTGTATTCATAATTCAAGTCAAGTTCACTTGAATTAGTAGGCAAAGTATTTGTTGGAGGCAGCTGCAGGTTTTGTTTGCATCTCTTAGCACCTGAACATATCCAGTGAAAGCAAAAGGGCAACTCCAAATAGAAAATAATATTCAGCAGGTGTTTCACACAAAGTATGTGAGAGTTGACCTTTTCTAGTCTAGCACAAATAGTTTGTGAGGTGAGGAATTCCTTCTCTTATTCCCTCTGTTTGACTCCTGCAAACAGAGATTACCTTGATTTATTAACACCGTAGCTCTTTTGGAAAATATGCTATTTTGTGTTTGGCCTGAAAGAAATGTCCTTTCATACAGAAAGGAGTTGCTTATTTATTTGATCTGCTAATACAGGAGATCTCTTGTTACATTTTGGTAAGAGCTAGGAGATAGCATGCTGGGAAATCGGCTTGCACTTTTATTAATACTCTCGTGATTCTCCTAGCAGAAAGTTCTTTAACACAACTGAGAATTGTGCCTCAGTTTTCTCTTCTATGAGTGTGGTTGTTTTTGTGTGTCATATGGAGCTCTTTTACTGTTGGAAGTTTGCTGTATTTTTCATGTAAGAGGCCTCTGCTTTTATGTAGAGCCATTTGTTGCTTAGACAGAACATTGTCCTTTGGGATGACTCTCAGCATCTGATATCTGTCTCCAGTGGGTAAGGTGATGATGCAGCAGGCTCAGGGAGAGTTAATGCACAAACACCACTTTTAAGGAATAGCTCACAACTGCTGCTGCCCTACTATGGAGCATGTGACCTCTATAAGTAGAGCTTCTACTTGCAGTGACAGCCATGAACACTTGCTAACCTTTCTCTGGAGGTGCAATTGATAGAAAGGGGCAAAGAGAGGAAGAAACAGGTCGCATTCTGCAACCAGCATGTGATCACTTTCACTAAATAAGTGCTCAAAGGGTTCATATCTGAACTGGATGGTTCACATATTGCAGTGAATTCTGGAATGAGAAGATTTTATCAGTCTGACTGTAAGGAGGGGGGCCATTATGCTGGCAAGGCAGTGGGGTCACCAACCAGATAGGGGCCTAGCCCCACAGTAGCTAAGTGAGATGGGCAGGGCAGACACCACGATGGTAACTAGGTTCAACCAGGAGTCCAGGTCATTGGGCAAGTTTGTGGTGATGAGAGAAGTCCCAGGTTTCAGGTGTGAGTGCAAGTCAGTGAGTCAGGGTCAGGATTAGGTCCAGTGATGGTAATCAGGGTCAGCCACACAGCCCAGTGACCACTGCGCAGGTCAATAGTGATGACAGAAGTGCAAGATAAAGCTGGAAAGCTAGTCCATATAGGTCAAAGTCTGGATCAGTGAGAATGGTATGTTTACAGAGGAGTTAACTTCAAAACAAGAGGCAAGAGTTCAGCTGAGTTGCTTCTAATGAGTAACTTGAGCAGAAGAATAGAAACCATGCCAGTTGCTCCAAAGAGATGCTCAGAAACAGGAATTAGAATCCTCATTTGGACTGATGATGCTTAAATATCCGTATGCTACATTTCATTTCATATACCTGGAAGATTGGTGGTGTGTGAGGTCTCACAGAATTAGAGAGTGGTTGAGGTTGGAAGGGACCTCTGGAGGTTATCTGGTCCAACCCCCCTACTCAAGCAGGGCCACCCAGAGTGGGGTGCTGAGGACTGTGTCCAGCTTTTGGAGATCTCCAAGGCAGGAGACTCTGCAACCTCTCTGGGCAACCTGTGCTAGTGCTTGGTCACTGTCCCAATAAAGAAGTGCTTTGTGATGTTCAGATGTGACAGTTAAGTTTATGCGCATTACTTCTCATCCTGTCATTAGGCGCTGTTGGAAAGATCTTCATCTTCCTTTGGGTATTTATATGCATATCAGTTACTGAGAATATTTTGAATTGAAATGATTTGTTACAAGGAGTAATGTTACTTCCTCTCATCTATGTATTTGACTGTATTTTGAATTTTCAGTGAGGAAGAGTTAAGAGGCAGAGATGAAATGCAGCAGCAGGTTAGGTTAGGAACCACGTCAGCAAAGAAGGGTGAAAACCTAATTTACAGTGAGAAAGAGAATACATTGCCTGCTGAGCTCCTGTAGGAGTTCAAAAGAAGTTTCTCCAAGTTTTCTTGATAACTCATTAGATGATGTATAGTTATTTGAGGTAGATGTCTGCTTGAAATTAAGACATCTGAATTAAGACATATATTGGTGACTACAGCAGCTGAAGTTCCTGTGACAGCCAGTGGAGATCTGGGACAGGACTCAGCTGCCTAAACAGGTGCCTAGTGCCACTCTACACCTAGAGTATATGGGACATCCTTATGGGACCTGGATGTCTGTAGTAAAACTTGCAGGAGACCTATTCCTTCTAGAATGGCATTCGGTCTCTGAGTGGCTATACAAGCCTGGAAGTAGAGACTGTCAGCCACTAGAAGTCAGCTACAGGATGAACTGAATCATTTTTTTATCTCCATCAACTGCATTAAATAAAGTTTGTTCAACTGCAGTAGGAATTTAGACATCTGGAATGCCTTTAGACATCCACATGTAAGCAACAATTCAGAAGCCCAGTTCAATTGCCATTTCAGATGCTCTGCAGTGTATAGACATCTTGACAGGTTTGGAACGGGACCTTACTAAGTGGGTGAAATGTGCCCTTCCTGAACTGCATATGGAGGCTAGAACGCTTAACTTATCAAGAATGACTCTAGGTACATGGATGTAGACAACATGAGTGAGCTGAGGTTTCTTAAGCATGACATGAATACTGCTCTTCAACTTTGACTTGCGTCCTATCCTATCCTATCCTATCCTATCCTATCCTATCCTATCCTATCCTATCCTATCCTATCCT
>CM021733.1:93466576-93563872 GCA_011075105.1 Heteronetta atricapilla
CTATCCTATCCTATCCTATCCTATCCTATCCTATCCTATCCTATCCTGTCCTTCTCCTTTCAGAAATCCTTTAGGATGGGATAGTAATAAATAGATTATGTTTTGCTTTTTTAAATTCATGACCATATGTCCATGAGTAGTGTAGTTAGCATGACTTGAACTTTCTACTTTTCTGTGAGAATGTTATTCTTAACAGTGCAACATTTTTCATGAACTCCAGAGCATTCCTTGTTAGTCATTTGTTATCTTTTGAACTGTCAGTTTTTGAAAATTCTACTCACTTGATATAATTCTATTTATGAAAGATTAATTATCTAAACAAAAGGAACATTTTTTCATATTATTTGTTAGTTAATATTATCTGCATCTTCTATTAACTATTACAGTCTTCTTTATAAACCAGATTAAATCAAATAACTGGCCTCTCCGCCAACATGAACATTTCTAGTTTGGCTGATTTCCCCTGTGTTTAAAATTACATTTCTTTTGTTCTTGTATGAATGACTTGTATTTGGTTGTAAACAGCCTTGCAACAATGTAACAAGTGTACTAGCAGATTATATTAGAATTTCATAATTAGTGGAAATGACAGTAGAAATCTTAAAGCTATCACTTTGCAATAGTGAATTCCCAGTCAGTTCAGATAAGTTGCTGATACATCTAAATCACTGGTCTTTCATGAGCTCTCACATGCCCTATAATAAAAGTTATAAGCACATTCAAATTACATTTGAAGAGGTAGACTAATGTAGGCCATAGGTAAGCTTACTCCCCAGTACAGGAGAGACATAGACAAACTGGATGGCATGCAGCTAAAGGCCATGAAGATAATTAACAGATCTGTTATATGAGGAGAGTTTGAAAGAGCTGCAATTGTTTAGCCCAGAGAAAAGAAGGCTCGGGGTGATCTTATCGAAGTGTATAACTACCTGATGGGGTGAAGTCAGGCTCTGCTCAGTGATGGGACAGGAGGCAGTGGGCACAAACTGAAGTGCAATAAATTCCATTTAAGAAATTCACAGTTTTGTGAATATCTTAAATATTTCCATTCTTAAATGGAAAAAATTCCATTTAAGATATTCACAAAAATATTCTGTGAATGAAGGTGGTCAAACGCTGTTACATATTGCCCAGGGAAGCAGTGGACTCTGTAGCCTTGGAGATACTCAAGACCTAACTGGACATAGTCATGGGCAACCTGCTTCAGTTGACACTGCTCTTTTTGGTGCAGGGTGAGGGTGTTTTTGATTGGATTGGGCTACAGGATATATAGAGGACACCTCTGTCCTCAACAAGTCTTTGATTTGCTCCAGATAAGTTAACTCTGGATGCAACTCTGCTTAACAGAATGAAATTCTGTAATGAATTACTTGGATTTTGTATTTTGCTGCTCTTCAGTTGATTGAATTCTTTACTGAAGAAGGCAGCCCAGAACCATTTCTATTCATTAAGCGGCATGCTGCTGTTTTTTCTCCAACATCCCTAAGATTAGATTTACCATTTCATATTTTTTTTTTCTTTTCTTGAAAGCATGTTGTTGACTCATTCAGTTTGCTATCCAGTTTAATATCCTAGTACTTCTCTATGGAATGGTTTAGTCAGGTACTGTCAATCTTCTATATTTCCTAAGTATCACTTATTTTTTGGTCAAAATTGTCAAACTGGAGAAATAAGCATGATATAATTTGTAAAGGACAGACATAAAACAATTATTTTCATTAGCCAGTATTAGGTATGATAATGATAGTCCGAAGTGTCATGTCATATATTGCTTTTACTGCATTGTATTTGAGCAGAGGGGTTGGACAGGGTGACATCCAGAGATTCCTTCCAACCTCAACCATTCTGTGATTCTGTATTTATTTCTCCAGTATGTGAATGGAATTTGGACTTCTAGTCTTGTTGTATAAACCATTTGTAACTGCTTTGCCTGATATCTCTGTTCTGTCATTCATCATTATGCAATAGTATCAAAAGAACAGTTTACTGAAAGTTTCTCATGGGCTCATGGTTGTTTTTGTTAGTTATAGCCTCCTTCAAGCTACTGATCTTCCAGTGGTCAAGTCAGCAGTGTATGGTAGATGTTCTAGGATGCATCCTCTGTTTATCTTTGCTGAGAGATACTTATCAGGTGTGTCCCACTGTTTTCTGAATATCTGTATATACACTTTATAGCTAATGGGCGAATCTCCTCCCCTTTTCCCTCTAGAATGATTATCTTTTATATGTCTTCCTGTAGTGTGAACTATATAAATAAGTTTCTGTAATACCGCTTCAATCATTATTTGATTTGTAGTAAGATTTTTATTTCTTCCTGTTTATTTCCTCAGTGTCTTGTAAAGTTTAGAAGATTGACCATTGTTTTCTTTGTTCTTCCAGCAATTGTACTTCTTATCTCAGAGCGTTTTCCCAGTTTTGGGGTATTTATCCATGTCACTGCACATGTATAGATGGAGTTATGATGACACCTCCCTGCTGATTCTTGTTTAAAATCACTCTAAACCACTCTCCTGGGCATTTTTTTTTTTTTTTTTTTTTTTCCAAAACGGACCTACCGTTGCTCAGTTGTCCTCTGTGGCACCACCTTGTGGAAAAGGAAAACAGAGCTTTATTTTTGCTTGGTTAGAAAGACTGAAAAGAACCAAACCTCCAGATTAGTCACACTTATTTTTGGGTTGTTTTAGTTTTGATCAGCTCTGGATGATATCTGCCAGTGCTATTAATTGCCATATAGATGAGCTGTATGAAATGAAAGTCAGAAGACTGAACGAACCTCAGTGCCTTTACTAGAAGTTCTGAAGCAGTTACAGGGCTTAAAAAAGTGTGTTTATTTAATTTGATTACATTTATGGTTATGTAAAGAAGATTATACTGCTCTAATTAAGGGTTAATATGACTTCTATTTATAACTCAGGGAAAATGTTTCCATACAGAAATTTGGCATACAGTGTCTCAAGCTGAATAGTAAGGCTTTCCTTTTTCTATTCCCTCCTTCCCCCCCCCCTCCCTTTTTTTAAGACTCTTTGGCTGCATTTTGTTTTGAGGGAGGCATTTTTTGTGGTTTTATATGCTTTTTGTTCTCCCTTGGCAGGGCTAGATACATGGAAAAAACAAATTTTCCAGGCTCTTAGTCTTTTATGCCAACTATTTCCTTTTTGATATTTCATACATTGTACTTTGGTAGTCATTACTTTTTAACAGAGCCAGTATATAATTCAATAAACAGTCACCTCTAAGTATCTGCCATAACTACTTTTTATACTTCATTACATGAGAATACTTCATTTAATATAATTAAGTATTATTTTTCTAAAACCAAACTGATTTGCCTGACATGTTTGGTGTTTAACATAAATACTTGTATATTTCTGTAGGGTTCACTTTTTTTCTGGATTCTCTTAATATACAAAAACTATTTAATGCCCTACTTGAATGTATCAATGTTTTCTGTCTCCTTGATGGTTCTGAAAATCCTTCCCTTCTACCCATGGGGATGGTACATATTTAAAGCCCTCCAGTTAGAGTTAGGGGGACTCAGTGCCTCAATTCAGGAAGCTCAAGTCCTGGTTAAGGTCTAATGCCATCCAGATAGTAAACTCTGAATAAGCTCTTAAAGACTTCAGTCTGTTCTGTGGATTTGATGTTTGCCTTGTGAGTGCAGATGGCATTGAGCCTGGCACAGAAAGTGACTGGTGGTTCCTGTCACTTCTTCAGCTGTGTTTTAAGTTATGTCTAAACATTCTGTTACACTGATCAAAAGACTTAGCAAGAAAGCAGAAAGTCTCCTTTTCTGAGACCATTGCAAAGTGTGTAACTCCAGCTTCTTGGAAGAATATCCTAACGGCTTGGTTACTGAATACTCATAGGACAGGTGAGACAAAGGTGAAGATGTACTCCTTTCCTCCTCTGATTCAGCTTGGGCTACAGAGTGTGAAAAATGCTAGAGTCACTTAGCAGAAGATGGAATATGTAGTCTTTTAGTCCCTGATTTATTTCTGAGTTTTATCCAGTGATTATGTACTGTAAAATGCATAAATATGACATGGGACTGAATCTAAATATCTGCATCCCTTTTACTTGCTTGTAACAATACAAGACAAAAGAAATTAATTCATTAAGCAGGGAAGAAGGATGATGGGAGGAGGAATTGTGAGATGAGTAAGAAGCTGGCTGATGAGGAAATAAGCGAGAACATTGAAAGCAGATTTATCAGACCAGAGGGACATTGCTGGTGGAAATCCTCAGGTCTTTTTTTTGTAAAGGTTTTCTTCAATAACACCAAACCAAATTTATTTAAATAATATAGTCTTCTGTTAAATAAGGTGATTGCATTAGTCCAAATGTTCTAATTGTGAAATATCAGGGTGGTAAGATCTACTGATGACAGAAAGATGGGAGACATTGTCAGTACTGTTCTGGATGCCACACAGGAGGAAATGAGTGACCTTGAAAAAAGGAGCAGTAGAATACAGTAAATTAAATCAGATTAAATTGAATGCAAAACAAGGCTTTTCTGGACAAAGAGCCAAGATGCTTACTCTAAGCCATTAATTCATCAGCTTGAAGAGTGTAATGGTTTGTCTGTAGTGCTATCTTGAATTTGCATTATGAGGCTGGCCCTTCTGAGAATCATCTTGTATGCCATTGTCAGTGTTGTGGTGACCAACAGTGAATTCTAGTTGGGACTGACCAGCAGGAAGGCTACAGAGAAAGTCAAAGGATAAGAGCCCATGGCTGGAAGAGATTAAATGTGTGTAATATCACAGACTGAAAATAAAAATCAGTACTTGAATGCCTTTCTGCAATGCCTGTTCACACTGTTCTCTGTGAAATTCAAGGACTGTACATCTCACCTTAAGTGGCCATGTGAAAGGCTGCGACACTTGATACAGCTGTATGCGCTGTTCTGGGAAGACAGGTAAAGCTCTTCAATTTCAACAGAAGTTTTACCACAGTAGGATCTGAATAGGATTTACAGGATTTGGCCTAGGAATTGAACACTTTTGCCACCCTGAAGTTTTATGGATATTTTTCATTCTCTAAATTAAGCTTTGGTTCACATAATCTATTTTTTTTTCCCCCAGTCACAGCTTTATTCATAGCAAGGCTGTGACATTTGTCTTGTAACAAGAAGGATCTGATAATCATGAAATAACCCAGATCTATGCCCTTAATGCTGAAGCTGTGCCATATTTGTGAAAATAACTTGGAAAAAAAGAAAAAAGAGAAACAATATGCAGCAGATGTGAAGATTTTACCTTCACATTTTAGTAGGTTTATACTGTCAGTGAGTGTGGGCTTAGCACAGCCTGACAAAGTTTTAACTTACCAGATGTTCCACGTGATCAAATAGATACTATGCAGCTGTTCCCCATTCTTTTTACTGTGCTCAGATAAATATACAGTAAATGCTCTGAAATATGTTTATTGTATATTGGCCAGTATTTTGTCTGTTACTGTAGAGAGCTTCCTTTAATGCACGGGCAATGAGAACGCAGGGAAAAAAACAAGGTGCTCTAGAAGTTTGATTCAGATGGCTCACTTTCCATTGCTGTGAGGAGAAATTAGCAGCCACTTGGTAGAAACTACACCAGTGATACTAATAAGGAAGGGATGAAAAACATGTTTTGAAAGTTGTGAGATTAGCGGTCATATTTACGCATGGCAGAAGCAACTTCTGCAGGCTGTGCCTGGTCTCTGTGCAAGCTCTGACTGTTGCATGCAGGAGTTGTCCCCTGGAGCTGACAGTTTCATGGCTCCAGTGGAATTTAGCTGCCAGGGGAGGTAAAGATTGTAGAGGGAGCAAGTAGCTAGCACTAATCCCATCAAGGGCTTTAACAATGAATGAAGACGCTGGGTTGGATTTTGTATTTGGTGCAAAATAGAAAACAGGGCACCTCCAGGCCTCCTGATGGGGCTGCCTGCGTTCTTCATCCTGTCTGTTCACCCAGGAGCTGGCTCTGTGGCCAAAGATGGTCATTGGATTTGTTTTTAAAGATGCACAGCTTTTGGGGGTCAACCTAAGTAACTGCTCTGAACTGTTGCAGGACTTAAAGGCCCAGGTTACGTTAACTACCACACCTGTCAATTTGATTGAATAACAGAGCAGCTAAATAATAAAAAAGGAAGTTTCATTTCCCTTCACCTGCTTTTTTGATCTTGTTTCTCATTCCTCCCCCTCCAACTCCCCATGCTCTCCTTGGCCCTTTGACCTTACTGCTGCCTTCTTTCTCTTCTTTCACCATCAGCCTCCTGCCTTTTCAGATCTGCTCTTAAACCTAGAAAATTTTTCTTGTCTACCAAGGGCCTTCCTTGTTCTCCTTTAAATCTTTCTTTAAAACCTTCATCTTCCAGTGGAGGAATTACTTTCATCTTTCATTAATAATCTCTTCAACATTTCTTGTCTTCTCTGCCCCATTCCTTTCAGATTTATAGCCTAGTTTTGCAAATGTGTACACAGAAGTAACCGTTCAGTTAAATCAAGAACATTCAGGTAGAAGCTTGGAGGATGGGATCATTTGTTTGGAAGCTTTTTGAAATGGGAATATTTCTCACTCTGTAAAACACGGTGTTCATTTATGGTTTTATGTACATTTTTATAATAAACATTTGTAGCCTCCAAGGAGCAGTGGAACGTACGTGCAGATAACTTCTGCTTTATATTCCCTAATTCAAGGTGTAGAATATATTCTCACAGAGTTTGAAAGGCAGTTAGCAAACTTACTGTTGACAGTATGACTTTATACCCTGAGTAATATAAGAACCATGAAAGAGGACAATTACAAGCTGTGCCTTTTATTTTAGAGATCTTCATTGTTTAGCGTTTCAGTATCGATTTGTGTTTCAGGAATCCCAAACATCTGGACTGCCTGAGTACATAAAGATTGTAGAAGTTGGGCCAAGGGATGGATTACAAAATGAAAAGGTAATTTTTCTCTTTTTTTGTGTGTGCGTTTTGACATGGACATCAGTGTCATTTTCGTTGTGTAAAATACATACATCCTGCTAATCACCATTTCTTCCATTTTATATGGTAATTGTATTTATATATATTAACAACTGTCTTGCATGTTAGAATAAGAGTATATTATTACTGTTTATCAAAGGTGTTAAATCATATCACGTCTTGCTAAACTTGGTTAACTAGCATTTCTGTTACTCAGCCACCATTTTTTCTCTGGAATTTGTTTTGTCAACTAAATTGCATGACATAATTAGTAAGCACCACAAAACCATAGCTAGCTATTTTTTAATATGTGTTTGTGATACATATGCTACTTTAGTACGAATAGTACAATAGATTTTGTCATATTTCCTGGTGAAATAACATGGACAGGAAAAAACAAACAAACAAACACTCTTTTGATATTATTTGCCTGAAAGGGGATGGGGAAGCATGAAAGAAGATTGAAAGACATTGTGTAAAATACAGTACATGTGTCAAAAAATAATCTCTTTCTGCAAATGGGACGTTAAGCTTATACATGTTGATACTGATATTAAAGGTGTTAGTAGAGTTAATGGTATTAAAAGAATAGGAGAATTACTCTGCCTCAGCCTTGAAGTTTTTTTTTTTTTTTTTTTTTTTTTTTATCCCATTTTCCTGTGGTTGGACTATTCTGTATTAGTTTCCTTTGTCACTTCTTTGCTAGGCTGATCTTTAGTTACTAACAATTAGGACAGCTCTATAATCAGTTACATGGAAGTGTTTCTTTATTCTTTTGTAGTGGACAAAGAAATAAAGTAGGATCTTGTATACTTCCTAGTGCTTTCCCTGTATTGTAGCTTCCTACTCTCAATAAACAGTATAGTTATGGTATAATGTACCAGTATAGTTAATGATTTTAAAACACATGTATTGATCATGTACTTATGACTTACATAATTTCCTACTGCATGAAATACCTTACTATAGCATGTCTCCATGTTCACAGGTGATAGTCCCAACTGATATCAAAATTGAGTTAGTCAACCGGCTTTCCAAAACAGGCCTTTCTGCAATAGAAGTGACCAGTTTTGTTTCATCCAAATGGGTGCCTCAGGTATGTAAAATCATCACCATTTCTACTTTCAATTTACAGGTCATTCCATTCAGTGGAGTTTTCCAGTAGTCTGTATAAATACAGAAGACAATGGAACAGGAGTAAATTATTATTATTATTATTTTTGTAAAATCAGATTCTGTCAGGTGCTGTTTACACAATTTTCAAGTTTTGTGGTTTTATTTAGATCTGCTGAAGTTAGGATAATTATTAAAAAGTAGTCCCAATGCATATGCATACTATATATACTAGGGCTATACATACTTTTATCTGTCTGTACCACTAATTGTATTCCAATGAAAAACATCAAGCTGGAAGAATTATTATTAAATTTACCTGTGTCCATTGAAGGGCTTGTTGGAACACAAAGGTTTGTAACTTCTAATTATAAGGTGCTCTGCCAGCTAATGTTATCCATAGCCATGAGTTGCTTGCCTTGGAGGGGGGGTTACCTGTGGTGAGTGCACACATAGTCGGTGTCAACAATTGAAGAAAATGACTGGACCGCTGCAGTGGATGGCTACAAACTCTTCAGAAGGAGTAGACTAGGAAGGAGAGGTGGTGGGGTAGCCTTGTATGTTAGGGTGTGTTTGGATTGTCTTGAGATTGATAATGGTCATGACAGGGTAGAATGTTTTTTTAGAGGAGGTTGTAATGAGGTGGGCATTGGTCTTTTCTCCCACGCAACAAGCAATAGGACAAGAGAGAATGTCCTTAAGTTATGCCAGGGGAAGTTTAGTCTGGATAATGGGAAATTTTTTTTCACTGAAAGGGTTGTGAAACACTGGAGCCAGATTGTCCAGGGAAGCGGTTGAGTCACCATCCCTTGAGGTATTTAAAAGATGTGTAGATGTGCTGCTTAGTGACATGGTTTAGTGGTAGACTTGGCAGTCTGTGGTTAATTATTGGACTTGATGATCTTGGAGGTATTTTGCAACCTAGGTGATTTTGGGATAACAGGATACATGGTCGGCCATGTCTTGCCTGCTCTGCAACTGCACTGTTTCTCAGTCAGGGAGGAAGAGTCTCAGCTTAAAAGTTGCTGCTGAGTGAAAAGGCAATGTAGGCCATGTCAAGACTTCTTAATAGAGTTGTTCTTGTGAGCCTCTGCAAAGCCTTAATCCAGCTTTTTCTTGCTTCTAGCTTTCTCCTGCCTTTCTGCTTTCTTTCCAAATCTGAAATCTTAGACATTGTCATCACTCTCCAAACATAAAAAAATATAATTAGGGAATTTCCAATTTCTTCCATGTAGCACTAGGGCAGGAACTTGTGTGTGTTGTGTGCAAGGAACAGCAATAAGTGGGGAATGGGAGAATTATGTCACAGGATGCTGAGTGGGGATAAGAGGTATAGGAACAATGGTTTGACACCATGAGTAAAGAGCAACTGGGTTATGGGATTCTGAGCTACTTTAAACTGAGTTGCTTCATCACTTATGATAAAGATTTGAGAATATGAAGCCAAGTTACAGTGTGACAATTCAAGTACCCATATGAAGAGCAGTGCAGCTGATCTCTGGGGAACATTCGTGGTAGAGGGGACTTCTTGTGGAGGCAACTCCAATTCAGAGATGTAGAATGAAGTGAAGAAAATCGAGGTACAGAGCTTGTACAAATGGAGGAACTTCTCATAAATGCTCCTTAGCACCATATCAAGGCAGCAGTCTCCACTGAGTCTGAAACTAAAATCCCACTGTATGCCCAGGAACAGTTGAGTATTTGTATGTTTAGTAAGGACTGTGCAAGTTACTTACAAAGTAAAACTCAAAAGTAATTAGTATGAGAAAATAATTTTTTAAAAAAACAATTTTGCTTGCACATCTTCTGTCAAAATGTATAAAAAAGTTTGTCCAGTTTAAGCTGAGAATGCATCCTGGAACTGAACTGTGTTCCAGGCTTTCCTCTGGGAAAGCATGGTATGATCATACTTTTTCTTGTCATGAGCTACCAGAGCAAACTGGCTGTACAGCACATACTGATTAATTTTAATGTTCCTAGGATCACTAGAGAAGGGTCCAAAGGCAAGGTAATAGAAAAGAGGAAGAGAACACTGACAAAGCAGAATTTCTTTGGTGTCAACATAGGAACAATATGCATTCAGACTGCATTGATTAAAAGTGTATATGCTAGATTTTTCCAAGTGTCACCAAACTTTGGTGGTTACAACAGGCAATAATAAAGACTTTTTGAAATATAAGAAGAAAAAGTAAAACAAAGGTGCATTTCTTCCTTTCATGTTTAATTATTTCCTTTTCCTATGGGCCATTATGAATACCAAATTTAGAACAAGTTTGTCAGTTTTAGGAAAGATGAACAATCCCTTCTTATCTTAAATTCATGTTCATATTTTATTTTAATGGCTTTATTTGTGTTTATTTTTTTATTATTTATTTAAAAGATAAAATTGTGTTGCTCTGATAGGAAGTGCAGTCCTGACTTTGTCTTTTCTTTCCTCCTTTCTTTTTTATTTTCATAGGTCATGGGAATAGAATTCATGGTTATGTTTAGATCACTCATTCACTTATTTCTTTTTTTAGTATTTTAAAGTTCTTTTATGGTTTCCCATCCATTGTTTTTTTTGGCAATGATTTTATTGCTGAAAAAAGCTAAAAGAAAAAGTTCCACAGTAGCAAGGTGCCATATAAAACAGGATCCCACACCTATAACCTAAATGGCCAAAATTATAAATAACTACCATTAGAAAGCTTATTTTTAAAGAAATTTGGAAGAGAAATATTTTATTACAATTTAAAGTCTTCTAACATGCAATATATGTTAAAATGGGATTTTACCTGTAGGAAAAATAGTAATGGGACAAATGTAGTACATAAAATATTATTTGGACCTGGCAGCTTCATACTTTTTGAAACTGTGTCATTTTTGATTTCTAGCATATTTTAAGTCAGGCTATAATTTTGAAGTATGGAATTAGTTCCAACATTTGCTATTTAATTTTAATCATTCTCCCTTGCCCTGAGAAAAATTATTAAACTAAGGAAGGAAAGATTGTTCTTAAACCAACAAAGCAGTACAGAATGTCTTTTGTGAGTTTATCAGATATGTTAGGTGATCGTGCTGGTTTAGTTTATATTAGAAGCAATTACTATAAGTTGCATTATACCATCACTTGATTCCTAATGGAAAATAAGTTGTACCTGACTATAAGACACATTTCATACCATGTGTCCCCTTTATAGATGCATGGTGGGCTTGCATTGGAGGGGACATGCATGCATTTCTGGCATTTTTAATTCATCCATATTCATAAGAGAAAACCAATGACATGAAGTTTCTAGGCTGATGGTAGTACTGGCACTTAATAATCTGCTATAATTTAATAGAATGTGCTTAGAATTGTCATACTGCAAAACTATCAATATCTTATCCATTCCAAATCACAAGTTACTAAAGCTTTGTAGTTCATCTATTTTTTCATACAGTATTCCTAAACTGACTTTTCATGAGTGCAAAAAGAATAAGAAATCCAATTCAATATCAGAATAAGTATTGTTTGCTTGGAAGATCTGCATATATGAGAGCTGATTTAAACAATATTTAAAACACATTATTGAGATTCATTTTTTAAAACTCAAAATCTGTAAGACATGAAATACAAATCTTATGATTAGTCTTTTCAAATACGCTGGTTACAGTGTTGCACAGGTAAGATTATGAAATCACATTAGTAAGAATTCTGAGAATTCAATAAGTGGATGGTTTTAAATTTTAGTTATTCTGTTAGTTCCACCTATGGAATCCATTAAGGTAGTTTTAAAGTTACAGTAACAATTGATGATTAATATGATAAAAAGTTTTTCAGTGTATGATACAATTTATGTTGTTACAGATGCACACAAAAACAACATTTTGATAATTTTAGCTCGAATTCTGTATTCAGGTAGAATTTGAATGCTTGCAGCTCAAGTAATCAAAAGTTAAGTTAAGAAATGCAAGAAAGGGCATGTGTACATCCTCAATTTAATCCCTTTGCTGTTATCCTTTCTGCATGAACTGTATACCTAATCTAGACACTAGCACAGTCTAAGTGATTTTGTGCTTAGATACATAAAATCAAAAAATAAGAGCCAATCAATACATTTTTTTAATGTTTTAGATGGCAGATCATAAAGAAGTAATGAGAGGCATTGAGCGACATCCTGGAGTCCAATATCCTGTTCTCACACCTAACCTTCAAGGTTTTCATTCTGCTGTAAGTGCATTTGTAAAAGATGTCCACAATTACCTCCTTCCTGTTTTCCTGTTTTTCTTCACTTCCAGCTCAGTACCATAAACTAGCTATCTATCATGGACCTTATCCTGTTAGAGCTAAACTATGTTTTTTTTTTTTTTTTTCTTTTAATGAAAAACTCTGACTTCATTGTGAAAAATGACTGAATTCACAGAGTTCTATATATTCAAGCTTTAATGAAAGTATCATTCAATCAGTCTTTGCAAGTTCCTATAAATGATGATTGCATGTAAAGAGAAGGAGAATTCCTTTTACTTCTTTGACTTGTTGGCCCTGGAAAAGGTTCTGAAGAGTGTTTTGTTATTGGAAAGTAGTGAATGAATTAAATGAAAATGGTTTACAGGAATGTATTAGATTTCTTAAGTTTCTCATTTCATTTCAGTAGGGTTCAAAAAAATTGTTTGAGGTCATACTAGAAAATATTAAGAATGATAGGACTCAAAGTGTTTGGAGTTACAAAAACTGAGCTTTTCAGTCTTCATAAAACAATATTTTTTTTCTGTGTTTTCTGAAATTTTTTTAGGCTTCTGTGCCTTGTTTTGATATAGGACGGGCCATGTTTGAAAGATATATTGCTTGACGTTTGTGTATAGTCTGTCATTCAGGTTCTATACTGCACATGCAATCTCTGTTAAAACAGAATCCTGTACATAGGTGAGTCAACCATTGGTAGTCAGATTTATAGTGCCACAACTGTGTCTGCAGCAGTAGCTTGTATGAATGAAATGATATCTCTACATACTCTACTTAGAGATAAAGTGAAGAGAAAACAATAAAGAAATAGTTGCAGGTGATTCCTGAGTTCTTTCTTGCTGCTATGTTATTTTTTTCCATCTATTTGAAAGGGTTTTTGTTCCTTTAACAGTTGCTGAAGTTTGGAAGTTATCCCTCAGGAGCAGAAGGTAAAGTGAAAAAAGTGAGAAAAAATAAGCTAGAAAGAGAAAAGTGATTGTATTATTTTATTTTATCTATCATAAAAAGAGTAGTATTCTCACTGGAAAGTGAGAATTAATTAATTAGCTATTCTCCTAAGTTTAAATGTTTTCTCCAATCACTTGACTTTCATCATTCTGATTTACCTCGTGTTATTTGATTTACTGAGGTACTGAGTACAAGCTCAGGCTAAGTGCCCCTTCAATGAAACAAAAACATTGACACATTCTCTAGGCTGGTATTTGCTTAGAGACTTTTCCTCATCAGACTCCAGACACACATTCTACATATTGTCCCTATCAACTATGACACCAAGACCGGTGGAGTTCTGGATACTATAGCTGACTGTATCAAAGAAATTCCTGTTGGTTACTGTTGCTGGTGTAGGAACATGCAGGATACAGAGCCTGTCCTAAGTGTGAGAATGACTTCCTGGCATTCACTAGGAACAGGATTTTTTAGAGGATGGATATTTCAGGGATGTTATATGATCTCTTCTTTTTGTGAAAAATGAAATGTAAGTATCAATCATTGTTATTTTTGGAGTGTGTTCACATAATTTCCTACATTTTAACACCTACATTTATCACTTCAGAAATGTATGTGTATCCAGTTGCTAAGAAGAGGAAGGAAATTTGCCAAAGTGTAATGAACTCAAAGTTTAATCAATTGGTTTGTATGCAGTAGATTAAAAATAATGTAATTAAACTATTATTTGAGATATAGATGAGACTTATAGCGTACTTTAAAGTTCTGTACAGAATTAACCAATCTAAACTTCTAATACAGCGTTATGCTTCTGTTTTGTTGAAATGTATTTTTCAGATTGCAGCAGGAGCTACAGAAGTTTCAGTATTTGGTGCAGCGTCTGAATCTTTTAGCAAAATGAATATTAATTGTTCTATTGAAGAAAGCATAGAAAAATTTGAAGAAGTTGTCAAATCAGCAAGGAATATGAATATTCCAGTGCGTGGGTAAATATAAAGATTCTTAAGTAATACAGAGATATTGGAGTCACTATTAAAGGGATTATTTTTGTACCAGTAGAAAAGGATACTACGAAATTTTTACATCTTATGTATAACAGTATTGTAAAAATACTTAAAAAATACATATATTTATTATTTTTTTCTATATCTTTTAAGTACTAATGATGACTAGTTTTTCTGGAAATTGAAAAAAATAACAACTGTATCTACATATCCATTTACTCTGCAAATTTTTATATTATCACAGGTGACAGAATAAAATTTGTTTTGTGTTGCTGAGAACTTATAACATTGTTTCCTGAACCTTAAAAAGTATCCTGCATGCATAATAATAGTATTGATAATGTATCACTTAATACACTGTAGGATCAAGGTATAAAAATGATGGAACAATAGAGCCAGCCAACCATCAAGGGAATCCTCAAAGCTTGTGCATTGTGTGTATTTTTGGATAGCTATGGGTGTCAATAAATGGACTTTGCAGCTGGTCCAGAAGATGTAAACTACAGCTGATGAAGAAGCTCCCTGTGGTGGACTCTAAGTTGATGTTGGAGCTTAAAATGGTAACTAATCTTCTCTGCACTAGTTTGCACATGCTTAAGAAAGTGGAACCCTGCTGCTTCTTTTCCACAAATGTGTGTCTAAGGCATTTGTAATATGCCAGCAGAAGCTATTCTGGCTTTGATACACTGACATGTGATGGAAATGGCTGTTCACATAATAGGATTCTACAACATTCCCATACATTTATTGTTAACTACATGATCAATCATATGTGATCACACAGAAAAGATTGAGAAAGTACCAGGTTGGGAAGACACTTGGAAAGAGGATGAACTAAGAGGCAGAAAATGGTCAAACAGAGAAGCAGAACAGAATAAGACAAGAATAATATTAAAATAATTAAGAATAAAAAGAAAGAAAACAGAAGATACAGTGAGAGAGATATCAATAATCATGTAAGAAAGCAAACAGTAAAGAGCAGCAATCCAGAGATGAACAAAAATGAGATAATTTAACCCAGAGAAAATATAATAAGATGATGTTTTAGAAGTGCTTACTTTGTGCATCCAGTGCAAAGATCTGTAATTTCACTTCAGTGTGCAAATCTAAGCAAACTTCACATGGTATATGCAGGACAATTTTATTGAGTCTGTCATGCCAGGTGCAACATGTTACACAGCGCTTCAGCAGTGGACTGCTAAATATCAGATATGCTATAAAGTGAACAGAATTGAAGCTGTGAATGAAAATGATGTAAATCCATTCCAGCTATAGCTATCTTCTTCAGCCTTACCAGTCTAAGGAAAGTGAATCATTGAGAAGCAGGAGGCCACTGACAGAATGATTGCCTTTGTAGGACTGTAACTGAGTAAAGAATCCAATTGGAAGGGATAAGTACATTGAAGTGTGTTTATATTACAGCTATCTTCAGCACAGAATACTACTTGGGAACTAATTCGTCTAGTGAAAATTAGAGATTGGGACATTGAGATATAAGATACTAAACTAAAGTTATATTTCAACAAATCAATAATTTTAGGAGAAGACTGACTAGTATTTGTCCAAAGGGATCTAACTTAATTCAATAGTGAAATTGCTAATCTGCTATAATTCTGAAAAGAATTTTAATTACAGAAAATAGAGCTCTCTTTCATAGCCAGAAAACCTGAAGTAATAATTCGAAGTATCTAAAGCATAATCTGAAAATGATTTCCAGTATATGAAAATATTGAAAAGAAAGTTTTGAGCATGCTAATAAGTTAGAAAATAAATCAGAACCAGTTAAGACCATCCATTTGGATATTCAGCGCACATTTAAAATATCCCTTCCAGGAAGATTTTGAAGAGGCAAAATAGTAATTAATGAGAAATGAAATATTATTAAGGATCAGAGTCCAGACAAATAATGTTTTCAAGAGAATGGTAACCAACTATTGTGATACACTGAGTGTTGTATCTGCACGTTCATACTCATTTAGACACACTCCTTGTGGGTTACAGAAATCTCTAGGAAGCACTGAGACTGAATGATTGCTTAGAAATAAAAAGGACTGATTAGTGTCCATCTACCTCAGTATTTTCTGTTAAGCTTCAATATACCGTCTTTTGTAGACTAGAATTCTGAAAACCAGAAAAAAAGATCAGGCACATGAACATGCAGAGTACAGCACTCTAATGGCAGACCTCTTGAACAAAGTTCTCGAAGGTGGACTTGAAATTTCTAATTAGTTAAAAAATAAAGAAATACCCATAAAGAGGAATGCCAGGAAGTAAATAAGTCTGTTTACAGTATTTCAGCTGCTTATGATAGGAAGATTATGGAATCAGACCATCAACTCCAGCTCAGTTCTGGAAGTCTTGTGCTAATACTCAACAAAAGCCTGCACTGCTACAGGGATTTCCTTAGGACTAGAGTGGAGGTGGTTCATTAGTTCCCAAATATTGAAATACATTTAGAAGACTTGTGGAGTCTTACCTTGCATTTAATGACATAAAACAGAGGTTTCTCCTTCTTAATGAAAAAAAAAAAAGTGTGGAGAAGATAATCAGGAAAGGCAACTTAACAAAAACCAACAGCTTCAGTAGTAATATTCAGTGCAATCAAAGTTACTGTTTCCTGGAGATAAAACAATGGAAAAAGAGTTAGCTATTGAAGCCTGTGATTTACCATCTTGATTTATGATACCATATAGCTGCTACTATAGAAATTGCGTCTAGTGACAGATGAAATAAATGGCATTTTCCCTGAAACTTTCTTGCGAGATTCTCTGAATGGTGAGACAATTAGGACTTTGTAGTAAGTTGTTCTTTATGCTGTTCTGCCCAGATCTATATTGTGTCACATACACAAGTCAAGCAGGGGCAGAAACTGAGTTTCAGTATTTGAAATTTGGAAGTTTATGTTAAATGATGTCAAACCTGGCATTTTAGAAACTAAAAGATGGGATATTACTTATCTGATGTTAATTTATCAGTCAACATTCAGTATTTAGAATTGGTACTCATTGTTTCACTGATTGTTTCTTAATTTCAAGGAGAGGATTAGTTTCAGGTTTTATTTTGTTGAGTGGCATTTATTTATAATTATTACATATTGATTACAGCTATTGTTGTAACATGAGGCAAAGCTGAGCATGACAACATGACAAGTCTGAGATTGTTGTCCTAAATTCATTTTTAGTTACCAGAGAGAAATAGGCAGCCTTCAGGCTATAATTTATCATGTGTGCTTTCTTAAGTACCTGCCTTAGGATAAGATGGATCACACTCTCTATGATCCTTTTGGCTGCAAAGGAGCGTGGGTCCTATCAAGCTGTTAGTCATGCTATAGATTGGCCTGTCTAAGGCTTGGGCTGTAGATGATTATCTCTGATAAAAAAAAGTTAGAGCAGCTAAACCCCATTCTACCTGTGCATATACTAAGGATTAGCATCTTGTAATTTATGTAAATTGCAATAGATACAATGAAAGTATTAATAGGCCTTATGGTGCAAGGTAGCACGAAGTGAAGCTGTGGAGTATTAGGGCAAAGATTTGCATTCTGTGCATTGAGAATTTTTTTTTTTAATCACTCTTTTAGAGAATAGCTACTTATAAAGAACTGTGGCCAAACTCTGCAGTCTTTACTGAAGCAAGCTCCCAGGACTACACATTTTGGCTTCTAATGTAAATTATGTAGGCTAAATATTTTGCTTGAATTACTTAGGTAATAAAAATATTAATATGCATAAATTGTATTTATATTAATTTAAATACAGAGATTGTTTCCTTTCTAAAGCACTATTGTTGTTTAAAGTGTTATTTATTTGCAGGAAATTGATAATTTAGTGCCTTGCCCTAACACCTTATTTGAGCAGTTCAAAAATACTTCCAAAAATAATTTTAAGGGGTTCAAATTTTATTTCCTATTTTTACTGGCATTTTAGAATTTATGTAGTGAGTATAAGTCATTGGCAATCCTTGAATCTTATGAAAAATGCACTCAAACAGTTGAAACTAAACTTTAAGCTTTTGCATGTCTTACTGTTGCTACAGCTGCACTAACATTGACTCGATCATCATCCAGAAAATTTATGTTGTCAGCTGTCACATTTAAAATCTGTAGCACAGCACACAGTTTTCTAAATGTTTACTAAATTAGTTCAAATGTTTATGAAGAATTGAAATCTTGCATATGGTCTTAGAAGTTAGACTATTTATTAGCATCATAAAGGGGTTTTAATTTTTATTTTTTTGTATGTGCATAAAAACTTTACAATAACATCTGGGACACATTCTGTGAAGACTGCCAAATCAATGTTATAAACTGTGGTCAACTAATGACTACTATGCATATTTTGCATGTGACATGGCACAAAATACTGCTGGTTTTAGGATTGTATCTTTTAATACATAATTCAGGTACTGTTAAGAGTATCATATCTTTTTCAGTGATTAAAGACGGATTTTTTTAACCAATCCAGGACTGGTAAAAAAACGTGGCAAATGATAATTGCAAGTAATCACACTTGGATTGTGTTTTACTGTAGATGTAATTTTAATGTAAAGGTGTACGTAGAGAAAAAGTGAAGTAAAATCTGGTTAAAACAGATTCTTCAAAGTTAATACATTCCAAAATTGAAAAAGACACAGAAATATATTACAGTTACTACAATAGAAGAGCAGTAAGGATATAGGGAATTTCCTGTCCCTGTTTTCCACAAATGGCACTTCAGTACCTACTGTCTGTCCTGTGAAAGTGAAATAATCTATCACCCTTTGAAACATTGAGTTCTGTATAGGACTGTCTTAATCCTAATAAAATGAATAGGGAATATGAAGCTGAAAGGTTGTAATTTATATACATATATATATATATATAAACACCTCTCCAGCAATTAAAAGCAGTATTTATGTCCAAGTCCTGAAAAAATGTCATGTGAAGAGCCCTTTTGAGGCCATTTGGACTATTTGCATGTGCAAATGTGAATATGTATGCAAGTGTTTAGAGGTTCAATGTTAGAAAAACAGATGGAAATGTTTGCTGTAAAATAACTTTTAACTCTAGAAGCATTTCCTTACAAAGCTGCTGCTTTATAAATTAAAACACATGTAATCACACATTAATTCTAAACTGGTGTATACAATTCCTTTGTTTATAGTGCTGTAACTTTTAAGAATGAGCAGTATGCTGAAGTTCACAATACGTAAAAGAATATTGGAATGTATTGATATGTGTCTAAAATCTGTGTCTGTATAGAATTCTATACCATCTGATATACCTGAATATAGCAATATGTTTTGCTATGACAGATAGATACCATACAAACAATTGTATTGAAATATTATCAAAATAGTACAACTAATACCTTTCATGTTACATTAGGTTACAGGTTAAAACTACTATACTTGTTGATTATAGGAAATAACTATTTTTTTACATCTGCTAATACACAAGGTAAGACACAGAATAGTAGAAGTTACAGAAGAAAGATTTAATTTTAGTTATCTTCATTCTGCTTTTTATATTTGCATTTATTTTGAAAAAAGTACATGTGAAAGAATGGATGTTTCTTTTAATATACTTTATAACAAGTAATTTTGGAAATAACAAAGTTTATTTTGTTTATAAAGAAACATTCTAATTATCCAAAACTTCTGATTATCAAGATAATTTGATCTTAACTCAGTACAATAATGCCATTTTTCCTTTTTTTTTACAGTTCATCTTAGATACCTTAATTCAAGTCATTTGTCTGGATACTCAGAAGTACCATGAGATAAACTCAAACAATGCAGTTTTGCACAAATCAGTGCAGTTTAAAGCTGTGTATATTTTACAAATGTAGGCAAAAACTTCAACCTCATATTTTATAAGCATTCTAGAATACTTAGGGCTGGACTACACTTTTTCACTTTTTTTTTTTTTTTTTTTTTTTTTTTTTTTTTTTCAGTGCTTTAAACCGCCCTTGTTAGACTAAATTATGTTCTGTAGCATAGTCACAATTATATATAACAGGGTGATTTGTATCATTATTGCTGCTTTAGAAAGTTAGTAAAACCAGCTTAACACTTTCATGTCACTGTAAGTGAGCCTATATTTGAGACTGTGGGAACAACAAAATGTAGATGACTTCCTTGGACGCAGCACATTTTAATATGTGAATGGTAAACAAGTACAGGGTTGCACGGTATTAAGCCAGCTGGTCACAGTCCCCTGGAGAAGACTGAGAATCCAGAGATTGCTAGAATGGTGGGATTTTGTGCATTTTGCTGTACTGGGCACAGGTTAAGAAAAGGATGTAGGAGCCATTATAACTCTATCATACTGGACGATTGCACTATATAAGAGGAGAGATTTTTCTTAGGAACAGCTTTTTACCAATTTTTACTCAATTTTTCTGTGCCTGTAAGACAGAAAATACTACTGTTGGACCAGAATAGCTTTTTCTTTAATATATATATATTTATTTATACCTGTGGAAATTAAAAATTGTCCCTATTTTTGTTAGTGTTAGTGGAAAATCAAACTTGAAATGTTAATATGAAATGATGAGGTAACAATACAATGTGTTTGCTAGTATGTTACTGATTGCTACATGGATATAGTTATCAAACCTGAAGTGGTTAAGTGACCCCTTCATTATAGTAACACTTTTGTTCTGTTTTTAGAGAAGTCACTTTCAGAATTCAGTGGTGTTTTCTAGGCATCCTAAAATTACTAATGAATATTATAGGCTTTCACTTTGAATAGCACATAAGTTGAGAGCTATTTTTTGATATTTTTATTCTTTAAATCAAGTGCAGAAAGAAATCCTGGCCTTATTTACACATTTTGGGCTTGGCTTGGAGATTGTGTTTCTGGAAGAATCTCCTTTTCCTCCTCTCTTCATTGTATTACCCTCTCTTTACGGTAAAGTTTGCCTGTTTCTAACAAATGGCTTCCTTTACAAAGAAATAGATCAACCTTCGTATTATGAATTCACCAAATGATAGGCATATACATTTTAGCATGAACATCCAATAAAAATAAATACATCTGCAGTGAACATGGTAAATTATATGCGAACTTACACTATAATAATAAACAGGAAACAGCAGCATCTGAGTCTGCAACTGGCTTCTCAGGAGGCCCCGTGCTTCCAGCTGTGGTAGCAGCTGTGGATCTGGCTCTGGAACTCTTGCTGAAACAAGCTGACAAAGGGCTGATTACAACATGGAGTTCAGTTTCTGCTTGGATTCATTTTCCTTTTAACACTTTGGTTATGAAAAGTTTGCTCATTTACCCTGTTTGTGGTTTCATATCCTACACTTCACAGTCATTGGGCTGATGTGGTGATTATCACCATTCCTAGTGACCTTGATCTTGGGGACCTGATGTTGTCTTATGTTCCATTTGTGGAGCGCTGCAATTTGGTTTTGGCTTATTGGAAGAAATTGAAAACCCTCTTCCTCTTCCTTATCCCTCCCCATCCCCAGAGGCTGTTCAGCATTTTTATCCAGAATATTACACACTAAAGTTGTTGGGTTTTAGTTTTTTAATTGTTATATTTGTAGAAAACAATTTAGGAGACGATTATAGAGTAACAGAATCATTAAGATCGAATGCTACTCACCTGCAGAGAAATCTGGAAAACAGGCAAGAGACTAGATAACCACTGCCAGGTGAAGGAAGCAGAGATCTTTTTATCACATTTTTACTGAAGAGAGTAATTCTGATTTCATACAACCTGAAGAGAAACAACATCAACCTATGTGTTCCTAAAGCAGCTTTACAGATACCTCCACATATTGCAAACCCTTCTCTTTCTACTCTGGTTGCTTGGGCTATTTCTTGCTAGCATGCTAAAGACATAGTTAAGCTACTAAAATGCCTGGCCTTGATTCAGCAAAGATTTAAGCGCATACTTAGAATTAAACACTTCCATTGCAAAGTCTGGTTTGTGAACTCCCAGATATTTGCTTCTGCTCTCATACTAAGGAGAGTCTCTGGTGAATATTCTGAGACTAAGACAGTCTTTTTCATTACAAATTCCTTTTTTTTTTTTTTTTTTTTTTTTTTCAGTCCTGCCATGTTTTTAGAAAGCAGCTGTATTCTCCAACTTAATTGAATCTCCAAATTAAATCCCAGTTGCCTCTGTAACTCATTGCTCAAATTCTCCCCTCTTTTTTCCCTCTGCTTTTCTTCACACAAGTTCTTGCTTTTTCTCCTAAGGAAAAATAGATACAGTATGCCCTTCATTCTGTCACTGTTCTTCCTTACCTCCCATAATGCTTTCTCTTTCTCTACTGTCAGAACAGCAGGAGTTTCTTGTCTACTTCCCATCTGTACCCCTTCTACTTGCCCCAGTGACCCCATGTTCTGTTCTTCCTCTTATTTCTCCCCTCCCTTACTCTCTTTCTTAACCTCTTGCTGTCCTCTGGCTCTTTTCCATTGCAATATAAGCAAGCATTTGCCTCTTAAAAATTGCACCTTTGACCCCACTTGGTTCTTCATATCATATCTCATCGTCTATCTCTGCTTCATTCCTAAGCTCATTGAAGGCGCTGTTTATAATTACCGTCTGGAGACCCTCTTCTGTGATTCGCTCCTATAACTCCTACACTTTGGCTTCTGTTCCTTGCTTGCAACTGCAACAGCTCTCACCAAACTCCCTGATGACAAGATCTCAGAAACAGTAGTCTATCCTCATTCTTCTTGACTTGTCAGTAGTGTTTGCTGCAGTTGACCAGGCTCTTCTTTCAACTTGTGTCCTTTGTTGCTTTCTGTGGCTGTCTTGTTCATTTTCTTCTTTCCAAGTGGTTCTTCACCATGTTCTTTGAAGTTGTTTCCTATTTTGGAAGGGTGTGGGTGGAGGTCTTGGTGCTCTGCTTTGGCTGGATTCTCTTTTATGCCTTATGGGTTATTTCATACACCACAAAGAAAATGTAGCTGACAAATGTATCTGTAGAAAGCAGATAACTTTCCATCAAAACCTCTTGCTTGAGCTTATTAATTTGGAACCACACAAATGCAATTACAAAGCATCCCACCCAGAGCTGCCTTAAGTCTGGATGTCTTGGCAAATGTTCAGAGCAGATAAATGATTATATTCCCTCTTTCACCTTGGCGTGTACATATTCTCTTTTCATATCATAGGTTCTCTGTACTACTGCTAGCTGTACTGGCTCTTACTGGCATCTGTTCCAGCTTGTATTACTTTTTCTACGAATGACTCAAATTGTATTTGCTATTTCCAATAAGAACATAATAAGAACTTGTCAAATGGAATTCATATTTTATGTTCTCTACTAAAAGTGCTCATCCTGTTATATTTTTGGAGCGCATTTCACTGTTTTACAGCCTCATCTAGGCATTTCACTTCCTTTGACACTGCTTTCAATTGAGTCCCATTTCTTTTGATCCTGTCCTTCAACGAAACCCAGTGCTTTTTTGGTAATGACACTACCAAGACATTTACTGTTATCATCACACTTTTTATGACAGTTCATTAAATGAAAATACTAGACAAAATTCTGCCCAACTCATCCTTGGCAAGTTCTACTAAAACAGTTCTTTAATTCTCCATGGGACTTTGTTCCCTTTGGTAGGAAGTCCTTTACCTGTCTAATTCTTTTAGTAATCCCTGTTTTCTCCAGTGTATTATCAGATGCCCAGTTAGATTATATCTATCATATTTTCCTTGTTTAAAATGTCAGGCGAAGCACAATGGTAGAAGCATGCAGAGAGTTCATAATCTCAAACAGATTTGTATGTTGTAGAAGGCAGATTCCTCAGGTCACCACATACTTTCATATCTCAGTAGGCCCAGCTGAATTATGTGAGCTCAGGCGAGTTTCTGCTAGCTGGTGTGAACTACAGGGAGTATTTCCTTGCTCTATAGATACCTTTTGGCCTGTTTTTACTTCTGTTTGCCCTACTCCATTCCAGATGTCACTCATGCCACATTATCATTACCAAATGCAGTTCTTCCTGATCTAATATATATAGCTATTAGGAACATGTAAGGTAAATGTAATTAAAGGGAACATGTGCATACATACTGTATGTTTTGCATTTACTTTGTATTTAGTACTGTTCTTGCTCACTTCATAATGAGTGCTGTGGCTGATGTTACAAAATAATTTCATTACAAGTCTGTGTTCTCTAGCTCTAGGCATCATGGTATTATGTAAAAAGCAATCCTTTGGCTCTGAAATTTTTCATGCTTGGTAGTGTTTGAAAAACTCTGTGCATGCATAAAAAAATTAAAGGAAATTATCTTGAATTGTTTCAGAGTTGTGTCACTCAAAAGCAGGGTAGTGCTTAGCTGTTAAAAGTAGCTACTGTTTTATGTAGATAAGAAAATTTAGAATTTTAAACCTTAAATGGTGACATCTAAATTGGGTGATATTTAATGAAGCATATGACCAAGTTTTAAAAACCTGGCTTTCATAATAACATGCAGATAATTGAAATCATGCTTAGTAGGCATCCGGGCTAAAATTATGAGCAGGATGTAATGGACCCAACCACTTTTGTGGAAAGAAAATTAGTTTCCATTTGTTTGTCAGGGCTAATCAGGTTCCTTTTAGGTTCAGGGTCTGCTTCATTCTTACTGCTGGTTCCAGTGTGCCAACAGCATACCTTCATATACGGGATGGAATATGTCCTACGCATTAAAATGCTGACATTTTTTTCACAGTTTGTTTTTGCCTGTTACTCATCCTGATTTCACATTCTATCAATCAGTTTCTCCATCAGCTGCAAAGAAACAATACGTTCTTTACCCTGTGGACCTTGACTACATACAAACTGGCATCTGTTCAATCCAGTTCACATTATACAGGGTATAATTTTACATTATATCCTTCAGTGCTGAGGGAAGGGGAATGACAAGGGATCGATGAGCGCTCTTGTTCTCCTATTAAGCAGTTGAGCAACCTCCCACTGGGAATGGGGCTCTGCTTGCCTTTGAAGCTGTTGTAAATCCCTCTACAGCCACACTTATTTTGATTTTGAATGGCTGTTTCTGGTTAGTTTAATCCTATTCCTAATCAATTTAAGATAAACAATTAGAAGCTTAATTGGAATTTCATGGCTTTTAATTGTCATTAAAAAAAGGAAATTTAAACCAAATTGTACATTAACACAGCATTAAGACTGAACGATGAAGGCTCAGTTGTGGCTCCCAGTTTTTGTGCTTTGTGGAGTAGATAGCTGCTGAGAGACACAGGTTCTCACCGATTCTTTGTGTCCCAAGGCATACCTTGCAATGGAGCTATAATTCTTCTGAGGCACTGGCACAGAAATGCCAGCAGAGATACAGAGGGGCAAAGCTACCCTGTTCACCACAGTTCTAACTACTGATGAGATGACGAAGTGGCTGTAATTTGCTTGTGTCCTTCTGCTGCTCTTTATGGTCCAGGTAGCTGGCACAAGGAGGAAAATGATACCATACTTCCTCTGAATTCCTTGTGTGGGCCAGGCAAGGCAAAACTTGAGCTGGCTCTTACAACTTAAAAGGAAATACCGAGAAAAATCAAAGTTTCCTGCAGCAGAGCTAACTTGGCTGCATTGCCAGCCCTTTACAACTTGTGACATACATTGAGCATAAATAAAGCTATAAAACTTTGTTCTGTAATTTGAAAATAATTTTGGGAAACCTGTTATTTTCATCTGATGTAATTTTAACTTTTCATTGGGATCTTTATTTTGCATTGACTGGCTTAACTATTCAAAATTATATTTAAACTTTTTTTTTTTTTTTTTTTAGAATGTAACATGTATGGATACAAATATGCACATGTAAAACAGAAGTATCTTTGTGTGTTGTTCTTTTTGCTGTAGGTATGTGTCTTGTGCATTGGGATGCCCATATGAAGGAAACATCATACCAGCTAAAGTGGCAGAAGTAAGAGTGAACTTCTGGCTTGTCTTTCAATGAAACAAATATACTTTTAAAAATGTCTATAAGTAATGTTATCTACTTAATCCTAAAAAGTTCTTTAATGAATAACATTTAAGTGAAGCAAACACAAAGCACAGCGAATGCTAAGGCTGGGTGCACAGCATCATTGTTTTTCTCAAACTTCTGCAGTCAAGTCTAAGGAAAATAGTGTCTTTTGATTGTTATCAGTCACGAGAAAAATATTATGTGGCATTTCCTTCAACAAGAATGCAAGGAAATACTTAGGAAATAGATTCAAGCACATATGTCAGTGGACCATGTTGTATGAGATGATTTCCAGCACAACAACCTCTTGCAAAGGGAAACTGATATTAAATCCACTCTACACTGGCATGAGTATACTGTGCCAGTAGAGCCACTGCTAAAACATTGTGCTTCTGGCCTGTGACATACACGTGTAATGTGACTAACACATGAACCAAAGCTCATCCCCACGTGATTACGTGATTTCCTGCAACTTGACTCATTATATTTCTGTGATAGAATAAGCTACACCTTCCCTCTGTACACCCTTTTTTCCACTTAGGATAAAGGAGATTGAAAAAGATATCTTAGTTTTTGTTTGTTTATTTGTTTGTTTTTTTTTCACAGCAGATACACAGATACACACAGATACACAGAACTGTAGGGGCTGGAAGTGACCTCGAAAGATCATTGGGTCCAACCCCCCTGCAAAGCAGGTTCCTCAGAGCAGGCTGCCCAGGTAGGCATCCAGATGGGCCTTGAATATCTCCAGAGAAGGGGTCTCCACAACCTCTCTAGGCAGCCTGTTCCAGTGCTCTGTCACCCTCACCGTGAAGAAGTTCTTTCATACGTCAGTGCAGAACTTCCTGTGTTCTATTTTGTGGCCATTTCCCCTTGTCCTATCCCCACAAGCCACTGAGAAGAGGTTAGCTACATCCTTCTGTCTCCCACCCCTCAGATATTTATAGACATTGATAAGATCCCCCCTCAGTCTCCTCTTCTCCAGGCTGAACAGACCCAGGTCTCTCAGCCTGTCCTCATAGGAAAGATGCTCAAGGCTCCATATCATCTTTGTGGCCCTCCGCTTGACTCTTTCCAGGAGATCCCTGTCCTTTTTGTACCGGGGGGGCCAGAACTGGACACAGTACTCCAGGTGAGGCCTGATCAGGGCAGAGTAGAGGGAGAGGATCACCTCCCTTGACCTGCTGGCCACACTCCTTTTAATGCACGCCAGGATCCCATTGGCCCTCTTGGCCACCAGGGCACACTGCTGGCTCATGGTCAACCTGTTGTCCACCAGGACCCCCAGGTCCTTCTCAGCAGAGCTCCTCCACAGAGCAGAGATGACAGATTAAAAAGACTATAGAGTGAATCACCAGTGTTATATTTTCCAAGAAGACAAAGATTGTGCTGAGGGTGTGGTGGACATTAGAGATGAAAGTGGGGAGAGAATTCAAGCAGCACAAGTCAGAACACACCAACTTTACTCCTGGAGAAAGACTTGTCTTCTTTGTTACACTTAATCAACTATTTTTGGTGATCTAGCAGAATCACTGAATCACCACTTTTTTTTTTTTTTTTTCTCTTGTAGCACTAGCAGCTAGTCAACATTTGCCTGATATATTGTGTTCTCTGTGTGTGGTTTTCAGGTTTTGTTCTCCTGCATCTTCTTTCAGCATACGTTCCAGATGGAACTTGTGATAATGCTTCTCCCACAGCGACCACATATACTTTCATTCTTTGAAAAAATAGCTAAATTGGAAGGTACTCAGTATTTCTAAATTAATTGGTTTTAATATGAAGTGAAAGTTAGAAGTGACACAGCTTTAGTTAGAGCAGTGATGACAGATTCAGCTGTGCTGTTCGTAAATTGCTTACTGCAATATCATGTTCCCCAACAGGCTTCTTTCCATGTGTTGCTCATTTTTTAAAACTGACTACTCTCCTTGTGCAGGAAAAGGTTCCTTTTCAGTTTGACAGTGGGAGTGCTCTAACGTTCCAAACCTGCATACATTTACTCACACAGCTATTTTATTTTATGCCTTCATCCAAGTACGTCTTTTACCTGTACACCATTGTATTTGTGTTTAAGAAACGCTACCTCAGTAAATTATTCATTCAGGCACTGATTCAGCAAGCACTGATGTTTGCATAGAAGTATCTGATTAGCTGTTAATGGGTTCTACATGAACATCTGCACTCATCCTCTGCTGAATCAGAATTATCAAAATTACTAGCCATGTTGCTCAGCCCTTTCAGGGAGTTGCCTCTAGGGTCATCATCTTTCTTGGGACAGGAGCATGTCACTGTGCATTGTTGTCATCAGCTATGATTGAAAGGTTTAGACTGTTTTTTTCCACAGTCAATGACAGTGATCATTTTTTTTCTTTTTTTCTTTTTTTTTTTTTTTTTTTCTTTTTCTAAAGCAAAAACTTTAACTGAAACAAAAGCAGTTGAGAGAGACGGATCATTAACCTGTATGCATTTCAGGCTTGCTAGGTACATAACTACTTTATACAGTTATCTAGTGAGTCCAGACTTCAGATGCCTTCTGATTTGTAGGATCCATCTTGTACATGCATATGGTTCTTTATTTAAAAAAAATGTTTCTCATCAATTAAAATAAAACTACATAACCCTTTTTATCACTTATCTTTGTCTTGAAGTGGAGTCACTGTTCAACTGTTTCTCCTCCTCTGATTTTTTATTTTCTACCTTAGGCAAGTGAGGCTTGAAAGTTGTTGAAAGCACAGTATAACATCCTTGAAACCAGTTGTCCATTATCTTCCAGGCATATACTTGGTTTTATCTTTCTGCCTGCTTCTTTCTTTTGTTAGCACCCTTTTAACCTAGATCAGTGAGTTCATATAAGTATTAACCATACAGTAATTTCCCCTTGCTGATCAAGCTATAGAAAATGTACCTATTCTTGTTTTAATATTGTTATATTATTGCAATTTTTCTCTTAAATCACAAGGACTGCAGCATGTATTATGTTGTTATTCACTTTAAACCATCTACATCTAGATCATGACCTTTTGTATTCAATTTAAGAGTATAGTTTTAGATATGCTTTGTAGCAGTAGGATTGTTCACATGCTTAAGGGGCTGCAGTGTTGGGTGACCAGCTTGGAGCAGCACAAACCTGATGCAAAGTAAAACTGCCCAATAATGCAGAACATGGACCTATTCAATTAACAATGCTGCAACCTCATAATCACATTCTGATTACACTGACAAAACAGTGTGTTCTCTTCTCCCCCACCCTCCTCCTGAAAATCCACACAAAATTATGACTAATGAGCTGCCTCCTACTATAGTAGGGTAGAAAATCCAGTATGAAAAACTCCCATTCAATTTTTAAGCATGCACATTCTTCTTGAAATTAAATGTATATCTCTTTTTAAGGGTCAGTTTAAGGTTAAATCATGACAAGTCAGTGATGATGCTCAGCTTGTTAGCAAAGTGTCCTGTTGTTCTTTCAGAGCTATATTTTCAGAAAGCTAGGAGACCAAAGAGCACTGGAAATAGCTGAATCCAGTATGATATCTAGCAGTTTATATATCCTCCTTGCCATCACTAAAATGCTCACCTATGAAAAATTTGAATCAAGCATAGAAAAGAACATGAAAACAAAAAGTCTGCTTTTTTTACTCTGATGTTAAACAAAAACTAAAGTTTGTGTATTAAATAGAGGTAATCCACCTCTAACTGCAGATGATCTATTTTGTCTTATAACAGTAGTCCAGTTTAAACACCTGCCATGTGCTGCAAGATGGAATCCCTTTCTGCAATCTGGTGAATGTCCCTTTCTTAAGTGTATATGGAATTTATGTTGATATGAACCAGGGGCTCTAACTGTAAAGCACAAGGAGTTTTACAACATTTGCAATAGTCATAGCACTTACAGGCTTTAAGCAGAACAATTCAGACCACTTGAAGCTCTTTTTCAGCTGTTCTTTGAATTAAGTGAACAGTGATATTAATCCAGTACTTCCGGGACTGCTAGTGCAGCACTCTGTCAGCTTCCTCAGACGTATTCACAGCAATCCCAGTGATGAAGCCTTGGAATTGATTTAACAGAGAGTGCAGTGCAACTGAAGTCGTCTTGGAAAAGAGTTGTATTTTTTCATTTCTAAACAGTTGTTTCCAGACTGCGATTCCGTTCCAACGGAGTGGCCTGTTGGGATCATTGATGCACAGTGGGGAGTGCTAAAAGGGACAAACGTACTCAGCAAGTGAAAATAAGTTGAAACCCTTTCCAAATAAATTTGACAAAGCTGAAATAGGAAGTTTCTACATTAAATTTCTAAAGCAATGTGTTCAGTACAAACATAGTTCTGTGCTGCCTAGTGTATGTCTCTCCATACAAACATGATGTGGCCAGACCTCAAATCTCATATGCACCCAAAGAACTCACAGACACAATTCTTGAAGCATTTAACACTCTATTTCTGTAAGTAAGCGTAAGGGTATGTTTGGTATTAAGAAAAAAATTAAGACTTAAAGACTAGAATGTTAACTGAGTTACAGTTTTGCTTTTTTTAGTATTTTAGTGTTTGGCTTTGTGAAAAGCAAGCAAAATTAATATTAACTACAGCATGTTAAAACTTCAGTTTTCATTGATGTTTTCAGTGCCAAGACAAAGCTAAATCAGGCTTCTTGTTAATTATTTATTGTCTTAGCTAAGCCATGCGCTTGGCTCTGTGTAATAAGCAAACAAAAGGGCAGGTCTTTACCCTGCACAGTTTGTAAGCTGAAAAGTACATAAAGAAAAACAAACAGCTGGGAAATCCCCAGAGAGAGGAAAATGTTGGGAAAGGGCTTGACAGAAACTTAATTCATAATGTAAAATCTTGCTTATTTAGATTCTGTGGGAGAGTCAAAAAGCAAGTTGATATATTTGGCTTAACTAGCTATTTCATGCACAGAAGCAGACCTACAAACTTAAAAAGAAGAGGATCTGTGGGAATTTTTTCTTGGGTTAATTTTCAAGAATGAGTAGAGAGGATTTCTGATATGTAGATCCAACTCAGTGTGACAAAAACTGAAACCTGTAGAGAAACATGTCCTTTCTAATGTATGTTCTTGTTGTGGTTTAACCCGGCTGGCAGCTAAACATCACACTGTTCTGGACCTTGTTTTTCACTCTTTCATCTTGACCTCTTCGTGTTTCTGTTTTTAACCAGGTATCGAAACGGCTGTACAGTATGGGCTGTTACGAAATCTCTCTGGGGGACACAATTGGTGTGGGGACTCCTGGAAGTATGAAAAGAATGTTGGAAGCTGTTATGAAAGAAATTCCTCTGAGTGCTCTTGCTGTTCATTGTCATGACACATATGGCCAGGCATTAGCCAATATCCTCACAGCCATACAGGTAATGCAAGTTCTTATTTTATAGATATGATAGCAATAGTCTTATTTTAATACAATGCACAATTGAAAAAATAAATAAATCCCACCCTTAAAGAAGCCAGTAGAAGAGGAAAGAGCCACTCATTAAACTTTTCAGCAAGTGTTGCTCACACTTTGAGTTGTCTACAGTATTATGGCTATTGTTTTTGCAAGAAAATTTCAAAACATATTCTGCAACCTTGCACTAAATTGAAAGTAGCCAGTTCTGAATTTTATCTACTTTTATCTACTTACTACTGTCAATTCCATACAAAAACCCTAAGAAACAGTGATGATGATTATGTGTAATATAATTTGCATGAACAAGGGAGATAAAATATTTTTTTCTGATGTCTTTTCCTAGGAACATCAGTCCATTCATTGTTCACTAAATTTTCTATTTCATAAATGTGTTGAAATGTAAAATAGAGTAATGTGTAATTACATCTTGACTTCAGATTGATAAACCTAAATTATTGGCAGTCATGTACGCAGAGTGGTCTAGATAATTTTACTACTTATAGTATGCTTTTATGTTTATGAATTTTATTTTTATGAATTACATCTTCCAAATATGATGAAAAACAACTTTGTATCCTATTTAATCTTATTTCAAATACATGGCTAAATAATCAGAAATAGTTAATTTCCATAAAGATATTTTTCTCTTTCTGTTCATTTATTTTTTGTAATAGAACACAATACCAGAAATAGACTACAAATTCTAATGGAGTTTTTCTAAGGGTATAATTTTAATGAATGAATAATACTTTGATATGTATGTGCTTTCCTAAGGAGATCTATTTTTATTAAATCTTACATAACTAAAAACTGTTTACAAATGTTAGGCCTGCATTGTTCAATGTCATATTTAATGGCATCTTATGCTCCTTGCAAGTTATACTATCACTTATTAGGTTAAATTTTCCTTTGTTCTGACTTGTTATTTTGGCACTGCTCGTATTATGTTGTTTAGAAATAACAGCAATGTGTTAACAGTGTTAGTGATACAAGCAACAAGAGGGAACATGGAAATGTTTCAATATGGGAATCTCTGTAGGTATTTAATTAAATACTGAATCACAAAACTTGATAAAAAGGGCTCTAATGTTTACTCATACTATTCACTTTTGACCCTTACTCACTTTTACTGTTGCAAATGTGCATGTATGTACCATGGGATAAATCAATTGCTAATTTCACAGTTAGCTTCAGTTGCAGATGTAATAGCTAAAAGCATGAAAACCCCTGAGCATGGGAGGAGTTCCCAATAAAAATACTTGAAGCATTATTTTTTAAATCCTTTCTTAAAATAATTGCTGTCATGGTGCCTACTAAACACTGAACAATGGTTATGCTTTGTTAGCCCTGGTATTTGTTGCAATACTCATTTCACGTTTATCTCATGGTCCTATCTTTATATTTACTTCTTAAATCAACTCATTAAGAGTTAAAAGGAAAAAAAGCTCTTAGTTACCTAATGTGCAGTTCAGGCTAATTAACAAGTAAACTCAAGAGAGCAATAAACTTAAAACATATCCCTCGTGGAGTCTTCTCCGATTACTGGGAAGCCATGAGTGCCTAAGCTTCCATCAGAAAACCTCCTTATGTGCTCAGGTTCTGCTACAGTGCATGTCTGCAGGTGCTGTGTGTTTGGCTGACCTGAACTTGTCATAGATCTTGCCAAAATTCCTTGATGAAGCAGGCATTACACAGTCTCTCTGACTGGCTTTATGCAAGCAGCTCCTTGGCTTGGTCTGAAGGTAAGTCCCTGGTCTCTTGGATCCTCACACAGGTCCAGGACATCACAACATCCCATCCCGTCTCAGTGGTCATGCACTGGTTCTAAGTAGTGGCTTTGTTGCTTTGTTCAAAGAAACTGGGCAGCTAGCAGAGAATTATAGCTATGTCGTGTTGTTTCTAAAACAGGGCAACTTTTGCTGGTCATCTGGATTATAAATGCCAAAGCCAGATGAGAATACCCAGGTCACTTTATAGTCCGTGCTGCCAGGCTTGTCCGTGTTTTCCTTTCTGCCAAAGAAACATGAATGGGTAGTTTAGAGTACTGGAGTGAAAACCCTTGTCTTCAACTCAGTAATTTGTTAAATTGCCTGCTTTATGGGTTTGTGTGACCGACACAATATTTCATCAGGTGTGAAATGTGATTGAGGGGTTATCGAAATAATGGGCTGCAATTATTGCTTGAAAACCATTTTCAAGGCAAATTATACTATTCCTAAAACACTGCAAACTACAAACTCAAACTGAGTACTATTGTATTGTATATTGTATTTCCTAAGAATTAATGAATGACAGCTGGAAAGCCACAAATCACTCTACACTAATTCAGGCATTGCTTCGATGGGAGATCTCCTAGGAGTTGAGAGAGGTGCTGGTGATTCAGTAAGTAATTTTTTATACAGATCACATTGTTCCATGCAGGATTATACTACCCAGAATATTTTCTTTTGTTTGGGGCTGATCCAAAGTCATCTAGAACTGACAGGACGTATCTGTATAAGAAATTAGCAGGGAAGTAGCCTTGTAATTTTAGTATTCAGTTTTATGTGTGTTGTTTTAGCAAAAGGATAGGTATTGAAAGATGGGAGAGAGATTAGCCAACTTTTAAAGGATAAGTAATTTTTTAAGTTGCTGAGGTGAATCATACAGGCGGAAAGCATTGCCTAAAAAAAAAAAAAAAAAAGAGATTCACTTTTAAGAAGAGAATCTATGTAAAAATGTGAAGAACATGAAGTCATGTTTCATTCCAAAACATTAAAAAGTTTAAGTAGAAACATGACTGGATCCTGGTTAACTGGCTTAGTATTAAAATATCAGAGCATAAAATTTACTGAAGAGACAATGGGAAGAGGATTAGACGGGATGGGAAGTGATGTGGTGATCTAATTAGAGGTTGTGTGGTATTTTGAGTAAAATTGCATGTGTGGGTTAGCTAATGTGACAAATACAAAATGTAGCTAAAAGAAGTAGTAAAACATCTCTAGGAAATTGTTACAGACCTCCAAGGAAGAGTAAAAAGATGGGTCAGAAAACTTCTGTGCTGGAGAGGCCTCAATAAGGTAGACCATTTATCTCAGGAGATTTGAGTTACCTTGACAATTGACCCCTGTAGCATTTAAAGAAAGGGGAAGAAAGGGGAAGTTTTTTAATGGAAGTGATACAAAACTCTTTTTCTTTCTTTCTTTTTTTCTTTTTTCTTTCTTTTTCCTTTCTTTCTTTCCTTCCTTCTTTCTTTCTTCCTTTCTTCCTTTCTTTCTTCCTTTCTTTCTTTTTTCTTTCTTTCCTTCCTTCCTTCCTTCCTTTCTTCCTCCCTTCCTTCCTTCCTACTAGATTCACACAAATACAGTTGGTATTGATATGGCTAAATTTTAAGTGCCAGAACCAGGAAAGGGATCTGCATGTAGCAGAGGGTCATGGTGTATTAATTCACAAGGATTATGTTATGAGAACAGAGTTCACAACAGCCAGCAGCCTGAAATGGGAGAGCCTATGTTAAGCAACTGAAAAAGGGATTATGGTTTAAATTCCCCTCTTCCATGGCTCCTTAACGCTTACATTTGAAGCCTTAGGTGAGATGAAATTTCCACCCAAAACCATCTCCAAGATGTGAGTACCTGACTTGTCTCTTCCTTCAAATACAGGATGTGCTGTTTGTGGCTGCTTGGTTTCCCTGTAGTAACAGCTCACTGACTGCCCCTTCAGCTGTTTGTTAGAGGCTAACTCATCAGCTCACTGCTAAGATTTCCTGCCATGGAATTGCTGCTAAGATGCTTCTATAGGGGCTCCCCCTCCTTCACTTAGGGGTGGCTTTAAACCTGAAGCTCCTGTGCTTGGCCTCTGCCTGAGCTACCCTGCAGCAGTGTTGCAGCTGTGCTACACCCACTCTTGTACCCTGATCCTCACTCTCATCCTCGCTAGTGTAGTCCAGTAAGTGATTTGTATGTACAGCTAGAAGCCATACAAATTACAGTAGCTGAATAAAATAGAGAAGTAATAAAAATAAATAACAGTAGAATGGCATGAAAGTATGGATAGCAATGGTAGGAGGCTGAGCAGGAAGAAAGCAGCTATGTTTGTGTACTAGTCACATATAAATATTCAATTGTTCTTGGGTTTCTATGGGTAACTTGTTACATTTTTGCTAATTTATACATAAAAACATACATACAGTATTCTTGATTTTAAAAGAAGCAACAGGATAATTTTTTGAAGTACAATTTTACAAAACATTGTTTTGTAAGAACTTAAAAGTATATTTTCCTATAGTTTAGTTTTCATGAGCTTTATGTACTCATTTCTTGCTTGTATTTCATTTCCAAAAAGACAGAAGGTTAAAATGAGCTGTTTTTCCTGGATTTACATTGAAATATCCCCCCCGGGGCGGCGCGCCCTTGGGGGTTTTTTTTGTAATTATAATGAAAAAACATCGCTGGGTTGTGATCTTTTGTATGACTGCTTGGACAGGGTCACAGAATTAATGGTGATTTAAAAACTAGCTGAACTCTGTTGCAAAATGCTATATTAGCAGAGAGTAATGAGGACATGGTGTAAGTAAAACCTCAACAATAAAACTAAAAAACTCAGTTCTCTGCTTTTCAGCATGCTGAGTAGCAAAACAAAGACATTAGAAGAGAACAAAGAAAGGAGCATTAGCTCAAAGTGTCATTAATTCAGGTATGCATATTTATTTATGTGCTGATATAAATGGTCACCATTTTGGATGGTCAAAATTTTGGACTGCTTTTATGTGCCCAAAGTGTGGGTTTAACCACTTCACTTCCTTCACTTGTTCCTTGTAAAACAGAGAAGTATGCACAAGCTTTGAATAAAGATATACAATCTCTCTGGTCTTCCACCTTTATCTACCATTGACTCCTGGTAGATATGTCTGTCTGCATGTTCATCACTTGTAGTTGTGTTTCTTCCTAGCGACCATAGGCTTACAGTTGTGGTAGGACTAGAAATTTGTTTTCTAGTCCTACCCACGCCACTCAACTCTTATCTAACTCCTTAGTAACCTAATATTGGACATTCAAAATGATATATAGAAAGACAACAACAACAAAAAAAAGACAATCATTCTCTCTCTTTTTTTTTTTTTTCTTTGTGAGAAGTACTTTTTAGTTCCTTGCAAAGCACAGTCGTTCAGAGCTATAGTGTGGTAGAATAAATTGACACTTCTGTTATAGGGCAGAGAAGACATATGCAACCATGAAAATGTGTGAAGCCTTGTGTATTGCCATCATGCTAGACTTGAGCTAGGTATTTGTCCTGGAACAATGAATATGCTTAATGGGTGAGGAAGGTAGTCTAGCCATATTTGCCTGTCGCTAAACAAGCCAAAGTATACTGTTTTGGAGGGCAATAAATAGTAATTGAGGAGATGAACTTGTATGTTGCCGAAGTTCTTGCTTGAATAATACATTAAATACCACTTGGATTGTTTTATTTTCTGCTGTGTGCTGGGGTGCCCATTGCCTAGTATTGAAATGATTTACATCTAAACTTATTTTTAATAGTTTAGTTAACATTTCAACATTATACTAAAGACATTTTTTTAAGCCAGCAGGGAGGTATTATATGGAATGAATGAGGTACAGGAGGCAGGAAACATAAAATCTTGTATTTTCCTGACTTGACATGTCACTGTGCACATCACCTTTCCTCAGATTTTCATTTATGAAACAGAAATAAGGCTCATCTCTCTCTCTCTCTCCTTTATTATTTATTTATTTATTTATGTATTTATTGTGAAATGCTAAAAAACATACACAGAGGAAGAATATCAGACAAGTACAAATTATTTTTATGAAGTCCTGAAGTCCAGATTTAAAAGTTATTTTTGAAACTGTAATTTATAAACAGATTTAATATGTGGTACAAAATATAATTTTGATCTTAAAAAAAGCTAATGTATATGAGTGGGCAAGTGATCAAAATACATATACATGCCCATTCAAATCCATGTAATACTCCATTTCCTTTCTCCTGCACAGCCTGGCACTGTGAAGAATTCATGCAGTACAATGTGGAGTGGGAAAGACTTACCATATGAAACACATATTTTGGGATCTTGAAAAATGTTATTTATTTATTTATTTATTTTGCATTCTTGTTTTGAGAAATGCATAGTAGTGGAGAGGTTTCAGCAGACCTCACAGGTTTATTTTCCTCTGCTGTTTACAAATGAATCAAGATATGCTAAGAAACTGCAGAAGACTTGACAGAGAGCTAAGGAAACTAATTTCAAGGTTCAGATAGGGAAACATTAGAAAAAACACAGCTTGACTAAGAATGGGATTCAGGAAGGGCTGGTCATGCTTCACTATTTTGCTGGAATTCTTTGAGGCAGTTGCTGCCAAAGAAGACAAAGGATATACAGTGGCCATCATATGCTCTGATTTGTCAGAAAACAATATACAGTGTTCTGTACTAGAAGTTAATATTAAGGTGTGGAGTCATGTAATAAGTGGAAAGTTGGCAAAATGGCAGGAAACAAATGGAGTTATAAAATGGAATTTCTTCAAGCTGGAAAGCACCCATCATCAGGGTTGTGGAAGTATTGGCCCTTGGGTCCCAGGTTTTCCTGCTTATATGAGTAATTTACTGTACCATAGTGCTCCTGTTAAGGGCAATCATTCTAATGTATAGAAATTAAACTTTTTAGATTTAGATTTAGAAATTTTAGACTTCCAGTGTGAGAAACAGGATAGCTAGCACAATTTTTTAAGTGTATATCTGTCTAATATTCTAAGACATGCAAAAGAAATAAGTCTGGGATCAAAACTAAGAGTATATGAATATGCTAATTTTAGGTAAGGTAAAAGATTATTTGTTACAACATGCCTGTCCTTTAAAAAAACAGGTCTTCATAGAGCTTTTGTATCTCTCTAGGATCTAATTTGTTCAGAGCACTTACCAGGGCTACTTTTATGGGTTTACAGTATAAATGATACTTTTAAATTATTTGTCAGTAAACTAAGAAAACCATTAGTAATGACAAAAAATTCTTTAACAAACATCAGTTTGCGTTTTTATTTCTGTTTCCTTTCATTCCTTTTTCCTCATAGAAACAACATAAAACGTCAGTAAAGCTAGGAATTAAAAAGTTTAGGTGTTTAAGCTGAAGAAATAAACTGCATTAAAAAGGAAAGAAAAGAGTGAAAAACTCTTTGAGACTGAAAACAGAAGTGAGTAAGACTATATTTGAAAGCAGGTAATTTGGGGGAAAATGGCAGGTGAACTGTGAAAAGGTACCAGATTGCAAAGTTTCTATTAAGAAAACTTAAAGAGAGGGTATGCACTTTAGAAAAGTAGAAAAACACTTGTGTTATATCAAATAATATTACTACTATAAGCAGTCAGCTAGTTACTTCTGTAAGTGAAAAAGCATACTGCAGAAATGAATAAATCAGACCTACACATGGGAAAAAATTAAAACATAAGCATTCATACTGAAAATCCAAGAGATGTTTTCCAGTATTTTCTCTGTTCTTTCTCTTTTTTGGCCTTTTTATAAGTACTGGTTTTATATTATCGCCTGTAATTTCAACAAAATAAAAAAGAAAGAAAATGAACAGACAGTACTGCTCCTGCTCTTTTCTCAGATCAGTGCAAAAGAAGGAGCAACCCTGGTTTTATTGCTTTCTGCTGTTTCTCGCAGGATGTGCATAGTATGCAGTTTCTGAAGGGCTGAATGTTTCTGATCTTTCTCTCTGAGCTTCAGAAAGACTTGATAACCTGATAGTTAACAAATAAATTCCTCATTACTGTTATTTGTAACTCATTGTTAATAACTGTTACACTATTGCTAGGAAAAAATAAAAAGTTTGAACAGTAGACTTTGTTTCATGATTTTTAGTTTTTGAAATTTTTAGTTTTCACATTTGTTAGGATAGGAATAACGTATTTTATTAAATACTGAAATAGCAACCAGAGTTGCTGAGACAAAGAAGTATTTACATCAATATACCAACAGGTAACTTGTATGGTCTTTTTTAAAAAGAATCTTAGCATATTATAAACAATTAACAACAGAAATCTTCATTCTTCTAGCTGCTTCTAATATGATGACTGAATTTCAGAAGCTTTCAACCCTAGTTACTGAACCAACAAACCTCAGCTCTCTGTGTTTCAGGATACTAATCAGAAAAAGAGATCCTTCATCAGTTATAGATTATCCTTGTGTCCAAATTCTCTCACTAGTGGTAACTTGGAGCAGTAGACACAACTTCCCTTTGGCTTAAAATCAAGCCTCAACTGTCTTTTCAAACATTCTTAAACCTTGAATTTCTCATGAAAATCCATGTATGTCTTTGTATGTCTCTGCAAGCTCATATGGATTTATCACTCTTCTAAATGGAATTCTAAATTCTAAATGGAATATGAACGGAGAAATCACTGTAGCAAATAGAGAAATAAATTCTAAAGTGGTTTTAGCAATTTTCTATCTTAAAGCCAAAGATAATTTCTGTACTAATAGCACTGAAGCTAAGGATTCATAGAAGGAATGTGTTTGGCCCAAATGCTTTATGCTCTTTCCTCTTTTTCTGCACTGGCCTACTTATACTTTTTTTTTTTTTCTTTTTTTTTTTTTTCTTCTTTTTTTTTTTTTTCTTGGAATGCTGTTTTATTGTAGCTTTCTTAATCACCTCCTGAATACTTTCACTTCTGAGTTTCCCATGCTGTAAGTGATGTTCAATTGCACATTTCATTCTTCAGTGTTGGTGGTATGTTCCAGTTTCAGCTTTATTGGTAATTTTCTGTTTCATTAAATCCAGAACCATTAAGACCATTCTGTAGGCACTCTAGTATTTATTCCATTACTGGGCATCCTTCTCCTGTTGTGAGTGCACTTCTATGCATACAAAAATCATTCAGATGATTTATTATAAGTGATTGTTAGCTCTTCATCAGATGCTGTTCTGCATCATTCATTAGTTATCATATCTGGAACTATAGTTTGTATAATGGAAATAAATTAGAATTCATAGAATATGAGTAGAGAGTTCTGTCTTATTTCACCTTTTGCCAGTTGATTACAGGTTTGGAAAACTGTGCTTGCAAACAAGGATTATATAAAGTAGCACAGGGTGTAATTTGTATAGGCTGTTGTCTACTTCTCGCACTTCTGTTCTCCTCTGTAATTCCTTTTTTTTTTTTTTTTTTTTCTCCTATTCTTTGTCTCCCTCAGTGCCTAAGTGGAGTAAATATACTGCTGGCAGCTTACTGGCAAGAAAGGAGAATGATATGAACAGATACCATGTTCTTACATCACCCGATCATAGTATTTTCCCTGGCACTTATGTTAATTTTATCCTCTCTTTTACTATTTTCCTAGCCATTGTTTTTTAGATGTAAGTCCACATAGCCAGAGCTATAGTCTTTATACAGACCTTATAGTCTTTTTACAGACCTCCTTCCATCATCCCAACTGTGTCTTGTTTAACTTGACTATTTAAATGACTAAGAGTCAGCATCATCCAGTTCTGAAGTGGACTGGGCAGTAATCCAGCTCTTTCTGTTAGAGACAGACATTCATTTTTTTTTTTGGAATAGAAACAAATTACTTCCAAATGCTGGAAATGTAAGAAGGCTTTTCAAAAAAAAAGGTTTTCAGGTGTTTATAGAACAAATTAGTATAAAATAGTTTTCAAAATGCTAAGCCCAATTTAAAATAAATATTTGGTACTTTTAGGAGTTGTGAAAATATAGCTCTAGAAAACTGAAATCACTGAGCTGTAGCATGCATAAAAATATAGTGAGGGCACACACTGGTGTCAAATTCCCTATGCATTTTTCTATTGTGCCTCAGCTGGACTGCATGCATAAAAAGGTAGTACTTTGTTTATTTTTATTTTTTTTCACAAGACTACATGTAGGCTGTAGGTTTGGCAAGATGACTGTCTGTAAAGATCAGAAGTTGTTATTTTACAACAGTTTTTGATTCACTGTCTGAAAACTTAGATTATCAAGATGACTAGAAAATGAAAAATTTTCATTGGCTTGAAGTTTGTTTTTGTGCCTCATTCAGCATCACATAGGCACTCTCTCATCCAGTCTAGTTCTCCACAGCTATTACCTGTCCCCTTTGGTTTTATGATATCTTGCTTGCCTCTTACACACCTACAACAAATGAAATATTTCCACACACAATTATCCTACCCACTGTCTTGTCCCAGATCTGCTTCATCTAGCAAGCTAGTCCCATTCTCCCCTTTTAGCATCCTTCCCACATTCTTCACCAATTTCTGTTTCATCAGGCTATGTGTCTGAATAGACTTAGAACTACCTCCTCATTCTCAAATATTCTCCAATTCTAGTTATATCTTTCCTTTATTCCCCCCCTCCCTCCCCAGATTTCATGATGTTTTCCAGGTGTATTTATTTTTGTTGTATCTCCATTTGAATCGGTCAGCTTTCTTTCCACTACCCTAAAAAACAAGGTCATAGAGGTCATTCTTACCCCAGAAAACAAGGTCACTGCTGTCTATGAATGATTTCTAAGTGGTGCTAGTTTCCCAAATGTGCCAGAGATTGTTGGAATCCTACCTGTCCCAGCCCAAAGCTGTTCCAGAGACTATGGCAAGAGCTACACACAGTGGACAATTGACTTCCAGTACTTGTCTTTCCCAACACAGTGATATACACAGCAACAAGAGAATGCAAATTTCTGTATATTAACAACACAAAAATATTTTTGGCTGTCATTCCTAGAGGCTTTTGGAGGCTGTTCCCATGGACATGAAACCCCATGGCTGAGGTTTCAGAGGTTCTGTGCTGTGCTGTGCTTCTGGAGACCCGGAAAATTTTCACTGCCCTCCTGCAAGTCTTCATGATGCAGCTGTACACTTTGTCTGTATGGCTGAGGTGGGACTTCCCAGATTACACGTCCTTGGTTCAAGGGATGTGGTCATGAGCACTTCAGGAGGCTATCATTAATTAATTACCATGAGAAAAGCAGCGCATTTAAGTTGTTTTGAAAAGCTGAACTGTTATGGCTAATTTTTTCCAAAGCAATCAGTTCAGGGCAGATATCTGTCCCACAGGATTTCAGCTTGATTAATGAAAAATTGGCAAAGCTATAACATAGAGTACCATAGGATCTGAATACGGAAGATGCTGGCCAATCTTTGCAGCTGATATTGCTAACATGCCAATTTAAATTAAATTTCAAATTTAAATATGCCACAAAAGTAATGTCTATTTTAAAAAAATAGTAATCTAAAACATATTATAGATTAATACTTAGTTCATGTTAATAGACTACCTATTTTTTCCTGTGATTAAGATGTCCTTATGATGGTAATTCTAGGGTATCTGTTTTTAGATCCTTGCTAATTTAGAATATCTGAGTATGCCAATACTTGTGTACCTAGCTTTATGTTTTCAGCTAGTCTCCTTCTGGATTGACTGTGGTATAGCCTTATTCCTTTCGCTTTCTATTTGTTTTGAGCTTACATGCTGTACACTGAAAAGCTATGTGGTGCAGTGATAATAATACCATATAGTACTTCAACATAATTTTAAAACAATTCTAGAAAATTAAAAGTTTGGTGAGGTTACAATTATATTAAGCACATGTAAGGACATATTTTTGTGGCATTCTGAAAAGAAATTATTTCTATAAGATTTGCTTTACTTGTTTTTACAAAATTCTCCCTAAAATCATATTGCACTTTCATCAGGCTATGACTCTGCATCCATCAGTTAGAAGAAGATAAATGTCTTTTAAACGTGTATTTTTCCACACTGTCAAAATGACTCTCTCTCCCTTTTTTTTCCCTAAAGTAATTATTTTTGAGTTTAACAGTAAGTGTAAAGTAAGGACAGAATTGCAACAGTGCTTCCCACTTGGGACTGATGTTTCTTTTCATGACCTTATGTTATTTGTGAGCATGGTTATTCTAGCTTATGCCTGGAAAAAAGGTATTGCATGGAAGCTGACTTTTAGACCCAGGCTAGGGTCAGACTAGTTTGCCATGGCAGGAGCAGTCCTGGAGCTGCAACTGGGTCCCAAATCCCAGTGTCTCCAGTAGGGAAGTGCAGTGTTTACAGGATGATGCTTACTTCCTTTTTGGGCAGCTCTACAGACAGCTGTGCTGAGGGGGTGGAACTAAACCTCTGGCCATTCTTGCATATTTATGGCTCCTCAGAACCAATTTAGTTACGATCCAGCAAACAATGAAGGAGGGAGATTTACTTCCTATTGTTGAGACATATCAGATGGCTTTAAACAAGCTGTTGGGATGTTTCCTAGGGTAAATTAAACTGCAGAAAGTGCAGAGGTACTATCATCAGACATAGTGAAGTTCCTGAGTTCACTCTAACAGAGTATGTTGGGTAGATCTTCGTAGTTGTATGAGAGCGAGTGAACATCTTGCATAACTGGAATAAGTTGAAGATGACTTTTCAGTCAAGACAGAAACCAAAGATGATGCAGTACTTGAAGTATGACAATCATCTTTTCTTTCTGTGCTGTCCAAAAGCAACATTGAACTAGTCTTCCGAAGTAATTCATTTGTCATTTATCTATTTTTTTTTCTTTTGAAATATTACAGTACAAATTGAAACAGCTAGGGTTTCAAAAATAAAACCTTTTTGATCATTGTAAAGATAAATGAGGGATACAACCCTTAATTTTTGCCAGCTTGCATATTTTCCTGTTTATTTTTTTCTCCTTTGTTGCGTAGTGCAAGTACTATACAGTGACAGATTGTCAGAGGCAAATGATGTGATTTGCTTAATGTAAAGTCCTTTCAAATGCAGAAAGTAAGTAATTATAAAAAGATTTTTCTCTGATCTTTATTCCCTATAGTTAGATGTTACTCACAGTAGGAGTTGTACCAGCCTGTAACAGTATTTGATGTATATTTTCCTCTTAAGAATAAACTGTATGAACAGAGTAAAAGTAGACTTAGCAAGTAGCAGGGCAATATAATGTGCATTTACAGCAAAAGAGAAGGTGCTAAGTTGAATGTTTTTTAAAACAAAGCCAGTGATCTGGCTTTACTGTTAGAAGAAGTTTTAGATGAGAAATTTGCAACTTTTTTTTTTTTTTTATATATATAGAAAAAGGAACTTTAATGCAGCATAAGGGGAAAAAAAATGTAAGATTATATTTTGTGACTGCCCACCTTGGAAGGCAAGATTCTTTTGGAGGTACTGTAACATAATACGGTATTGTAATGTAATGTAATGGACATTAGCAAATTGATGCAGTTATAATGGAATAGTAGAAGCTGAGAAAAGGTTACACTTTCTTTTAAAGTTTACTGCATTATGATGAAAATCATGGTGAAAACTTTATGTTAAATGAAGACTTACTCTGACACACAGTGTCCAAAAAGGTGCCCTATTTGATTACATGCTCTTTGCTCACTACTTTACTGTAGTTGTTAACTGTTTAATCCCTTCCTGGATTTCTACTTAGGACATCATATTGTAGCAGAAAATGGAAAGTTCTACTTCCTTGAAATTACATAGATGAATGTATAAAACATATATTCCAGAGCTCTTAAAGGGAGATTGCTCCTTGGTTCTGAATCTTTGCAGTAGAAGCTATATTTTCCAACACGACCTTACTGGTCCCATTTGTTAAATACATTTGTCTGAATCTAGAATAAAATTAAACAAGTGTTTAGCTATTTGCAAATTCAGGGTTTATTTAGTGGAAACGAATTAAAAAAACAAGTGTACTGATGGAAAGAACCTACTGTTTTTTGTTGCAAAATATGTAGAAGGAAATAATAAAAATAAATTAATTTTAAAAGCCACAAATATTTAATACTTTATTATACCATAACATGTATTGAAATTTTGCTATAACTTTTGCTTAACTAACTGTGAACCTGGTCTTCCTCTAGAGAATGAGGTGTGCAAAAATGAATACATTTGTTTTTGTTGTTGGGTTTTGCTTTATTTTATTTATTTATTTATTTATTTATGGTGGTGGTGTATTTTTTTCCATGCAATGATTTTCAGAACCCTGATACCAATGAAGAAAAAAGCAGCAGTATAGCTTTGTAAATATTTTATAAAATGTCCATCTGAAGCCCCTCAACCTCTGCTAATTAGAGGCCATACTGTGGAGATTGACAGGGTAAATTACCAGTTAATGTTTACACAACAAAACATATGCCCAGTACAATATCCTACACTGATGTTACTGAAACCAGAGTCCGGAAATGTACAGTGGAAACAAGACGTGGTACTTTTCTTGTGCCAACACAAACAGCAATTACAGCACAGTGTGAAAGAAGTCATAAGGAATACTACTGCATATCAGTAGTTCAACAAAGTCAGCACTTTTGTGTAATTGCAGGGGAAAAGGGCTGAAAAACATTACAGATCTCAGCAAGAAATGGTCCTTTATACTTTTAAACTGATCCTTGATAAAACAATGCTGGGGTCATGAGAAGGCTACTCTGCCAATTTTACTTCACTGTGGGATCCATTGACATCTGGCTGAGCTGCGGAAGCTGGAAAACTTCTTTAATATTCTCTTGACAGTAAAATGGACATGTGGAAAACATTCTAATCTGTTAATCTTTGGTGCTCCTGAAGAAAAAGGACATTTGGCTTTATACTTTGTGATGATAAATATTAAGTCTCCAGGTCTAGCTGTAAATAAGTTGAAACCGTTTGAATGGAGAATGCAGTTCTTGTTTTCCAAATATGGGAGAAGATGAATATGCACCTGTGTAATCCAGATGATGTAATAAATGCCAGGAACTTTTTTCTATGGGTAGTTTATCCTACATCTTGGCAATTTACTTTTCTTTATTGTGAATATCTTTTGTCAATGAATATTAGGGAGCAGAATCTCCAAACTTCCTTATGTCCTACATACGAAATCAGAATAAAGCATTGTTTCACTCAAGGGATTATGAAAATAGAAGTAAGAGAGATTCAAAGTTGTAGTTATTCCTGAATAAAAAGTGCAGGGTTTTATTTAACAGCATTAACGGAACAAATCCATTTTGACCTGAACTTTAAATCTAGTATGGAGTGATAGTGAATGATGGAGATACACATTTATTCAACTTGAGATAGAATGTACAATTCTTCATTTTTGCCATTAAATATATTACTAAAAATGAGAAGAAAGAGAATTATTTAACACATTAAAAAGTAAATGCTATGAGCATATACTATGCATTGTAAATATGAAACATTTATTGTGTATATTAACACATAATGGGGGTGATACCAGGGGAAAACAAAACTAGAATTCAAAATTCTGAACATTCTTTTAGTACATTTTGAATTAATCTGAACAAGTAAAACAATGAATAAAATGATGCATTAATACATTTGATTAAAGTTAAATTGGCTTTCTTGATCAAAGTAGCAGACTACATCATTATAACACGTGCCCTGTTGGAATTGTATGACTTCCTTTAGGTATTTTCTTTTACAAAATAAGTAGCTTTAGGAATTAAGAGAACTATTGCTTCTTCTGAAAGCAGTGAAATTAATACAGTAACAGTTAAAAGATGAAAATGGATTTTTGTTCTTTGATACAATTAGGTCCTTTTCTTTCTGCCTACTTATTGGGGAATTATATTTCATTGATTGTCACTGGGGTCTACAAGAGGCATCAAATCTGGGTATTCTAACTGCAGGTTAGAACTATTTTAGCAGTTCTAATAATAATGATACAGTCTTGAAGTTCATGCCTTTGCTCAAGCAAGCTCCCAGAGAATAATAATCTTACATTACTGAAAAGTAATGTAAGAATTAGTCCAATTTACCTCTGGAAGGCTGAGCAGTTTCAAGAGATCTAGGTCGGTATGAAATAAGTTCTTGTAAGCAGTTGGAGTGTTGCTGTTGCCTAAGGAAACTGAAAGTGCAATAAAATGTGGTTGAGAAGTGGAGGGATAAAGGTGAAATTGGAGAGGGTCTAGCCTTCTCAAGGAATGTGCACAGAACCCACCACCATCCTGGTGTTTCTGAAGTAGCTGAAAAGTTTAGCTTCAGCAGCATCTTCTGTTTAGATGTTGCCATGGGTTTATGAATTTTGGTCCATTGAGCTTCCCAAGCTTCCACTCCAGTGAGCCAGTGGTTGTTTCAGACTGAGAAGACCACACATGCTGTATGGTGACCAACCTGTGGACATGGAGCTGATACTTCTGTAGGACTCCACAGGACATCTGGAGATCATCACCAGGGATGTGGGGGAGGTCCCTGTTTTTGCTGACAGGGTGGTAGGTGAGTGGGATTTCAAAGATAATGTGGGGAATGAAAGTCAAAACAAAGTGGTTTTTGTGTGGGGGTGATGTTCCTGGCTCTAGGGGAGTCAGGTGCTGTTGTGTGAGGGCTCTGGCTGAATTAAAGTCAGACAGGATTTTAAATTCTGTTACTATTTCATTCCTTAAGATACCCTGATGCCGACATACCATGGGAAGCTCAATGGACCAAAATTCATAAATACTGCCATGGAAGGAAATAGTTCTGCTCTGCTTTTCCAGTGTTCTTATAAACACCATTATTGCTACAAATGTACTTTATTAAAAAAATATCTTAGCCACCCACCTATTTTGCTTGCTCACATTCATACAAGCTAGTGTCCTCTGCCATTTAGTGCATCATGCAAATTGAGGGAAATTGGACCTCCAGGAACATTTTTGGCCACCTGGTTTAAGTCACAGAGTGAATCAACAGAAGCTGGTCTTCCAGTAACTAAAAGAGTTGGGAGATGACAGGAGCTAATGAGGAGTTAACAAAAAGATTGAAAAAAAAAAAGTAGTTTCTTTCTAAGGTACAGATACCAATGAAAGGTGTAGTTAAGATAGTTGAACTGCATTATATGATCCCTGAATGTATGCAAAAAGTAGCCTTTTCAGATGATGTGGTGTTCAGGTCAGATTCACAATTTTCACTGATGGATTCCTGTATTCCATATCCATTTCAAATATTGCTACATCCACTTCAAATACTAGAGCATTGCCTTTCCCTGATTCACCACAGTAGTTCTCTGTCCTTTTTCAGTATTGTAATACACAGTGAAGTGCATTCCCTGAAATGTGTATTCACTTTCATCTGTGGTTCCAGCCTTCATTCAACTCATTCTCAGCTGATACCCCATAATTCAGACATTATGGTTATTCAGACATCTTATTTTTGTGGATACTTCTCAATTCAGCTTATCCTCTGTGAGACATCCCTGGAAAAGTGAATGGATTTTGTTTCTTCATCAAAACTTCAATGTCACTAGTTCATAATAGTCCTTCTTTAGTCTCAGCAAAATTTTCCTCTCCCTGAACAATCCGTTATCATCAATTTAAGTAAACTTTTTGTCTTTCCTGACCATTCAAAGTCCCCAGTATGTTTTCAGGTTTATTTTTGTTAATTTGCACTGTGATGTAGCATGTGAGAAGAACCTTGTGGCTGCATATAAGGCACAGATAATCTAGCATAAGTGTTGTATCTGTGGACTGAACAGTTCTCCTCCTGCCCACTCCATTACTGCCCATAGCTTTTCCTCTCTAGTTCTTCTTTCCTTCCTGATCCCCAAATTATTATCTTCTCTGCTTTACATGTTTAACAGGTCTCCTGTGTGCAAACTTGAATCTATAAAATGAATATCCCAAATTTTTAAATCAGATTAATCCATAGCATATAGCAGGCAAAGTGTGAAACCACCAGAGGTTTACCTGAGAGCAGAGCCTTCTGCTGAAGAGCATCAATAACTACTTACTTCAAATCAGCAGCAGCTGGCTTGGAAAATCTGGCAATGCCCTGGGTTGCTTGGGGTAGCAGGGAGAATGGAAAGCCGGTATGTGCTCTGATGGTCATCACATCTTCACGGGTCTCGACAAGACCTTAAAATGTGTCTCCTGCTCCCCCTGCGGGTTTTGTGGTCCTTAGCAGGAGAGGAGCTCTACTAAGGTACAGTCCTGAATTAGCAAACCATAGTTGTAAGTAAAAAGGAGCACACATACTCAAAAAGGGAGCAAAATATCCCCGAAAAGGCCATGCTAATAGTGATTTCTGAACTCCTGCTTCTCAATCTTTATTTTATTACAGTGAAGGATTTTGATTAGGACTTTCTAAGCTTTTCAAAATCTCAAAAAAATCATCAGGAAAACAGTCTCTCGTACATTTAATGACATTTATTTCCCCAAAACATCCATGAAAATTCTCTGAAGATCTGGATCCACAACACAGATCTTGAGTGCTCAACCAATAGGTGAGAGATTGCCCCATGCAGGTGATATACTGCAGGTCAGAGACAGATTTTCTTAGTTTCAGAGAGAAATTGCTCCATAGTTCTTTGTTGAGGTTGAGGGAAGGAGCATTGTCAACTGCTGCTGGCTTGACCCTTGGGCATTTTAGCTACTAGACTGACTGGGTTTTAGCTACTAGACTGACTGGGTTCCTGACAGTGAGATGGAACTTTCCTAAGCCCAGGCTGTTTGAGCACTTAAAATCAGTGCTACTCCTGTCCCAGATGTGAGAGTGTAAGCTGTAAGAATGTCTCCAAGACATTCTTACAAGCTGTAAGAATGTCTCCAAGAAGCTTGAGTTAGAATTATTGAATATTAGCATAACAAAGCATTTTTCTTTCCCCAAACTTGTTCTCGGAAGTGGCCAACCCCATTTTTCACTAAAACTTTCCAAAACAATCCAGCCTGAGGCAGAGACAAGGCATGGAAAATATAAGATCCAGCAGTTAAAGGCTGACAAAGTAATGAACAACTGAAAGTAGGGCCTTATGATGGAAAGTGTTAGGGAACTTTAACTCTAGATGTCATTGCCAGCTTTGCTTATAATAAATGTGTCAGTAGCAATATGAAAAGATGTGTGCAATAAGTTAAAGGAACACTGTATTAACCTATTTTATGCAGCACGTCTACCCACAAATTGCTTGTATCTCAATATGTTTCAGGAGGAAAGGACTTTTATATTTATTTATTTATTTATTTATTTATTTATTTTCTGAAAGTACCAACTTTCTAAATAAAATGGGAAATTACAGATTTTAATGTAACAGTGACACCCTGTGGTCAGGAGTGGTGGAGTTTCCCCTGAAAAGTATTGTTTTCTTTTGTGGTGTATTAATTTTTAGCAGGAGAGGAGAGAAGAAGGAGAGAAGAAGAACCAGAAAGGAAATGCAGTTAGCTTTCAGGGTTGTCCACAAAGAGACATGTCATCCCGTTTTATAGCTTTGTGTGTAAAAATGCATGTTTATAATTTTGCCAAAATTAAAATAATATTTATTTACATGCATTTGTCGTATAGAAATAAAGGAGGTGGCAAAACTTGACTTTAGACAATTTGAGAATATAACTCATAGAAGAGTCTCTGTGGGCACAGACACTTTACAAAGAATTATTGGTGTAGATACTTACATTTCTGTGGTTATCTGGTTCTCTACAGGAGGAGTTTCCCAGATGGAATACCAAGTAGTGATGGTAACTGATGCCAGTGCATACAGTAGCATGACAGTAACACATCTGTGCCAGCTACACACTGACAGGGATGCAGCATTAAACAGAAGTATTAGTCTTATGCTTCCTTCTCTGTGGACAATCTTTGACCTGACATGTGTAGGTCCTCCTTTTACTTCTTCCTCCCTTCCTTGAACAAATGCTGAAATAATGTAGTAGTGTTTGGTCAAAATGCACATATCTTTAAGGCACTGTGGTACTGAACTTCACAGTGCTGTGGCCTGTAAACTTTCTGGGCTAACAAATCTTTTCCGGTTTAATAGGGATAACTTTTTTTATGCATACCTGGGATCCTGGTTCTTCCCTAGATCCCCTAGGTGCTTTATAAATGCAGCTGATAAAATACAACATATATTATGGTTTTGAAATGTTACATTTAAAAAAAAATAATAATAATTTATGACAGACTTGGTTTGTAGCTTCAGATTTATAGTTTATGCATCCCTGGAGTTACTGATGCTGACCTTGCCATTTTTAAGAAAGGGACAAAGTTTCTTTTACAGAAACATTTCTGTCAGATGAAGCTAGGTTTAAAGATCAGCAGTGAAGGTAAGTAAGAACTGTCCCAACAGGAAGTTATGGGGAGGAAGAGAAGCAAACACAGAAACATGAAGCATTTATTATTCAATGGCAATAATGGTTTCCTGTTAAAACTGGCTATTTGACAAAGATGATGAATTTAATTTGTTGCTCTCTCTTTGGGGAATTTGGAAGTTAACATGGGACAGGAACAAAAAGTCTTCTGCCTTCTCTAGAGAGCAACTGAAGCTAGCCAAAGCTAAAGTTTGGAAGGTCTTCAGGAACCACTATCAGGAATTTAGTGATTGTCAAACCTCTGCAAGTGTTTAAAAAGATTGGAGCATTTAAGTGGTCCTGGAAGCCAGGCCATTGTTCACCCACACACATATCCATATGTAAACAGCTCAGTGAGTGCTCATTCTGGATGTATCCTATGAAATAGCTATGGTGCAACATCTCATGAACCTCAGTGCAATTTAATGCCTCTCAGGAAGTGACAACGAGACTGTAGGCTTTTTAAAGATCTCATATTAACAGTGAATGTTTTGCAAGCTCAGCTTGCTGAAAGGCTTGAAACTCATTATCTCCTTTAAAAACTTGACAAATATTGTACATGTGATACAGGATGAAGCCTTATTTTACACTTTATGTCAATTTTTAGCTTTTCTTTTAAAGCCCCTTATGCTTTCAAGTGCTGCAAAAGCAAAACATCTTCATAGCTACTCAGACTCACAGAAAAATTATTTATTAGGTGCTATATCAGACTCTGTGCTTGGACAGGCTGGGCTGTAATATTAACCTTCAAATTAGTTAGTAATGCTGCTGAAGGATGTTTTCCAACATCTGGTTTTAGCACGGTTAGAATGGAGCTTGCAGTATGCATTATTTAAGTACTTTTTGAATGGGGCCACACGGGCGATGAACTGCAGTGATTCTGCACATTAATCAGAAAGCACATTATATTTGCCTGTCACTGAAAGAGATAGCACATGCAGAAACAGATGGGTGCTGCTGAGCCTGCTGCTGAAATAGCAGTGCAGTGGAGCAGACATCTTATCAGAAGGGCTGTAAAGAGAACTTTAAAGTAAGAGAAGACACACTCTTAACACACTCTTTTAATGTTAGAAATATGTTTCTTTTTTTTTGTTTCTTTTTTTTTTCTTTTTTTTTTTTTTTTCTTGCAATTGAAGCTCTGTGAAGCAGGAGCAGGCTACTGAAATTAATAATTAATATAGGTGACAACCCACAGGAGTAGGTTCTCCCCAGACGTACTTTTCCATCTGTTTTTGGATGCCACTTTTTCACCAAAATCCATTTAGTTGATATTTTTCCCATTTTTGCACAATGACAAGTGTTTCATGAGATAATTTGCTGGAGATAGAAAGTGACAGTTTATGCTGAAACTGTTCCTGAGTCTATTGATCTTCCTAGGAGTTTAACAACTGTGATGTATGTTAGCACATTATTTATCTGAAATTTTTATCCTCCCATAAAAGTTAGTGAAAATAAGTATGTCAAGAAGGATTCTCTAGAAGTTATGACATAACCTGACAGCTGGGGGAAAACACTAGGAAGGACATTTTTTTCTACCTTTTCCTCTCTGAAACAGTCATTTCTGATGGAAGTCATTATTTCTGATGGAAATCTTAAAATCAGACTGAGACAGCAGGCATGGTAGTAGGATGCATGCTTGTATCAAACAGACATATCTACATGCTAGTCTCCATTTTCTCTTCCCCAGACATTCACCATGTCCTAATTCTTTCAAGTAAGAGGCCTTTGGTGTCTTTCTGCAGGGACACTTGCAAGCCTGACAGCTGCCACTTTGGAGCTTGAAGCAATGAGTTCTAGAGTAAATGTATGAATCTTAGCAGCTAATGCAAAAGAAACAGAATTTCCTGTTGAAAGTTATTTTAAACACATACCCACTGTGTATTGGGCACAGATGTGTTGTATAACACATTTTCTGACCAGTGGGTTACACAAACAAAGTGTGTGACAAGTGACTGAAATGTGAAACATGTACTTTGGTGATTCACTCCATAATTCACAAATTAGTGTACTTTTAAATACAATATCCTTCTCAGAAGGTTTCATTGTGTGAGCAATATGAAGCAGTAATTTCTTACCTGTCAGGGTTGTTTACCTTTTCTCCTCTGTGGTCCTTACTACAGGCTTTGAGCAACTACCTAGCTCAAGATAATGTTTCCTGTCTTAGAATAAGACCTGGGATGACACTTTATTGGATTACTCTTTAGTTTTATGCTCTAGAACTGTTAGATGCTCTAGAACTATTTTAGTTTTATTCTCTAGAACTATTTAGTGTTATGATCTAGAACTTTTGGAACATCAAGGAGCCAGGAAGACCAATGATAGAACTACAGAAAGCACTGTTAAAAACTAGGAAGAAATGCAACAGAACTTTAGGAAAGTTAATTCCAGAACGCAAACACATAAAACACATAAAGCGAGGCTAATGGGTGTAATGGGAAAGGGGACTTAGCAACCGCAACACTGCCTTTTGCCTTACCAACTACTTGCATTTTTGTCTGTGAAGGAGAAACTCAGGCACCCAGTCTAGCCTATGGCAATGGTTAAGTCCCTGTATGAATGAGAGCAAGAGAAACCAGCTTGCAGTACAGTCAGACCTCTAAGCTGGTCTCAATGATTTGCAAATGTAAGCAATAGGAATGATTTAACCTCTGAGTCTCTCAGGACCCAAAATCAGGGCTGGGGTGAAAACTTGTCTGTGCTTAAGAACTGTCCTGAATTTGAGCTGTGAGTGAACCGTAATTCATTCTGTCTGGCTTCTCCTAAACTACTGGTGCTCATCTGCATAAATTTTAGGTGTTTAGCCATAGGGGAAGGGGATACTGTAATGTGAATAAGGTATAAAGTTGCTGGTGTCTTTAAAGACACGATGACCTCTCTGCTTTCCATTTACCATTTCATGCTTCTCATTATCTGAAGAACTTGAATGCATCCAAAGGCACCTAATCCTCAAGGGGAAGGCTGAAGAGCTTTCTCTGACAAGGGAGACTCAAGTGGCTTACAACATACCTAACGTTGTAACAGAAAAAAAAATGCATCCCCCTTTCAGCCTTATCTTAAAAACCAGTCACAGAAAGAAGAGGGTGCAAGAGCTCATTGAACTAAACAGTGGAAATCACAGGGTCGGTCCCTTTCTTTCCCTGACCAAACACACAGAGAAGGCCTTATCCCATAAGAAATTTAATACTATCTGCTGGGCATAGTTGGTAATTTTTCTACATTTTTTTTTAATCATGAATATACTGAGAAAGGATTAGGAGAGAGAAAGAGATCAGATAAAGTAGGAAGAAAATAATATCAGAAAATTATCATTTAAGGGCAATTGCCTTTTTCTCAATCCTTAATTTAAATGAGAAAGTTTAATACTGTATGTCATTTATTTTCCTTAAAAATACTCAAAATAAAGATCAGAACTTATACCTATGCAGACCTTCCGTGAAACCCAAGCTATTCTGTTACTTGAAGCAGCTTAACAACTTGGCTTTTGAAAGCTGCTCCAAGACTGTGCTGGGGTGTGAAATTTACTGTTTTGGGAACTGTTTTTTCTTCTAGACTTGTGACTACTGTAAACAAAGGGTCAGACTCACCAGGATACAGTTGTTTAATCTTTTTATTTCCAGTCGTTTTGAACTCAAATGCTTTAATAGATGTGTCAAAATTTAATTCTTCCTTACATTGTACTGTTCAACTTGGGTGAAAATACCTTGTAGTCTTCCTCTAAAACAAGAAAAGAAAAATGTCCACAGAATTATTAACATGGTGGTTTCATTGTTTCTAGTAAAGAGAAAAGAAAATAAAACCAGAGGAAAGAAAATTCTACTACTGGCATTCTTTGTGGAAGCATAGTCATTAATATAAAACACATTTTAGAGTATATATGTTGCAAAATTGTTTGGTTAACACATAATTTAGATGCTAATATTAAGACTTCCATCTTGAAAAGACTTATACATGTGTTAAAGTCATTCATTTGAATAAATACATTGATTTTGTTTGGTTGCGTGTAAGCCTTTGCAGGAGTAGATGCAGACTACTTAAGAATAACACATAGATATTAAGAGAGAGAAATCATAAAACTATTTGGCTCTGAGAAAGCAATAATCTTATTTGCCAAAATCACATGTAATTAACTGTTAGTTCTCTGTTCCATATCCTGTGTTTGAAGAGTCTTACCTTATAAAGATGTCAGGACTGGGGTTGTTATAAGATTTTTTTATTTTATTTTTTTTAATAGAAGCACACCCATTAGTGGAGAAATATGTATCTTATCTATGGTAAATAATATGTTTAGCCTGCTATTTATGAATAATTATAAATAATACTTGGTGATGAATTTTTGTGTTGTTATTTTCCAGATGGGAGTTGCTGTAGTGGATTCATCTGTTGCAGGTTTGGGTGGCTGTCCCTATGCGAAGGGTGCTACTGGAAATGTGGCCACAGAGGATGTGATATACATGCTTAATGGTTTGGGGATCAATACAGTAAGATAATCTTTACTTTCTACTTAAGACTGTAAGGCAAAAAAAAACATTTTTCTAGACAACATAAGATGCATACTGGACAACTTTACCGTACAAAAAGTATTGGGAGCATATGGTAGTTTTTGCCAAGTCAGAGTTTTAGTATGGTTTGACACAATATGAACAATATTGTCTGCACTAGCAATCTAGAGCAGGATGGGTTTGAGTATTTGACAGGAATTTAAATAACCCCATTTCCCTAATGGGAGATATGAGGAGCTCAGTAGCAACTGCCTGGAGTCATTGCTCTGCCTCAGTAACCTCAAAATATAACTAATGTAGATATTGCCCCAGAAGTCCAATCAGTGCTTCACTGGAAAGATCGAATGAACCTCAGCTTTTTTTTTTTTTTTTTTTTTTTTTTTTGAGCTTTGGATTTGCTTCATAAAGCTTATTAATATGCTATGCTATCAATTCTTCTGGCTTCAAAATAGATAAAGAATTGTGTTTGGAGCCCAAGCATAGGACAGTGTTATTTGTCGGTTATTCACTTAATATGTTTCAAAATTGTGCAAAATCTGTTCTTGGCTAGAACAGCAGTTGTGGATGCCCCATCCCTGTAGCTGTTCAAAACAAGGTTGGACGAGGCCCTGGGCAACCTGATCTATTGGGTGGCATCCCTGCCTATGGTAGGGGGGTTGGAACTAGGTGGTCCTTAAGGTCCCTTCCAACGTGAGCTGTTCTATGATTCTATGAATGGTTGCTGACTTTTTCAGGCTTCACAGTCATGTTTATTTCCAGCCCTGTTCTTGAAGGAGAGGGCAAGGCAGCTTATCTACAGTGAGCTGCAATTTAATTAACCTTGCCAGTGAGCCTCCTCATTCCATGAGCAATCATTTAGTATCCCATTTTTGGTTGGCATGTTAATTATTCTGTAATCCTGGGAACCAAGAACTTTCTCAAAAGGATGTGTTCTTTAACCTTCCTTTTGGTCAACATTGCTCTAGGAATGTGGCATAATGAGTTTTTACTGACTTAAGCAATACAATGATGTTACCTTTAACCTGGACTTTGAGAGTCAGGTTCAAAGGAGAAAAGACCTGCCAAAACTGCTATGTGCGTAGCTTTTATTTAAACTACTGCAGAAATAGACTGAAAAGTCTAAGATCTGCCATGCAAAGACCTAATTTAATGGGGAATTTTTGCCTATCTATTGCAGTTCAGTGTGGCATGCATGCTAACAGAGTTCCTTGACATAAAAGAACTGTGGAATTTGTTTCTGAATTGTACATCCTTGGAGCACTGTTAAATTATATTTAGTCCCTTACAGAGTTCACTGTAATGGTTTTCTGTTTTCATGTGCTTCCTAGAATGGGGAGGAGAAATCATGCATTTCAGTTTACATTGCTGGGTACCTTTTAGAGTTAGCCTTTCTCTGGGCAAAATACCCATTGACTTTTATGACTGACTCCCAGCAAAAGCAATCAATTGAATAAAAATGTCCAGATGAAAAGAAACATGCCTTGTTCCAGGCTAATTCATAAGGCTTACTAGTCTGTGAATGATTTGGTGTCAAAGCAGGAATCTAGCTTATCCCAAAGACTGATTCCAAATGCTATGAAGATAAATATCTCATCCTCAAATATTTAGTGCTCCCCATTTTTGCATTTTAGATTATGCAGTAGCAAAACACAAGCTTCACTTCTTGACCCTTTTCTGGCTCATTAAAAGCAGAGTGGTTTACTGGATGAGAGAGAAATCCCTGGATGTAGACACAGAGTCTCAAAATTATTGTCTTAATACATGAGCTTTGGTCTTTGCAGTGTTGGTTGGTTCTGATACCACAGCCAATTCTGTAAAATCATTACTGAAAAAAAAACTAGTAATATTTCCTTTTTTTATATAATGGCACAAAATGAAATTACCATTATAATTGTGTCCATTTGCAAGGAGCTCCTTCTCTTCTTCCTTTCAACTATGCATTAAAGCTCTTATTTTGTTGACTAAAGTCACTTAAAGTGTCCACCAAAGGATGGACAGTATTTAAGTGTACATGATTGTGTTCAGATTGACTAGATACATCAAAATAATAATTAATATTTGTTATGTACTGTTCTTCATAACATGTAACCAAGAATTGACACATGAAATTAATCTTTATCAGGCTAAGTGTGAAATAAATTTGTGGTATATCCCATCTACCAAGAGGTTGATGATGAATGAATAATAAATTATGTCATAGACCATTAATACTCATGAAACTTAGTAGGGAGCCATGTATAAAAAAATTTCTATATGGTTCCTATGTAATTCCAGTAATAGAGCTTGTGCTTATGATGTCTTTGAAGTAGCAAACAGCAAGCCTTTCTGAGAAGTGACTAAATACTCTTAGCCTCTAATAACTGACAATGAAACCAAAGTTCAGAGAGGTAATAGGTTTGGTATTTATGATTACTGAATGAGAAGTGATTAATTGAAGTCAGTGGGAGTTAAAGAGCTTTGCCTTCTGGCAGAAGCTTTTCTAACTTAACTCACTTATCCAAGTTCATAGATACTATTGGAATCACTTGTCTTTATGTTTCGTGGTACCAAGGAGGAATTCTGAATATTTGAAATGGTTACTAAGTACACTTAAGTACATGTCTGAGCATCTATTTGAAAACTTATTGTTTTGACTCAACAACCTTACAAACATATGACACTACTCTTTTCCCACACCTATCTGTAAGTCACACTTGTGAGTGCTGAGTTTTGTGTCCTCATGACAATGCTCTTGGGATCATGACACATAGGAAAGACAATTTAAAAACCAGAGATGCTTGTATTCCTTTTAGTGAATGTGAACTGTGAACATTTCTTATCAACATGTATCACATGATGCATTGTTACAGTGATGAAAATGTGAATTTTGCATAGCTTATATTTTTTACTTTTCATCTTACATAATCTAACTACTAAGTATGTCTGTGGTGACATGTATCTTACTTCTTCCTAGTAAAAAGCATAGATGCGGTAAGAATTTTTTGATTTTGTTATCTACAATAGTTCTCTACAAACTAAAATGAAGTAATCACCAATAAAGGATAAACAGAATGAGCTGAAATCACCCTGGTTATAACTCTATAAAAATTAGAGAGTTATAAAAAGATGTGTTTGAATAATAAGTTTTAGATGGTGCTAAATGCTAGAGATGATGGGAAACAGAAACTTTTTTTAAATTAAAAATGTTTTTGGTTGCATTTCTGTGAAGTAATTTCTATACTCATTAACATTCTTAGCCAACTCCAAGAATGAAAAAGACAAAGTTTACTGTTGATCAAAAATCCCAATGAGGTCGTGGTCTGTACTTAAGTACATAAATCCGTAATTGTTATGAAAGTGTATTTCTGGTGTAACAAATCTTGCCATCTTTATTGTTTACTAAACTAACACACTAATCCCAGTTCTGTGTAGCTACTCAGTATATTTGCATCTCAAAGTCCCCATTTGCATCCATTCTACTGGCTTTACTGGCTTCCAAATCCCAATTTTTGGAGCAAGTGCTTGCATTGCTTAGATAATTGAAGTCTAAAACTTTAACTGTAGATGAGTAATTCAAGAATCCAATAATGCAGTATTTTTTCCTTTTTTGATGTGATTCTATTTTAGCGATCGAGCAGTACCATGTGTCTTATATTAGTTAAAAAAAACATAGTTGATTGCTCAAGGAACATTTTTGTATCTATAGCTGATCAAGCAGCTGCAATTTTTTTAGTCAGTTGTACTAGCTATGTAAACTGTACTTCTGCATTGAGGGGAATTTTTCAAGATGGTGACTATATTTGTTCAAGAGAATGCAGGATATTGTTTCTCACTGATGTCAGTTGCCAACAAAAGTATGTTTCCTTCATTTTCCTGAGGTACAAATGGAATATTTATAAGCATGAAGTTTGGTGATAAGTGCAGCACATAAGTAGACACTGTATTTTATTACAACTTCTTCTAGTTATTATTCCAGTTCTGCATTCCAGATTTTTTTTGAGTTTGAAATGTATTACTAGAGTATTTGGTGCAATGCTATTAGGGTAAGAAATCACCCTTAGAGTGGTAGAACCTTCCAAACACCTAGGAGCTGTGATTGTTGTGTTAGTCGCTGTAACTTTACTGAGCTCCATTACTGACCTATGACAGGAATCAGGCCCTTTTCAAAAATTAGACCCTGGAGCAAAATAACATGAAATTTAAGCATTTTCAGCGTGTGCATTTATTATTCTTAATGTTTTTCACCTCTGTTTTTTAGGGAGTAAATCTTTATAGTGTGATGGAGACTGGAAACTTCATCTGTACAGCTTTGAACAAGAAAACAAACTCAAAGGTTGCACAAGCTTCCTTCAATAGCAGAACAATCAATTGAATGGATTTTCTTTGCAGATTAATTACATTTTTCATCTACCTTGACCAAGTACATTTATATCAAGAAAACAAACATACAAATATCATTTCAGCAAAGAACTAAAATAGAACCTAGATATAACTTTTTGTTATGGGAAGAGTTTCTGTACTGTAGAGTCTTGTCAAGAATTGTCTGATTTGTAAGGATGAAATAAATGACTGTCATACAGAACACTATGCTTGGTACTTCTACAGATGAGAAGAATGTATAAACCAATTTTACAATTCTTTAACTTGGATTTCATTTTATTTTTTTTAGGTAAACTGGTTAGAAGCAGTGAATACATAGTTAATTTTTAATCAAGATTACTTTTGAACATTACAAATATTTGCAGTAGTTTATGAGATCCCACATTGTGTGTGGCCATTCTATCATGTGTTTTGTTTATCTGAATCTATTTTTCATTTGTCAAGTCAGTTGTGTAATGACCATGGAGCCAAATCTGAATTTACTGTAAGAAATTTTTAGCAATAGCACTTTTATTATTTTATTTTGTTTAACATCTGTTAAGTATATGGATGACTTTATCTTGTTCCAAGACTTTGTAGTGAATGGCAACCTGCCAGATCCTCCAAACCTAATGCAAATTTCCTTATTTGTTACATATGTTAAATTTGTTGTATTTGCTTTTTATTTTATATTTTATTTTATTTTATTTTATTTTATTTTTTGTCAATTGCATTAAAACCTAATTGTATGAAGCAATTAAAAATTGGCAAGGTTTGCAACCATCGTTCAGGGTAGTAGTAATGTAGAAGGGGGTAAATTTTTGTCCAAGGTCTCATCAAACAATTTGACTTTTTCCTCTGTAGCCTATGAATTAACCTTCTCAGTAATTTTTGAGGATAGTAATGCTCTGTTGGACTAGCTTACACAGAAGGAACCACCTCTGATTTATCTCTGTGATCTTGAGACAGTTATACTATACTTTTAAATGTCTTAGTTCATCAAGATGCTAATTAACTGCACTGCCATTTTTAGAACATAATGAACAAATGCAAATAAAAGCCTTATTGCATCTATAAACTGTTCAAATGTTGCACGAAAATACTGTCCTTTTTCAGTCTAAAACGTCAATACTGTTACTGATTTTGTGTAGGATACTTCCAGAATTCTCTGTGTACTTAACCTTGATCTGTATTTTTTTCTGCAAATAGCCTGTTCACATGCTAGGCCAAATCCCTTGACTATGATCTTTTTCCATATTCTCTGTTTTCCTGCAAAATATGGAAGCTAGGGAAAAGCTAAGATGAGACAAAGCGGAAGATAACATGTAAATAAGGAAAAGGGTGGATCATTTTTGTCTGGAAATGAAATCTGCCAAGTTACAGCTGAGTCTTAACTTGCCTTTGAAATTTCAAAGTGAACTTTTTGTGAGATCTTTTAACCAGTACTGGAGCTTGGAATTGGCACAGCTTAACAAAATCAAACTTGGCATGCTGTGAAGCTCAAAGAGAGAATTTTAATGCAATCTCTCTATCCAGTTTATGCTGTAGTAACAGTCAAAAACAATATAAGCTGCATTGTTTCGCTCTTTTCATGGTAAGAGTCAAAGGGTAAGCAAAGAAATCTGCTTAGGTGAGGCAGGAAATTTATTGCCTATCAATCCAAAATAAATTGCACCCCTTCCTATAGCATCTAGTAAGAAGACTTGTAGGTACTCTTAAAGACATGGAGACCCTGATATATGTGATCTGCTCTGGGAGTGTAGTTGGATTGCCACAGGAAAATGTTCCATCCTCATTGTAGGCCAGTTTGGGAACTGTGTTGATATTGTTCACTCTTTGGTAAGTAGAGTAACTACTATATCTTAGATAAAAGTAAGTGGTTGTACTACTACCACAACTTCTGTGTTAAATAAGATACCTATATGGATTATAGAATAAAAGCACTATCTCTGCTCAGCTCTTTGAGAGTTCTAGATACCTATATCCTAACTACCATGAAGGGTTCCTGACTTTTTCTCTGAGACCCTTAAGCCCTGGAGAAGTTGTCAGGTATGCTTCTGCACGTAGTGCATCATAGGTTGTTCAGCATCTGTGGTGTCCTGAGGCTCTTAACTCTCCTTATACCCAGAAATAGAGTACCTATTAGGCTGTGGGGATGAACAACCTAAACTGCCTCGTTTCTTTATTGATTCTCCTTTAGAAACTACTTGGGAGTTTATGAAGAGTCTTAAATGAAGGTCTGTTATTCTATAATGATGTAAGCATTGGAAGAGATGAGCAGTCACATCTGGAGCCAGTACTTTACCCACACGTACAGCTTCAGCTACATACAGCTTCAGCTACATAGTGAGTTACAGTAATCTGGGGTGGAAGTCACAGACATATAGATTGTTTGTCAGGATTGTTTAAAGGAAGAAGAAACATAAAGCCAGATTAAAATAAATAAATAAATAAATAAATAAATATTTGTCAGAAGTGCCACCTGGGATAAATTATTTAGACATGTGGATCCAGGTGAGCAATCCCCTCAAAATGCTTCTTTACTTGTAGTGTGACTGAGAATTGTCAGACATCTCATGTTTGTGCTACTAAAATTTGTTCAGCACATAATATTCTACTGCTCCGCTTACCTGAGATGCCTTTGGTTTGGCTGTGCAGAGCAATTGAATGCCTAATCTTTAGCTTCAAAAAATAGGCATATTTTGCCCTTAAGATCAAGGGCTAATCTTACAGCTATTCTATAAGCATGCATTATTCACATAGGTAGCACCAAATTCACCACATTGTAAAGCAGTTGAGGCTGCATCCCTCCAAAAACATGGCAGGAACAGTATGCAATATGATGGTGCTACTGCTCTCCAGTGCTTCTGAGCTTCTAAATCTTTAAGCTTACATTCAGAGTGACTCACTACAAGTGGTGCTTACTCTTTGCTTCCTTTCAGTGTCCCCCATTGAGTACATTGTTGTTAGTTCACCCTAAAGTAACCATCTGCCTATAGAAGGTTTAAAACCAGGTGTTTTATTTGTGTGAGAAGGTGTCCTAATTACTATATTATTATTAAAATTATATATATTTTTGAAAGCTATAAAGAAAAAACAACAGAGCTCTATGCATGATCACACAAAAAAAAATTTGAGGGCATGCTGACTCCCTGTCCATTTTGGTGATGCACTCTGGGAATCCTGCCAGAGACAAATTAGATGTACAGAGGGAGCTGGGGTTGTTTAGCTTGGAGAAAAGAAAGCTTGGGGAGACTTTATTGTACTTTACAATTACCTTAAAGGAGGTTGTAGAGTGGTGGGGATCAGGCTTTTCTTCCAAGCAAGTGAAAGATGAAAGGAAATGGCCTCAAGTTGCACCAGGGGAGGTTTAGGTTGGGTATTAGGACAAATTTCTTTACTGAAAGGGTTGTGTGCCATTGGAATAGGCTGCCCAGGGAAGAGGTTGAGTCATCATCCCTGGAGGTCTTCAAGAAATGTGTAGATGTAGAACTTAGTAGAATAGTTTAGTGGTAGACTTGTCAGTGCTAGGTAAAAGGCTGGACTAGGTGATCTTAGGGGTATTTTTCAACCTGAATGATTCTGTGATTCTATGATTTACTTCTATGCTTTGAAGACTCTTCTGAATTCCACTGTATCGAAGTCACTGGGAAGATCTCATGGAATAACATGGAGATTATCTTACTTGTGCCATGGCCAGAGAGTATGTAAGCTGGAGTGCCCAAGGCAATCTTTGGTCTGTGGCCTTTTCTGAACCTGTGAAGGTTCAACAGATGACCATGTCACATTGTTGGAATTTTCTTTAATGCTTTCATAGTAGTTTTTCTTGTACTGTTGGCAATAGGTAGAAATTCAAATATTGTATTCTTTGGCAGGTCAAACCACTATATTCTAAAGGCATGGCTTGTGTGATTTTCTGAAGAAATTGGTCAGTTCCACTAGTAATGGGAATAATTGTTCTCTAGTGCCTTTCACAAGACAGCAGTGACATGGATCCCTTACATGCATAGTGCTAATGTCTTCCAGCAGCAGCTTGCTTTGTAGCTGAAGCTTTTATGTATTAGGGCAACTTGGCTCTGGACCAGCACTTTAATGTTTCATTTTCATCTATAACCAGAGTTTATGGGAATAAGAAGTGAATATTCTGGTCTTGTGAATAAGTCCAGAGAAGCATTGGCTAATTTTCCCTTCTTAATAGCATCATTTGAGTCCATAAAACTTTTATTGTAAAAAGGAGTCACAGAATGAAGACTACGAGCCTGTGAGGTAAAATTCCTATGTTTAGGATCCATGCTGATGAAATGAAAAAAATATTTGTCCAAAGGGTTAATGTGAGTGTATAAGATCTGCCTATTTTTTCACTGAGGTATTTTTAAAGGGTAGAAATACTGTTTAGTTGCTATACTAAATAATTGAAAATTATTACTCTGTGCCATAGATTTTTTGTATAATTTCTCAAACTGCTTCAAGTTCTCTTTAAAAAAAAAATTTTAAAAATAAAGGCCTGTTAATATGACAGAATACGTAATAATTTCTTTAGATCTGAAATGTCTAGAGAACTGCATAAGTGTAAAAATCAGTCTGGAGAACTGCATGAAAAACACATTTCCATTCTGGTTCTTGCTGATAAATCTTTTGTTTGTTTGTTGGTTGGTTAGTTTGTTGTTGTTGATAATGTTAAGCTATGCTTTTGAGTATTATTTTTCTCTATGGTCCTGCTCTAACACAGTGGTGATCTTCAATGCTACCATAAACAGCAGGCAGAAGGACCACAGCCAAAGTCAAGTTAGTTCTTTGAAACTGATGTCAAAAAGATATGTTTGCTAAGAAATTGACATGTACCCTCCTCGTTAAATCTATTTGTGATTTTGCAATTTGTGATGTTGAAGATGAAACAAAATCTATCTCAGTGTTTGTTGAAACTCATATGCTCATGTATTATGCCAGATTCAGCAGCTCTGTCTAACCAGCTCTCACATGCGGCATCAGTAAATATAAGGTATCACTTTGACATGTACGCCTGTGTTGACTTTGTTACCTTGTAATCTATCTGGAGTGTGTTTTCTTAGAGTTACCTTTTTATCATTTGTTCCTGTGTGCTTTTATAGCTGACAAATCTCTTCTAAGTAACTAGGAAAACATTTCTTCCCTCCATTAACTAAACATTAAAAGCTACATCCAGTAATGGAGGTAGGAGTTGAAAAATTCAATGAGGCATCATCTAGCTTTAGATGTTCCTATGCAAAGCAGAAATCTGTGCCCTGTAATTGATGTCAAAGACTCCTGCACAGTTCATGGGTGACTGAGCAGCTCCAGCCAGTGGTCTGAAATGTCAGCGTGTCAGCTGGAGAACTTTTTTGGAAAAGTCAGCAGTGATAATCCTACTGAGCTGCAGACAGTTGTCTTCACCTGCTTGAATAAAATAGTTAACATTTTCTTTCATGGAAAGACACCCAAGAACTGAACGATGTTCACTCTTTTAAGGCACTGTCTTGGGCGTGGTGATGGTCCTGCTTCCATCCATCTACTGTGTTACTAGCTTAATCTGACACCTAGCCCAGAGTACCAGATCATAATTCCCACAACAGCCTGAGAAAGCAGTCTGTCCAAGAAGCACATTCTCTCACCTCACAAAAAAGTGAGATGGCTAAGGAATATCTTCCTTTTGAAGAATTCAAGACTCACTGTGGCAAGACAAGAGAAGTATAGATGAATTTAAAGCTTTTTGTCTTCAGTGCTGCCTCAGGAAGAGATAGTCCTATGTATGTCTCAAAAACTACACATTTAATTTGAATCAATCTTTAGATAAATTGCATAAACAATATTGAAAGCAAACACTACAATCCAGTATTTCTTGTTTCAAATGAGAATGTTATAAGACTAAAATTTATGCTTTCTCCCTCTAGCACAATTTTTCCCTCTAGCACAATTTTTTTTTTATTTTTTTATTTTTATTTTTACTGTGTGATGTCCCAGCTCCAACAGAAGGGGGACAAATCATGTCCTTACTCAAAATGACCTGGGAATCCCAAGTCATCAGTGAGACATCAGTGTTCCTCAGCTGGGAATTAGGTGCAGCTGTCTTGTTTCAGAGGAAAAGATTTTAATTGTGAGTCTGTTACAAAAGATTCTTCATCTGTCATGAAATTGTTTTGCAGGACATATGATATTGTTGGGTCTTAAGCATGCCTAGGACTGAAATGGCAAAACAGGTGGATACTGATCTTGGTAAAATGCTACTGGCTGAATTTTATCTGCGTAGTCGGAATATGGCACTCATTCTTTGTTTAAGAAATAGAGTCTAATCATGATCACCTGAATACAGATCATCACAGCAGAGATTCCTTTATTTAATAATTAATGACTTGATACAATTGACAGAATACAATGTCACCATGAAATATAAATCAAAAGAATTGTGATACAGGTACATTTTACATATGTAATGGAGGAAATGTATTTTTCCATTGAGCACTAAAGTTAGCCCTAATGAAAAGAGCCTGTAAAGTTGCACAATACAATTTCTGCTAAATATCTTGCTGTCTTTTAGAATAACTCACATACATAACCCCACTTTCACATGCATCTTTTGTGAATGGGTATTTTTAAGCACACATATGAAGACAGTTCCTAACACCCGGATACAAGCTAATTATAAAACGAAAAGTTTATAAGACAGAAAGTTACAAGAGATGTTTTTTATGACTGAGGTTTAGTTAAATCTGAATATAAATGGATTTCTTCAAATTTTGAGACACAGACAGTTGAGCATTGCATCATTGGTTTTTAAAGTCAGACTGAACAACACAGGGTTCACTTCGTATTTCCTGTATAAAGACATTATTTTAACCAACACTCATAAATCAAGACTATTCTCAGAAATTTGAACTTCTTCCTCTTTACAGTTTGAAGATTAAGAATATTAATACACTAATATACCTACATTGTGCACACTACATGTGTACACTAATACACAAAATACCTATATATACACTAAATGCTGAAAATCGCTGTACTGATACAGGAGATCATTCTGATTAGCAAACTACCCAAATTTCCACTTTTTGTTTCTGTTGTATTTTGTCCAAAGGCTGATTTAGTAATGAGATAGCATTTAATTGCAAAATAAGAAGGATTTTTATTATTATTATTATTATTATTATTTATTTTTTTTTTTTGGCTTTGTGCAAACCCTAAAGAAAGAGAAAATGTCTAGTGTAATGATTGTTTAAAATCTCTAAAACTCTATCCAATATAACTGCACACCAAAGATCCTTGCTCTTCTGATCATGTCAGAAATTTGAATTTCTAAATTTCTTGCATTTGTGCAAGAAATGGTCATTTGTGCAATCATGGTCAAAACTGGAAGTGAGTTCAGTGTAACCAGTATTTCATTCCTGATACTAATTGTTATGTGAGTTACATTTAGTGGGAAGTCAGAAAAAAATCAAACTAATCAAATTCAAAATCAAATTAATTAATCAGATGCTGTCATAACTGGTTAACACATATGCTGCTTATGGTAATAGTAATACAACAAATGCCAGTCCATTACTTTGTGCTGACCAGAACCTGATCATTACAAAGATCGAACAAAGACAACCAATCACTAATAAATAGAAGCTTAAATCTAGAAAAGCAACTCAGCTATAGGGAGAAATCCAGAACTCATTGCCACAAAGTGGGATCCAGAGTGATGGGCTAGGGCCCGTAACTCCCAGTACAGTGCATGGGGAGAATTGGGCACTTCGGGTATTGCCTAGAGACAATGAATAGGAAACAGAGATGATGACAGGGGTTGTAAGTTCTCTCTTGAGAAATAGGCACTTTGCTTTAGCCGCAAACAAGTATTTTCTTCTCCACTGTGCATTCATACCACAGAATGTTGTCTAAAATGGTGGTTTTCACATTGACAAGGCTCACTCATTTCTTTTTGAATCATCTCAGAGGAGAAAGAATAACTAGTTTCAACAACAACATCCTGCTCAAGACAAAAGCCCAGGTAGTCAGAGTTTAATTCCTTTTCATAGTGAGAGGGGCTGTAATCATGATCTCTCCCTCTACCCCACAAAGTGCTCTGCCATCAAACTACAGGCAGCCTGCCTGTACATACTACCTCACAAATACCCCATTAGGTACTTGTAGAGCAACTTTGTGTATAAAACTCCCACATATGTGCTTTCTAACAACTCTCTGAAATGTATCCAAGTGGATTCTTCTTTTTTCCTTTCTGTCAGATGACTCCAGATCCCAAGGGTGCCTTTCAAAGTTTGCCACTGCTAGGCATGTTGAAAGGCCAGATTCATGCCAATACAGCATTTATACCCCTCATGTGAGTCTACAGATATAGTAAATGTGCAGCTCAGGACAGATCTGTGAATCTACACAAATGAAAGAGAGTAGAGAGTACTTTTTTTTTTTTTTTTTTTTTTTAATGCTTGTGAAAGTTTTAATACGTGTTAATAAATATAAAAATCTTTTATATGCTCAACTACAAAATTCCATAATTTATAGTAGGTTTTTTGATATGTATTTTACTATCGCATATGTACAGCAGGCTGGCTTTCAAGAATAGCCTTAAAAAGCATAAGCAATGGAGTAGTTCATCTGTGACTTTTATAATGGACCATAAATGTTTCAGAGGAATGGTCTGGCGAGGGACTTCTTGACTCATGTTTTGTTCTGCAGGGTCTGAAAATAAAGAATGTGCATGTATTTAACAATAAACTATACAGCTTTGTTTTGAACTTTGGCTTAATTGAAATCAGTGGCAAAATTCCCCTCTTTTTATGATGAACACTGTGGTATAAAGTAATTCGCTTCATCATTATTAATGTGCTGTTCTTTCTTCCATCCCCTGTATTATTTTAATCTGAGTTTTATTTATATTCTGATATTCCTGTAACTGCAAGCCGAAAGAGAAAGCCTCTGTGCCCATATATTCTTGACTTGCCTTTTGCATTTTTCTGCATGATTTTTCTTTGATCTGCCTCTAACTTTAATAATGAAATTTGACTTAATATCCCTCCCACTATATATGGCTCCTGCTACATCATGTTCTGTTACCTATCATCTGACAGTGTAATTCTTGAATTCTGGCCATTTAATTTGGTCCAAGAAAATGTATCATTTAAGAAAAGGCCATGTTCATTTGACTAAGTGAATGCACATTTCTGTTTTCTTACTGAGCTCTGGCATATGGGCAGTTTTTCATACTGTGTGTGGGAATGTTTACAGAATCCTATCAGCAAAAATGGTATTTGGCAAGAATATTAACTTCAATAGCAGCATTCACTGTTTGGTTTTTAAATACGTTATAATACTGAATATTCTCATTTCCTTTCTGCATTACCTCTGCCTGCTACAGAGCTAGAAAGGTAGCCTTGCAGAATTTTTGAATTCAGATTTCACCTTCTCCTACCTTGGGACAGGAAATGAAACCTCCTAAAGCCTGGGATCTCTGTATGAATGGAGTGCATTGTAGATATGCATCATATTTCACTTCTTCCTGCTGACACTCGCAATGTCAGTTCTTTCCATCACTGGGACATGCTGAACTGTTTTTAAAGACAATCACAGTGCCAACCTCTCAACTAAATCAAAACATTTTATTTTCTGCTTTTCCAATTTCCTAGAACCAAAGATTAATACTCCTATCAAATTACCTGATCTTTAGGAGAGTCAACAGGACTATTCCTAGGATGAGAACTATGCAGGAGGAATAGGCAATAATGTAGACTGTTTCACCTATAAGCCAAAACCAGAAAGCAGACAAGAAACATTTACTTTTGTGACAAGAATCAGGTTTGAGAACTGAATTGGAATACATACATATGCAAACTAAATTAGCAATCAATTCTGATGCCAGTAATTAAAAGGAGGAAAAAGATCTAGGTGGTATGCCAAAGGTAGGAATTACTCTTCCTTCATCAGCTGGTGCAAAATTGTTTTCAGACTCCTCTTAGTAAATACCAGCTCCAATAGCACTTCATATGTGTACCACTACCTTTTACTGTACCCCAGGGAAACTGCAACAGCTTGTTACTCTGAATTGTGTTTTGGAGTATTTTCCCTGTTCATTTTGAGGTGTTAATTTTATTCGAAGTATTGAAGAAGATCTGACTCTTACATATCTGCTAGGTTTCTTTTTCTTTTCCACATATTACCATAATTGCAGTATGAAGCAATAGTCAATCTAGAATCAAATTAATGTAAAATGGGATCTAACATTGTGTTTCTGGGCCTCGTGCCCACGGAGTTTCCTCTTTCTCTTTCTCATAGGCTGCTCACCAAGAAGTCACTTAGGCAGTTTACATGCTAAAAATTCCAACTGTTGAACAACTGGGAATTGTTTCAACTTTTGTTTCCCAAATGAGGGGAAATTTGTTTTTCCTGGTGGAATAAATGTAGGAGTTTTGATCAAATATTCCAAAGAAAAAAAAAAGGTCTCAGTACAAAACATCAACCCAGAACTTGGCATCAAGTATAGAGATTAGATGACAAGAGCACTCAAAACCAGAGCCACAAGAATAAAGCATGAGAACTTGTTATTCTGTTTCTATTGTGTTAAAAAATTACATATTTTTTGTTTATACAGGAACTTAAATGCAGAATGGCAAAATACGGCCTTAGCTGTTCCTAAGGTTTTCCACCTTACTTAGTCAGGGAAACATCCACCAAGGAAGAGGCAGAGTCTCAGCCCCATCACTTACCTGAGCTGGGAGAAGGTCAAATTCTGGTCTCTGAATCAATTATGATTATTACATAGTACATACATGTGTTTGTGCATACACACACACAAGCTATTGAAAAATACTAATGTGGTGAATATTTGATGGAAGAGGGTGTATTTTGTTTTTTTAGAAATTTTCACAGTACCTCCCTAACCATGAATATTGGGAAATTATTCTGAAGAACAGTCATGAATGGTAAAAATGGACTAATCAAATCTCACCAAAATATTTGTTTTTTGATCTCTTTAAGAATTTTGAAAAATTGCTGCATTCTGATTAAATAAAACACTCTAAAATGATCAAATGAAATCAAAATGTTCTCCTTTTTCTTTTTTTTTTTTTTTTCTGAAACTCTTACAAAAACAGATATATTTTTGGTGAACTACTTTCTTGAGAAAGAGATGTTGATTATAATATTTTCAGTTCTATGCAGAACACATGAAATACATTAATAATGAGATCATGCTAGAAGCCATACATTTTCTCCTGCCTTCTGAGAAATGAGAGAATTTGTAAGGCTGGGATAGGGCACAGTGTGTTGACTGATGGGCTAATTCTTCATTTTATGTTTTCATTTTATATATACTTTGTGGTTAAAGTACTTGAATGTGCCTGTTTACATTCCCTTAAAACATTGTTGGGGTGTCTGTTTCTTGATCATAGAACTATAGAATGGCCTGGGTTGAAAAGGACCTTAAAGATCATCTAGTTTCAACCCCCCTGCTCTGAGCAGGGTTGCCAACCACTAGAGCAGGCTGCCCAGAGCCACATCCAGAAAGAAGGACTCATCCTGACCTTTTTAAAAAATTCAAGAAACAGTTTATATTAATTTTCATTACTGGTCTATATCCATCCAGTTGTTGAAATGTGAAATATTGATAGGGACATTAAGAAATATAAATACAAAATTTTGTCTCTGTTCATCCCAAATCCCAACCATGAAAACCAGAATACACATGTAAATTCCTATATGACATAACAGTTTCTTGTGTCTGATCCTATTTTGATCACTGTATACAAGTTATTGATCAGCTGAGTATGATCTAACCAACAATGTTTTAAGGCTTAAAAAACAGTACCTTAAACAATAAAAACTGAAATTAAGCACATTTGTAGTTATGGGTTTGTAAAAAACTTAAGCTCTCATACTGTGCTCCCATTCACATTTCACTGGATAGCAGGCATCACAATGATTAACTACATGACTAAAAGCTAGAATATTTTCCTACTCTTAGCAGAACTGGTAAAAAAAAAAAAAAAAAAAAATGTACCTAGGTACTTATTTCATTTCATTACTCTTTTGAGAAGCAGTTGTCTCTTTTTTGGTTCTTCTCTTCTGCACTGAGGTGCCAAAGAGCCAACCTCTTTTGGGTTCTCTGACCAGATGGAGAAAAGGATACAAATATCTGTGTGCCTTGTGAGGAATGAAAGGCACAAATGATGTGTAAAGACTTTCAGTAGAAACCAGCTAAAATGTGAGATATTTCTATCTCCCTATCTCAGAGAGTGAATTGACACCAGTGGAGAGCAGACATTTCCATTCCAAAGGTACTGGGCTGTACTGTCCTGTAGAGGCGTCTCATGTTCATGAGAAGCCAGGGGACCAACCTTTCTTGGACAGGCTGTGAAACTCAGGGACACAACCAATGGAGCTGTAGGTACCACTGAAACACTAGATGAAGTAGTCTATATAGACATACAAACATTTCCAATGACAAAGTTTTGGTAAAGGATAGCTGTGGGCTCAGCAGCTGGAACAAATAGTGGTATCAGTCTCCTGTGTAAATCTACCTGCTTATAAGTAGTGAGATGGCTGTGACTATTCATCAGATAGATGAATTCTGGATTATGCTTAAAAGTTTCTTGGCTACCTGCAGCTTCTCGCAGGCTTTTTCTACATTTATAAAACAATGAGATCGACAACGTTTCATACTTTACAAATTAAAGTTGCTGGAGCTGAACTAATCTCAGTTCCCACAGCAGCTGGTATAATTATAGATAAACCCTGCCAATTACTTGTTTATCTAGATTTTCAGCACAGCAAAACTGCTCAGTAGAAAATACCTGATAACTGTATAATTTAAGAGGAAAATAACATGAATTCCAAGAGTTTTGGGTCAAGCCCAATTTTATTGTATCTCACAAGAACCAGATAAGAGTGCTGTATTCCTAACTTCTTTTTCCAGCCAAAAAATAATTTAGCTCCAAAGCTCTATACTGATGAAAGTAAGTGCTTATCTTCATACATGATTCATTTTTCAAATTAAAGTGTAAGAAGCAATATTTTCAATTATTTGAATCTGTAAAATCATGGCAATGATTTGCATAGAATGAAGTCAAAACTAGGCTGGAAGTGCATAACTAGGTAGGCAAAAAAACATTTTCTGAAGTTTGGAGAACAATTTTAGTTTATCACATTATTATTATTATTATTAAATTTTATAAAATGACATAAAATTCTGGCCCCATCTGAACTTCCAGAAAAAGTCTCATTAACTTTTTTATGATCAGGATTCTGCCCACATCACACCTTGTTAACCAGGCCACATAAATTGACAGACATCTATGTTGTCATGTATGGGTATATTGAAAAAATATACATCCATTTAAGACTGTTTTTATATTGCAAGCCAAATGCCAAGGGGCAGAGGACTTTATCTTTTACACCTTCTTTTCAGGATAGCCTGTGGTTCAATATTCCTGGCATGAGCCAATTACTTGTGTGGTTGATCTCACTGAGCCAAATGGAGACCCTTCACAATGGTAGAGCAGAAGTGATATCTCTCCTCACTCCATGTGCCAGCTGGGCCAATGCTTCCCAAAGCACTTAAATGCTTTTGTTATCTAATCTTGTTTTTGAACATCACAACTGTATTTAGGAGGCTAAGGTCTTTGAGATACATCATGCCAGGATGTAAAAAGTTAGCAGGCATCAGATTCTCTGCAGCAACACTTTATGCATACTCAGTGAGTCCACAGCAAGTGGTTATCTCTTGTGTACAGAGTTGGGCATTTGAATTACTTTTGACCCAAGGAATATGGCTACTACTTTCACACCAAAATGTCTCTGTTTACACCAAAAGCTGGAATAATATTTTCCCACTGAAAAGGGTTATATTTATTAACAAATATATTTGGATATAGGTTTATGTTTATTATTTGTTATGAAATACTCCTTTTACAAAAACAATCCTATCCAGTGATTTGCAGTACCTTTTGCAAAGTTTTTGAAGTTTTTAGGAACTACGTTTTTTGAATTAAAAAATTTAGAGACTGATGACATCTGTAGATGGTCATTAATTTGAATTTGTGAAAGGGCCTTTTATTTTAGGCAAACTAAGCAAAGGATTCTGAGATTTTAAGGCAGGGACAGCACATCACCAAATGTTATCTCCAGCTTTCCAAGTTCAGCAAATATCCTCAAATATCTCCAGACACACAAAAAGCCATATTTGACAACTTAACCATTTTGCCTCTGAACCATGGAATTCTTGGGATTTGATTTCGGTAAAAATAAATATTTTGTAAAGATAATAACTCCCTTTGCAGCCAGAGTAATGCACATTTGCTAGCATATGAATCCAGGATCCTGTGTTAGATTTTTGGCAGTGGTATTTATGAAACAATTTGCAATATGTTTTTTATCATCAGGTAAATATCCTGAATCAGATTTTTCTCCTTGACCTATGAGACATTTATAGGTTAGAGTTCCCAGCTAGAGTGCATGACAGGTCCAATAGGATGAATACTTTATTGTATGGTTTAGGCTGGTCAGCATTCTTTGTATTTTTCTAAAGCCATCCAATATTCTGTTAGAGTTCAAGGATGGGTTTTTGGAAAGTATTCAGATTTCAGTGGGAGCAGAATTAACTGGGTGCAGCCTGCTTTTTGCAAACATTTATCCAAATCTTTAAGAGAAATGCATACTGCATTTTACCCAATGAAAGGTTCTGCAGTTAGAACTAGTCACTGAGGTGAAATAGCTCACATTTTACTTTTTCCCACTTAGAGCAGAATTTCTTCCATTATAACTTGTATTTAACCACTAGAGTCTAGTTCCAACTACAGGTTCAGACTTCCCTTTATTTGGCAAAGAGAAGCCAACACTTCTAGAATACAGCAAATATGTTAAAATTAATGCTAAAATTACATTTGAATGTTCAACTATTCATGATATGGGTCTCAGGAATCCTATTCCTACCAATCTATATTTATACTTCCTATGTTTCCACTTCAGCAAGGGATAGTGATAGAATATCCTTCATTTTGTACTGCATGTAGAACTTGAATTACTTTTTAACTGTTGAAGGTGTTCAGTATTATCATTACTGGGAACTGCAGAACTATTTTGTGGTAATACCTGAAGTATTGGTGATCTGCCCCATACAAGGTAGAGAAGGTGACTGTCATTAGAGTCAATATTTGTGCATTAAGCTTTTTAGTGTTTTCACTCTGTAATGGGGTTCTTCAAAAGAAAATATAAAACTAATATTCTTTCAACCATGAGAAAATTTGTATATTAATTCAATATCCTTCAACTTTATGTCACTGAATTGCTCACTGTAAATGCATGCGAATAAAACCAGATGCAGTTCTTCAACCCACGGGGTATCACAATCCACAATTGCATGCCCTCCTGTTGCACTAGCTAGTAATATCTGATGTAGTGTAACACAAGACCCTTCTCAAATCACTTACTGCGTCTCCCTAATTTTGTTGTTTTAACTAGTATGGCACAAATAGTCAAGAGAATTATGAGAGAAGTAGGTGTGACATCAAAGATAATCATTTATACTACAGATTACTACTCTCTAATGACTGTATGGAGAATCAGACACTGGTGGGTATAATAGCTTAATTTTCCACAATTATAATGTAGTGATTGTGAGCCATCTATTTCAAAACCACTTATCATAGAAATTGGTTCAGTCTCATTATCTTTATTTTGTGGTTATATAAGCTAAGGCAAGCAAGTAGAGGTTTTTCCACATTATGCTGAATGGGGGAACAACAGGTAGAGCTCACTTTCCTGAACCTACCCAAGAAACCCAACCTTTTGTCTTCTCTATCACACACGAGGGAAGTTTCAAGAGTACTTAAAAATCATGAAGTGATTTGCCCAGACTCACCATTAATTGAAGAAGAATGTAGCTGTGCTCTGGAAAGATTTTCTCCTGGTACTTCTGTATTCACCCAATGAAAACCTTTCTTCCTAATTGAAATTTGACCTGAATATTGGCAAAAACATCCATTTAAAATATTATTTTTAAAAAAAATATTTATGTGAATATTACTGCTTGATGTTTTGATAAGAGCCACAGAATTTATAAGGGCAGCTATGTAAAAAATTTACTTATTGATACTCAGGAAACCAAGTGAATGAATGAATGTTAGTTCTTCCTTTTTAATCTCAATTATATCTCCCCTGTGGTTTATTTTATGGGGGAGAAGTGTGCTTTAAAAGAAACATATTATTTGCCTCAAACCAACTTAATTATCTTCCACAGAAAAAAATAAAATAAAATAGAAATTTCTCACCAGTTCTAGATCCCTATTGCTAGTTCTGGGTATTTGACCATTCAGACCAATTTCAGTGTTAAAAATCCTTATCACCAGAACTGTAAAAAGTATCTAAAGTTCATATCCAGGCCAAACGAATAGGTTTGTAGAAGGGGTTGGATGAGGTCTGGAATAGAGCACTTACTCAATATCTCATAGCTACCATAAAGATAACCACATTTAACACAGCAACTTACAGTCAAAACCATAATCATATCTCTCTTCAGTTTATTTGCATTACAACTATGCATCTAAAAACGAAAAAAAGAACCAAAACAAGCAAGTTTCAAATCACTGTGCAACTGTGATTTGAACTCCTTTACTTAGCCAAAGGCTCTGGATCCCCAGTCTTGTTTTGATTGATTAGCAGGAACTTCATTGCACCACAGGAGCAAGCAAGTTTCTGTTCTTCAATCCCAATTAGGTTAGGGAAGTTTCCGTCACAAAAAACCTTTTATCCTGAGACTGCTTCAGGGAATGGCAAAAGCTGATGAGCAATTATTTGATTATTATAATATGAGGGTCATCTTTTTGCTTTATAGGTAAAAAATAACTAACAGAGTGATGTGATCAGTCATTTGGACCATGACATGCAGCCGTAAAGCAAACAAACAAGTAAATAACATTCATCAGCAAACTCACTGCTAGTACAGTCTCAAATCTAACAGTGTTAAGGTATTGCTTTGCCAGGGGATCTAGTATTTAATTTAAAATTTTTTCTCAGACTGAATTTTAGTACTGATTGTATAACCTTAAGGGCAATGTTTCTGCAACATGATTTTAATTTCTGGGTAGACTCTGAGTAACAAGAAAAAAATATACCATTATCATTGGCAATTTTTGACTGCTAAAACTGAAGAATTTGCTAATACATTCAATGAAATGTGTGCGTGCAATTAATATGTGTTTAAAAGACATCTCATCAGACAGAACTATGAAATAATTAATCCTTTTCATTGAAATCTTTGGAAATAATTACTTCTCCCAAGCTAGCTTGCAAATATATAATTACAAGAAGATGACTTGCATAGGGTGCATTGTTCAACTGAGTTAATCCTACTGTTTTTACTTAAGGCCAGATCCTGAAGCCTCCATTCACAGTCTTAGCAGCTTTTTCTTTGAGAGTCCGAGTCTTGGTTGTGGATGTGGCCAGCCAGCTCTTTCCCAGATAGCTGGTTTGCAATTATTTTAGTTGTGCTGGGAATACAACTAGAGATATAATATACATGTATTTAAATTCAAGGTGAATGAAATTAAAAGATTCCAATGGTATTTTGGATATAAGAAGTTTAAACTATTTCCTCTTAACTGTGTAGGTCTGCATAATCCTCTACCAATATATACAAAGAAAAAAAATTCCTCTCCTGAAAAATGGAAATTAATGTATCGCCTTCTATGGCTTGATTTCTAACACAAACAAGACCTGTTCTCAGAAGTAAAAGCTAGAATACTCTTGGTTCAATTTTGTATTCTTTCTCATTACTGTGATTACTGTGTTTCACACAAGAAATAGTGTGAAAATAGAAGACCACTAATTCCAATGATTTTTGTGACTTTTTACAACACAGCTAATCTGTGCCTAAAATGCCAATTTTTAAGGTTAGCATTTATTAGATAGCTTCCTAAATATATGTTAGCCAGCTTAAAGTTTAAGAAATACTAATATTTATACTCCAAGAAGAGAAGAAAAGGAAGAAAACCCCAACATTATATCGTATGTACCAATACGTACCATATTATTGATACAGACACTACACAAAGGTACAACATTAAGCAAATGACAGAAAGGCTTTGGAACTTTTCTGATCTGCATAATACTATATGCCCCATAAATTATTCTTTTATTATTATTCCAGCCAGGAAATTAATGTAGTCAGACATGTAGCCAATTTATTGATTTACTACTAGTATAAAATATCTCTCAAAATCAGAGAAAAACCGCACATGTAATTTGTGTTTCCAGTTGGATTAAAAACCCACAGATATAAATCTTGGTGATACCAATGGACTTATAGCAAAGATATGCTAAAGATTTGCTGCAAACCAGCAATTTAATTTAAACTTTTAGGCTAATTATTCTTTAATGTATCATGTGTTACTCACGTAGCTCACTGAAGCAGGTCGTGCTGTGAAGCATGTGATGGAAGAGCTTGCACAATGGCTGTTCTGCTGGAGGTGAATTCTGGCAGGTGCACTCCACATGCAGCATTGTGCCCCAGTTGCTAATGTAGGCTGCTTTGCACTCAGCATTTGCAGAACAAGGCATGTCATCCTTAATTAAAGTTTCAAGACAAGCTTCATCATCATAGCATTTTTTGGTCACATGTCTCCAACATTTTGACTGGAAAGTTTTATATTTTTTCCTGGAAGAAGAAAAGGAAGTATACAATGATGGTTTAAAAAACATGATTTCACAAAAAGGCAGTTAAAAATAGTCATAAAAAGACAGTGTATTCTCAAGGTATCATTTCAGTCTTAAAAATCACAATATTTCGTGATAGCTGGCATAATTCATCTCTGATTTGCACCTAATCAGTTTCAGTGAAACTGCAAATTTGTAATTTGAGAAAACAATTGGGTTTAGTAAAAAGTTTTTGAGAAAACACAAGTGTACCCCAAATCAGCACCTGTATACACTTTCCCAGGGTCCAGCAAAAATTATTGTGAGTAACAGTCTCAGATCATCAGAGAAGAAATGTGGGCAGAGGACTAAGTTCAGTCATCATGAAAAAAAAAAAAAAAAAAAGAGGCACCTTTCTAGTAGGTAAGCTCGTTGGATAACATGGTAGGAAGAGTGGATATTCAACTTAATTAAAATAAAACAATCCACATCCAGTGCTAAAAAACAACTAACCAATCAACCAAAAACCCCAGACAGAGTACTAACAAAATATGTCCAATGATGTGGAAGAATTTCATTGCATATATTAAACCTTAAAAATTAATTGACAATGGAGATAACTTATGTGAAGAATTAATTTGTTTCCCAGCTCAATACTCTTAAATGATTTCAGTTTATTTGCTATTAGGTAGAATAAAATTAGCCTTTAATGTACTAGGTATGACAGTAGAAAAGATCTATTAAAGGATAACTAAAAAATCTTTAGATATTGATTGGAAACCAGTTTATCACTTGCATTAAATGTTAACGGACAAGAGTAGTAAATTGTTGTTGCGTATTGTACAGTGATATATTAAGATAATTTTTCTTAATCATAAAAAACTAGGCTGCTAATCTATTGTTCATATTGTATAGTTCTTACAAGCAAGTCACATGGAAAAATGTAGACTTACAGTGCCAACTAGGACCTTATTGTAAATATTTTCATTATACAAAGAAAGAGTTCAAAGCAGATGCCACCTCTGTACTAATGGAATTATTTTTTTCACCTCCCAATTTATAGGTATGTCTAGCCATAATTCACAGAATAATTTTGCTAATTATGTTCACTTATTGTCAATGCCAGGAAACATTAATGCTCCCAAAATAATGGGTAATTCAGCAAGTTTCCATTATGATATTACATGTGTACACATTCACATGCACAGACTTACATTTGTAGCCCAATTCTTCTTGACATAAAAGGGGCAATTCCCACTGACGTCAATTTGAATAGCCTGCACAGAACTGAAAGCGTCTCTTGGTCTCCTGCTTTGTTTACTGAAAGTTAATTTGAGTACAGCTTTGAGGTAAGAATCAGGTCTAATCCACAAGGGAACCAGGGACTACACTGAAAATCAAAGTGAGCCGATTGACCATCCCCAAATGGTGGCAATTAAGAAGTGTGAGCATAGGCTAATCCTTTTGTATATTTTCTAAAACAAAATAAAATCTGAAACTGTGTTACTCTTCATTACTTTGGTGGTCTGTGAATGTTTCAGGGCAGCTTTTTTCACATTTCAGCATGTCTGAGAAGAAAAGAATAACATGAAAGTTTTGTGAAGGGGCAAGTTGCAGAGTGGTTCAATACAAAGGGTCAGATGATAAGGTGGAAGAGATAATTACTTTAATCAAACAAACTTCTCCTGGCCTGCTGCATAATTTGTGTAAACGGCTAGAGGGCAAATGTGCAGACTGGCAGGTGTTATCTGAAGAAAGTATTAATGAAAATACCTCACCGCATAGTTTGTCCAGTTGAAATGGTGTTAAGAGTCATGAAACTGGCAGAAGAAAAGGCTGCACTAGGTCCCAGACCTATCTGAAAATGAATGTTTTAGTTTACTTGTGGAATTAATGCATTTGATGCACCAGACATCTATGATAGATATCCAGGTGGAACCTTGCAGTCACTTTTCAAAGAACTGCTGTCTGCATCATACCCTAAATTTCTGCCTGGTAGAATTGGTAAAATGACTTAATAAAACCTAATAATGTGTTATATAAACCCAGTAAAATGTTATCCACCCACATTTGGTTCATCTACATATTTTAAATATTTGGTGTGGTTTTTGTATGTGGTTGTTTGCCCAGAGAGGTTGTGGGTGTCCCATCCCAGGAGGCGTTCAAGACCAGATTAGATGAGGAGACTGATCTAGTGGGTGGCGTGCCTGCCCAGGGCAGGGGGGTTGGAACTAGATGATCTTTGAGGTCCCTTCCAACCTAAGCCATTCATTCCTTGATTATATCTCTTTCATGAGATGTTTTAATGGGCCCTTCTGGGTTAGTTTGTGTGAAGAGGTTCTCTAGATACCTATGTGTTTGAATGGAAGAATAGGTATGATGCAAGAGTAAGCCGTAGGGAGGAAAAGCACTTGCTGGCAAGGTGGAGTATGAGGTGCTGATAAGCTCTAGAGAGCTGTTCAACCTGCAAGAATCAGCAGTGCATGCTGGCAAAAAGTTTCTGCTGTACTACCCAAAGACTGACCTATAAGCCACCAGGACACCAGTGCAACATTACTTTTATGAGCCTACAGCTGAAGTTGGCCATGAGCATACAGTTGGAGTTGCACTAACCACTATGAGGGAAGATGTGAGTGTGTGAACAAACTGTGAGGGAACAAACAAATGTGTGGTGTAAATGTCTTCTGCTGTTAATAACATTTAGTCTATCAAAAATAACAGCATAAAGAATAGATGTTCTAAGAATTACTGTTTGTGACCTCTCTCTTAATTTTATCCCCTATCAAAGAAAAGGGACTTTGCAACCCTTATTTTAGAACATTCTTTGTGCACCTGAATAGTTTGGAGTAGTGCTATACGATGATTATCAGATCTTGTGCAATAAATAAATAAATAAATAAAACGACCACATCAAAAAATGTGTTCTAAAACTGACATCTAACTAACATGTCATGATCAAAGATTGAAGATGGCAAGCTCTCTGCTGTTTCTATCTATGAAGTATGGCTTTTTGAAATGTTAAACACAAAAGATAATATAGAATGGATACAGTGCAGAAAATCATTTTGCTATAGATGAGAAATACGGCACATGTAAAAAAAATATTTGATCAAAAAAAAATTCTCAAGCCTATAGCTAGGCAAAACTTAGGAAAAGTAATATTTTTTCCACTTACATGCAGAATTCATTTTCCTCACACATGTGAATTACATTTAGGCATGATGGGTGGGGAACTGCAGTAACTGCACAGGGCCTGCCATGAAGAAGTTCTTTGGCTCTGTGGCAGGATTCATCAGGCTGGATGCAATCACAAAATATCATCATTTGGGCAACTTCCACAGGCATGTTGTGATAGAAGAACCTGATGGCTGCTTGACATTCTTCCATGTTGCACTTCTTACTTACTGAGCAGACCTTAAGGTACAGGGACAACTGTTTGTTACATACTTCATCTTCAACACAGTCTTTGTTCACATCCAAACAGGTTCTGTTTGCTGTGTGTGCTAAAAAGAATGATTTTTAAAATGAAATCACAAGAAAACCTTTCTCAAGTGATAACTGGTGATCAAGTGAATTGATGATCCTGCCTGTGATATTCCCATTAAAAACAAGTTTGACTCCCAAAAGCTCTGAGACAGTTCTTCCAACACCGCCTCTTTTAAGTTCATTGTTTAGTCTTCATATTCCTCCCTTCTACTGCTTGGCCCTCATATGTAACCCTCCTGCAAGTTCCTGCCCTTGCTAGATGGTGAGGAAGAAGAAAGTTAGAAATGGAGAAATTGAAATTTCTTCAGAGAATGTAATGGTTTCTGGGAGCTAGTGGTTAGTGGCCCACAGGCTACACAACAACCGGTGGAGAAGAGAACACAAATTACATTTCTCAGTTTTTTAAAGCTAGTTCTTTTTTTTTTTTTTTTTTTTTTTTTTTTTTTTTTTTTCCAGCCTACTCTATAAACCTTCCAAAAAGATCTAGATATTTCTGACCTTATAATGGGGTAAGTTACCTTTTGGGGTAAGATTCCCTCTCTATCAGGAATGGAATTTTTACCTATTTTTATTATTATTATTTTCTATACAGTAGTTTAACTAAAAATATGCAGGGCTAGGGCTCTATTGATTCTCTTCTGTTCAGTAATCTGATTGAAAACTATTCATTTTAGTCTGGAGATACAGACATACATTATGTGAAAACAGAACTAAAACCAGTTACTAGGATTTATAAATAAAATTCAGAATTACCTTGCTTGGAGAGAGCAGATAAACTCCATTGTAATTTTGTTTCCATATTAATATTTTCTAGAACAAAAAATATATGGATATAAGCATATGCAACAATGATAAATCATGTCTCAGCTTAGTTCTCAACTTTAAATTATTGTCTCTGTGGTGCTGGTAGCAAAAAATAAACAAGATAAAACAAATCAGCTTGATCGAATAGGAACAGTCAGCTTGTTAACCTCTAAAAGCACTGTTAAATATATTCACAGATTTTGGGGTGAAAACACAGTTTCTCAATTGCTGTTGATAACATTCTCTACATAATTATACATCCTGTGAATAGAAGAAGAGTTTTAGATCTGCTCAGCACAGAGTAAAATCAGGGTTATTGTGAGTAAATAAAGGCCAGAGGCCTTAAAGTGTTTGTCAGTACATACAGTTTTTAAAACTCAAAAGGTTTGTCATGTGTTAAAGTAAATGTAGGCAGAGAATTCTCATTATTAAAAAACTGCTCTTTTTTATTATTGTTATAATTAGTTATAATGCAGTACTGAAAGTGACTGATTAGGATCAGGTTTTGAAAGATTAACACATTGAAGGAAAATAGAATTAGCACTTTAGATATCAGATTATTCATTTACATCTAAACAAGCCTCTTAAAACTATTTTGCTTCTAACGTTAAACTGCAAACAATTAAGAGATTTTTTTAATTTATTTTTTTTCCACAGACGTACTCATAATAATGCACGTATGAAGGGACTCAGATTCTTCGAATAGCACTCACCTGTGTCAGTGCCCTGACTTTTATCTTTATCATCATCATCATCATCTTCAGCATTGCTTTCACTAGCTGCTGAAACTTGGTTCCCTTGAGAGTATTGTAAACAAGGGTTGTTAAATATTCCCTTCCATATTTTAAGGCATCTCATTTGAAGTGGCTCTGAGCATCTGCACTCTCCCAGCACTGTTTTCTTCAGTTCTTTCCATGCTGACAAACATTCCTGGCCACCTGTTGTGAGCCTGCATTCTGCTGCCTCTGCCTGGCATGCTTGCTGGAAACTCTTATACACTAAAAAACAGTATGGGTCTTCTTGACAGTGTTGTTTTGCAATGCTGCAGTCATTTGCTATTTCATCTGTGTGTTTTTGGTTTTGGTGGTTTCTGTCTTGCCTAAAACTCAGCTCAGCATTTGATTTTGAGGAAGTTTCCAAATACTCTGTGCAAGTAGGTAAAAAAAAAAAAAAAAAAAAAAAAAAAAAAAAAAAAGAGAGAGAGAGAGATAGGTATCATAAGGAAGTTGGAATGTCATTGCTGGTCAGCTCAAAACAAACTACAGAAAAATGAGTTAGATATCCCTAGTCATGACATAACTAAATTCAGCTGTATGTATATATACATAATAATTATAATAATTTCAGATTCTTGCATAAGAATGAATCTTTTTCATGCCTGGTATTTGTATAATATATAGTCTAGTTCAACAATTCAGCTGCCAAATATAGTACCTGAAACCTTCACTAAAATTATTATATACAGGGATTCATCTCACACAATTTTAGCCACCAAGTTTGGACATATGAAGGATTATCGTTTTAATTCACTGCATAATCTCTGAGAAGAGAATGGCAGTTCCAGAGTATGGTTCATTCATTGCCTAAACTAGTTAAACTAGTTATTCAAGACAGGAAGAATTACTTCTGAAAGTATCTACCAACACCATGAGCAGTCCTTTGTAGGTAAAACCCATACTAGTGCAACTGTGCAACTAGTGCAACATTCAAGCTTTTTGCTATACCAGTAAGAAATGTAAGTAATTACCAGTAAGAAATTAAATGAGATTTCATTTAATGGAAAGGAGAGAAGAGGAGAGGAGAAGCAAAGGAGAGACCACTCTCCCCTCCCCCCACCAAAAAAAACAAACCAACCAGCTGTACTGGGTTTGGCTGGGATGTTAACTTTCCCTGCAGCAGCCCATACAGTGCTGCACTCTGCACTTGGAGCTAGAACAGCAGCGGTGTCACACCAGTGTTGTGTCTGTTTCTGAGAAGTGCTGGCACACATCAGGACTTTCTCTAACCCTCCTAGGGGGTGGGCAAAAAAGTGAGAAAGAAACATCACAAGGGCAGCTGACCTAAACCAACCAAAGGGATATTCCATACCATATGATGTCACACTCAGCAATAAAAGGTGAAAAAAGGAAGAAGAGGGGAGGGGTGGACTCTCGTTACGAAAATGTCTGTCCTCCTCCCAAACACTGGCTATGTGCGTTGAGGTCCTGCTTCAAGGATGTGGTCAAGCATTGCTCATTTGTGGGAAGTAAAGAGCAATTTCTTTCCTCTGCACTTCCACATAGCCTTTACTTGTTTTGTTTTATTATTCCCTTTCCCCCTCCCTCTTCCCCTTTCCTTTTTTTTTCCCCTTTAATTTAATTGTTTAATTAATAATAATATTTCCTTAATAATATTTTTTCTCTTTAATTAAATTATCCTTATCTCAACCTGTGAGTTGTTCTTTCCTTTACTTCCTCCCTTCCTCATCTGAGGAGGGGTCGTAAGAGAGCGGTTGTGGTGTTCAGCTGCCTAGCACTGTAAAACCACCACACCAACCAACTAACCAAAACAAACAAACAAAACTTTCCTTTGCTAAAAGCAAATGCAACTGTTACAGCTATGATAACATCATGTTTTAGATACCTACTCTTCTTGTTTGGGGCAAGGCATTTCAGATGAAGAAGTTCTTGTTTCCTCTGCAATAAAGCCATATATTCTGCTACTATATGATGTACGCTGACTGATGCCATCAGGGAGTGATGGATCAGAGTGGAGAATCAACCTCAGGACTTACTTTCCACACTTTTTCACTGGCTGATTTTACCTCTCTCATGTCAGATTCGCTAATCATTACTCCAGGAGACATTGGATAAGAATCTGCAAGCCTTTCATGCACCAAGTAATTCTCTATTATACAAACAGACTTTCAGAATAATAAAAAATAAATTTTAAATATCTGGGCCCTTTCTTTACAATGGAATTTTAAAGGGGAAGCATTATATTTCTTAAGTATGGCTTTATGAAGGCAATAACAGTGTTCTCTACACCAGCTAACCTTTCCTAGATGTAATGAAGATGTTCCTGTAACACAATATGACACAACTGCACAGTGAGGCACCCACTTTTTCACACTCACATTCACAAGGGCTTGCCATGGCTGTCTTGACAAGTAACATAGATCCAGCGGTGCTCATGCCTCCTTGGGCAACACAGAGCCCTCAGCACAGATAATATTTCCAGTCTTGCTTTCCACTGCATGGAGGAAGAGCTTGGAAAACCATTTGAATTCCTCACATGCCTTGTACTAGCTTTGTTTATTTTAAAGCATTGTTTTCATATACATGTCAGAGTGCTAATATCATAGAAAAAGCAAAACAAAACTAATTTGAGGGGGGAATTATAATGGTTCAGAAATGTGCAAAGAAATTCAAATCCTGTTAACATGAGTGTTACAAAGTTATATTTTGATTTTCCTTCTTCATAATTAAAAAATCATGTTTAATTAGTTACCTTTGTCAATCCTGCATTGTTTCCCAAGCAGAGCTGTGATGCTACAGGAATCATTTGTAGTGCAGACACAATTCTTAAATTCTGGGTATTCATCAGCCAGGACCTGGATGATACTATTACAGCCACTAGTGTCTTCTGCCTTGCATCTATTACCTAGAACTCACAGTTAAAATTATAATGTTGTTTATGTTTATGAACGCTTAAGGGATATGGTTACATAAAACAATTCAATTGAAGCACAAAAATAATGTGTTTTGCCAAGAGAAGATGGTTCGAGCCTAGTTTTGTTTGAAAACCAATCATAATTTACAATTTTTAAATAATATTCTGAGTGATGTAATAAAGTTGTGGGTACAATATTCCCTTCTTGTATTCAATCTGACCTATTACCAGAATATCTGTTCATGTTCTTGTTTTCAAGCACTGTTTTAAAATGATCACTTATGACAGGAATTAAACAGAATTAGTGTACTTTTGGCTTATAGGGACCATATTCACTGGAGTCCACAGAGAGGGAAGCCAGCAGACACCATTGTGCTGGATCGCAATGACAGCAATATCTGCAAGGAAGGGGAACAGAGGAGCAGAATAGGTGGGATCTGAAACCACTTCCACAGAGCATGTGAGACAAAATATATCAATCACCCCTCTGTTTATGGACTAAATAGTTTTCATTATTGCTTAAGACAGTTACACATTGCTTAAGAAAGTTACATAAGAAGCAGTTTATTACTATTTAAGTAAGTTTTATAATGTGAAAGTCATGGTCTACTTTGTCAAAGTAGGTATGCAGTTCCCCAAACCAACACATTTGGTGGATACAATGATGAATATAATTCATCTCACAACATGGAAGATAAGGAATACGTGGCTCACAAGATTCAGGCAAGTCATGGGGCAGTACAAGGATTTGTTTTAATCTATTAAATGCATATGCTACTGTCTCTGCCCTGTCAACAGTGATGCCTGGCTTCCTGCCTTGCTGCTTCCCAGGTGAGCAGTGTGGAGCACCAGTAGTTGAGTGCTTCAGGAAAACTGCAACACTCACAGCCATGTGTCACCACTACTACTGACAAGCTTTAATGTGATTACCGCTTTAATGTCATTTATATATCGTTGACAGGAACAGCAGTGGAAGGCAGTCAAGATGAAGGCCTGCAAGAGGAAAGAGTGTACTTTGCCTGTGCCTGAAGGAATGAGGATTAACTACGCCATAGTGCACATCCCCATCCTACTACCCCTAAATCCTTTTTCAAACAGTGCCTCTATTGCCCTTTTTCCAGTTGGTGTTGCTGACTAAGGAGAGTTTGGGATTGAAAATATGCACTGCTCCAGGGGCATGTCACAGTCCAACAAGGAATCACAGCTCCCAGTCTCTGCTCCCACTTCACCTCTTGCTTCAGCAAGAGAGGGAATCATGGTGCATGGGCTTGCTTGTATTAGTCCATCCCCTCTCATCTTTTCTTGTGAATTTTTAGGATTATGACCCTGTACTGGGTCTAGCTGGGATGGTAACTTTCCCTGCAGCAGCCCATACAGTGCTATGCTCTGCACCTGTAGCTAAAACAGCAGTGGTATCACACTGGTGTTGTGTCTGCTGCTGAGCAGTGCTGGCACAGCATCAGGACTTTCTCTAGCCCTCCTAGGGGGTGGGCAAAAAAAAGTGAGAAACATCACCAGGGCAGCTGACCCAAACCAACCAAAAGGATATTCCATACCATATGATGTCACACTCAGCAATAAAAGGTGGGAAAAGGAGGAAGAGGGGGGGGGTGGGCTCTCGTTGCGAAAACGTCTGTCCTCCTCTCCGAACACCGGCTACGTGCATTGAGGCCCTTCTTCAAGGACGTGGTCAAGCATCGCTTATTTGTGGGAAGTAGAGAGTAATTTTTTTTCTCCTCTGCATTTCCACATAGCCTTTACTTGTTTTGTTATTCCCTTTCCCCCTTCCTCTTCCCCTTTTCCCTTTCCTCCCTTTAGTTGAATTGTTTAATTAATAATAATATTGTTAATAATAATAATATTGTTAATAATTGTTTAATTAATATAATATTTCCTTGATAATATATTTCTCTCTTTATTAAAATTATCCTTATCTCAACCCGTGAGTTGTTTTTTTTCCCTTTACTTCTTCCCCTCCTCATCTGAGGAGGGGGAGTGAGAGAGCGGTTGTGGTGTTCAGTTGCCTAATACGGTCAAACCACCACAGACCCTCACCTTTAGCCCTCACATTTCCTTCTCTTTCTACTAGAAGCTCAGGAGATCTAATAGGAGCTATTGAAGGTTATGGACATAGGACACTCCCTGACAATAAAGATAGGATAGAAAACATGGTGACATGCAGACTATGGATGCCCATGAATGTAGGTGGGGGAATATTCTACTGTGCATTTCATCCAATTACTAAAGGACAATAAGAGAATTTTAGGAGACAATTTCAGGAGGAAAAGTTTCAAGGACAGGAAAAACAGTGATGTTCAGGAGGGACTTGTGTAAAAGTTAGCTAATTTACAACATTTATGACTGTCTTCTTCATGGGTTTAGGGACATTTCAAGGTTAGAGGTGGGCAGAGATGAAAAAATAAGAAATATAAATCCCAGTATATTTTATGCAGGCACCCCAGCCTTAGCTTATCCACCTTTATGTCACCATTCACACTACCAGGACAGGATAGTGTCCTATGAACACACTGATCAATTACAGCAGCTGACAACCAGGGAGTGGGATGTAGGCAGTGGAATTACGAACTTACAAAGGGCATAGATGGAATCAGGAAGCTCATCAGATATATAGGGTTCCCTTGCCTGGCCTCTTGAAAGCTGTGTAGAAATAACCTATTATCAGTATTGGTCTGTTTGTACACTGTGTTGATTCAGCTGTGATGAACAGTAGAAAATATTTTATTGCTGGTTTTCAATTATTTTGCTTTATCATTCATTAGTTCTAGGTAATATATTTTAGCTTATACATATGCTACCAAGGTATTTACAAAAAATGTTCTCTGACCCAATGCTTAGCAGCCATTCATTATTTGATTTATTTATATGTGCACAATTTATGTACATGTGACCACAGAGAAAAGCTTGACAGAGTAGAAGCTGACACATCCACAATGATAACGTCTCTTCTTGCACAGTCAGCTCTGAAGTCATCTCAGTAGGAACTGCATCTGAAGAGTGCAAAGAAAATTACTGTGTTTTCCCCTCTAGCACTGGTGAGACCGCATCTGGAGTGCTGTGTGGAGTACTGGACTCCTGAGTACCAGAAGGACATGGGCATACTGCAGTGGGCCCTACAAAGTGCCACAAACATGATGAAGAGAATGGAACATCTGCCTTATGCACAGAGGCTGAGAGAGCTGGGATTATTCATCCTGAATGAATAATTGTCTAGAGAGTGTCCCCTGTCCTGCTCTGAAGAGCAAAAGATGTAGACCATGATAATGCACACATTTAACATGGAGGTTACTGCCTGAGAGTCTGAACTATTGAACTTGTATCACAGAGTAGGAGTATTATTATCGTTTGTAGTTAGATTTTGATAAAGAAACTAGCAAAACGAACTTTTATCCTGTCACCTATTGCCTCCAATTACCACGTTTATGCTCAACTCTAAAGCAGCCTTTTCCACACACATAACTCACCCTATGATTTTTTTTTTTTTTTTTATTTTGCATATGTATAGTACATTTGACTGATAATATAATGTTGGTCTTAGCGATAATGCTGCTGGTAGGTTTTCTATTGTTGTTCCAGTGAACATTCTTAGAGGTACTATCAGCTGTCTGACTGTGAGTCCACACTCTCTGGGGTCATGGTACCTAATAACCACATTTAGAATAATTTGCCCTAGACATAACAGACTATTTGAGTGCCCTGCAATGCTGGAGAGTCTTTGCTAAATGTTATTGTCATAGCAAAATATACAGATTCAAAACCAGACAAGGAATCTTGGGAGAGTTTATTTTCAGAAGGTTTCCATGACTCAGTTATATGTCATTAATATTAGTGAATAAGAAATGGAGCAATGTGCTTTAGTGAGAGAAATTGCATATTATGGGACAATGCAACAAATCTAAAGGGGAGTCCACAGAACTGATTATACTGGCTCACTTCACCTAGTGGCATGATGTGATGAAGGATACAGTAGAAATCCTGACCTTTATATCAAGTAGTCTTGGTACTAATGCCTTTCTGCATGATGTGAGGGAGAAAAATTCAGCTTCTAATTTGGGGAGAGGTTTGGGGCTAGACAGTTAATCTTTAGTTCACTGTGTTGAGCCTGAAAGTACTGCATATTCCAATATTCTTCTTCAAATACAAATTTTTGAAACTGCTCCACTTCATATAAAATATTTAAAAACCCAATAGAGCATGAGCTGAAACCCAGTTCCTTTGGGAACTGTTGTAACCATAAAGATATCATGTATTTTTAATTTACTCTGTCTGTTCTTAAAAGTATTAAGCCATTCTACGCAAAGCAGATACGTATCTGGAACAGGACACACTAAGAAGGAACCTCAGATAATTTGCTGCTCTAATTATTTTAAATATTGCCTTGTGACCCAGGACACCTGGGTTCAAATCTCTGCAATAAATCAGACTGTCAGAGTCATTCAGGCAGCTCCTGCTGCAGGTGAATATTCCAGCAATGGGCTGTTGAGCGAGAAGCCAGGCAGTGCCTTCTGCTGCCTGGCTTCACACACAGACCAAACGTGAGACTGAGCTCTTAACTCCTGACAGGGGGACATTCACTTCATGAATTCTGCTGAAACTCAGAACAGAGTATGGTGTCAGGACATGGCTGGTTTTGTTCAAGCAATGTCATGAGAAGGAGAAGGAGGGTTTCCATGGGGATTTAAATACCTCAGTAATTGCCAGTGACTGAGAATATGCCTTACAGAATTAAGTTGATAGAAATAGCAGTTACGTACCTAAATCTCTTTGGTTGCATTTATGAATAGGGCCAAGGTACTGACTAGGTTAATGGCAAGTGACTGTGTATAGATTGTTGCACTTTAGCATTGTGAAGTCCAGTCGGTGAAGATAGCATGGGCCTGGAATTGCTACCAAGGGGCAGTTTTGTGCAGCCAACCTAGGGGTAAGAAAATTAGCTGTATGTGCACATGCTGTCACATGGCAGTTGAACTTAGGGCCAGAAAATAGTCCCCGACCCATTTTATTTACATATACTGATGTAGCCTTGGCAGATAAAAGCCCTTGACATTTATAAGTCAACAGAGGAGTCATCCCAGTGACATTACCATGCTGTACTGCCACTCTTTTTCTCTCTTCCATATTCACAGAATCACAGAATAGTCTAGGTTGGAAGAGACCTCTAAGATCACCAAGTCCAACCTCTGACCTAATGCTAACAAGTCCTCCACTAAACCATATCCCTAAGCTCTGCATCTAAACATCTTTTAAAGACCTCCAGGGATGGTGACAAAACCACTTCCCTGGGCAGCCTGTTCCAATGTCTAACAACCCTTTCAGTAAAGAAGTTCTTCCTAACATCCAACCTAAAACTCCCCTGGTGCAACTTAAGCCCATTCCCCCTCGTCCTGTCACCAGGCACATGGGAGAACAGACCAACCCCCACCTCGCTACAGCCTCCTTTAAGGTAGAGTGTGGAAAGGTTGCCCCTGAGCCTCCTCTTCTCCAGGCTAAATAGTCCCAGCTCCCTCAGCCGCTCCTCGTAAGACTTGTTCTCCAGACCCTTCACCAGCTTTGTAGCCCTTCTCTGGACTCGCTCAAGCACCTCCATGTCCTTCTTGTAGTGAGGGGCCCAAAACTGAACACAGTACTCGAGGTGCGGCCTCACCAGAGCTGAGTACAGGGGGACAATCACTTCCCTGGACCTGCTGGCCACGCTGTTTCTTATACAAGCCAGGATGTTGTTGGTCTTCTTGGCCACCTGAGCACACTGCTGGCTCATATTCAGCCAACTATCAAACAATACTCCCAGGTTCATATTATCTAACAAGTGAACTCCCAGGTTCACATTATCTAACAAGTGAATACTTGTTAGTATTATAATAAATATTAAATTTAGTAAATATTCACATTATCTAACAAGTGAATACTTAACATTCAATTGCAAGGTCTTTGGAACTTTATATTTAAATTTAGATTTAAAGAAGGGAAGAGGTTGTGACTGATACCCAATGATTTTATGTGGTTTGTTCAAGAAGACACTAGGCCTTTGGAGAAATGAACATTTTCATCTGAAGTACAACAGAGATTAAGATCAGTTTCAGGTCAAACATAATGCCTGGTCTTCCCCCACTTAGAACATAATTATACTTTACTTGGAAATGATGCGCCAAATATTGGAAGTATTACAAACAGAGACAGCGACTATTTTTCTGCTTCCTTTTCTTTTTAAGAGTCTGTTTAACAATTCAAGGAGGATTAGTCACATCCATAACCTGCACTTTATTGTATCATCACTCCCTGGAAATGAGTCTGACATGTACTGACATGTAGGTACTATTCACTGAAAAAATGCAGTATGCCTCCCTAAAACACAACTTTCTTTGAGGAATGCTTTATTTGATCTGTTTCTTATCATAATATAGTATTAAAAGAAAGTATTCTAAGTAAATACTACTTTTCTTTTTTCTTTTTTGGCTTTTGTATTAAATCAACTCTGAATTACAGAAAGCAAGGTTGGAACTTTTTTCCAGTTAAATTCTGGAAAATGATTAACATAAGCCCACAAGAACATAATTTCTGCTGAATTCAGGCTTACTGAATTGGTTCAGACTCCGACCTTGCTTATAGTCCAGAAATTTCATTTACCACCTTATTTAAGGTACAGTGTCACTGTTACTGAGAATAGAAATGGCCACAGTCAAGGACTTCAGACATTTGTTTCTGCTGCTGTCCTTTGCTCTTTGGAATCTCACTGACTTCATTCAGTTACCACCGCAATATTATGGCAGAACATGAATGTGCAACCATTCAGCAGTTCAAAATAACACGGTGTACACCAAAAAGAATTACCTGAAATATTGCAGACATCTTCAACAATACTCCAGACACTCTCACATCCATTTGCAACATTTATACATTTTTTACTGAAGTGCAGACAGTCAGTAGTCTGGGCAGTAGCTGTATTTATGAAGTACATTAATAACACTGTAAAAATAGAATACAATGACTACTTAACACAACAGGTACATTTTTAATTTACATTTAGACCATAACAATATAATTTACTGTAGTTTATTGCTATATTAAAACTATATAGCAACTCACTTTTTGATAGAATAAAACTTTTTCTTCAGTTTTACACCTGAAAAAATAAACTTTTAAGTCTTTAAAGTTTCAGTGTGGCAAATTTTATATTGTTTTTACTCCAGAAGTGTCATATCAGCCATAGCTACATATACCATCAGTTCATAGATATATAGAAATGACTGTAGTTCTGAGATCCCCAATAAAGTATAGAGGGAAGACTGAGTATACAATTCAGAGGAAACATAATTTTATTTGGATTGCAATTTCATGAAGCTAGAGGCTACACAGGAATTCCTATGAATAGAATATATGAAAGAAATTTGAAAGCTATACAACTGTTAGATAATAAGTAGAATTTTATTTCATAATGCAGTACTATTCACCCTCTTTAATTTTATTTTGCATTTCTTGAAAGCCATCTTCACATTTATGTCTTTATCTGCTTCCCTGTATACATTGAACCTAAGGACCATATTAATTGCATTTAAAAAAAAAAAAAAAAAAAAAAAAAAGTTCTAAGCCTGAAGACTGATGCAGAGTTTTCAAGATAAAGAACTTTCAATCAGCACCCCCTCTGGCTTATGTGTAGAAAACTAGATTGCTTTGCTAAGGAAAGACAAATCAGTTGGGGTTTAGCTTTTTCATCAACATTCCCACGGTAACACAACCTCTAATTTGTAACCATGTATCTTAATTTGCTGTAAAATCAAGCTTCAGACACAGATTTAAGGCTTTATCAAACTAGCTGCTGAACACCTGCTGGGAGTATTTTCTTTGGGTATTGAATGACACTACATCTCCCTGACCAATGCTAATTTTTATGATGTTCAAGCAAGTTCATGAAAAATTTGAAGAGTTTCCATCTGTATTTAATTCCTTAAATATGATCTGCATGAGGCATGAAATATTGTCTCACTACTTGTCCAGACCCTATCCAGAGGAATGATACATTTGAGAAAGAAGAAATGAAATACCAAATATGTCTCTTAATTATCTCAAAGAGCTGCTACTATTTAGAGTAGATACCATCCCTTCTGGAAATGATGCTTAACTTGATATAATAGCGCTGCTGTGGGGAACTCTTTCTGGAGACACATTGATAAGGATGCATTAACATTTAATACTTTATAACTGATAGGTGCAATAGCATTTAGTGTGCCTCTGAGACATGTAAGAGGCCACATGTGCTTATCATAAGAGGGTGAAGTTGGTGCTAATCCTTTCCCATTTGTGCGTATTTCTCCTATTTCTCAGATCTATGCAGGGTAAATTGTGAGAGCAATCATCTTGAGCCTGTGACGCTCTTGTAGTGTGCTTCTGCCAGTCAGTCTGGAAGACCGATTGATAGACATGACTCCTGCCAGTCAACAGTGAGGAATGTCCAGCTGGCCCATCCAAAGGAATAATTTTGGCTCATTATCATAAAATATTATTCCTGGGACTGCCTGTAAAATTTTAACTGCAAAGTTATTTACTATTTACTCAAATTACAGAGAATAAAAAACCTGCTTAGACCCTACAGGTGAAAATGACCTGTATACATAAGGCAGTATAATACTACATATCCAAGAACTTTTAAAGAACTTTGCTGGATGGCCATTTCAATGTGTTTCAGGTACTAATGCAGTGGATGTATACCTCTGACTGGGATCCATAGCACAAAGACTCTGTTAAGAGTCCCCCCTCTTAAGAAAGCTTTTCATTACCTTTGGCTGGAAATGAATAGTCAAACTAGGGACTAATTAAAAAGCCAATTAACAGCTTCTTTGTTAGGATTATTTCATACTGCATGTATTTTAAAACCTGACTGGAAACTGTGCCACAGAAAGGAAGAGAGGCTTTTGCAAAATGAAGAGGTAAGTGGCATAATCTGTGATTGAAGCTAATTCAGTCCTAAGAAAGGGTTTCTCCAGATCTAATGATGTATTATGGATAGGTCTTTTGTTACCTCAGCAGTACACTGGGCATAGTCTGGCAAGCCTACACAAAGCAGTGTGGCCTATATGATTTTAGAATTCAATGTAATCTAGTTTATACACTTGCTTAAATTGATAACCATTACTTTAGTCATTCAGTTTAGTTATTTACTCAAGTGTTTGGAGTACTCAGAGGCTGGTTTGCACTTAAGAAAGTTCAGGGCATCTAAAAGTTACTATGTAGCTTAAACTTTTAGAGGTATCTAGTTTGACATGAAGACACATACATTTAGATTCCAGATGTCTATTTTTGTACAGGTGTCAATTCATTTTTCTGAAGAATTTAGTGTCTAAATGATGAGGAGGTAAAAAGGACACTGCAACACCTTTATTTCACAGATTGGGAACTGAGACACAGAGGAATTACCGTGTCTCACCTAAGACTAAAGAATTATCTGGAAGATAATAAAGATAATAGGAAACTCTGATTTCTTAAGCTGTGGTTTCCTGTGCAATGGCAAGAGCAGCAAGATAGCTAGCTCCAAAAGGAGAAAAGCAAACAGTAGTTGATATCAGGGGTTACAATTGTGATAAAGGACAGCATTATTCTAATAAAACCTGGAGCAGAACTACCTACAGAATATTTTTAACAGTGGAGTGGAAGATTAGAATAGTGGGATGGTAAAGAGAAAAGCAGCACGTAAATAAAATATAGAGAGGGGAAAAAGAGAATAAAATAAATAAATAATGGGTTGTTTCATGCTCACTTCTACTAATTATTTCTGTACCAAATTTGTTGTCTCCCCCCCCCCCTTTTTTTTTTCCTCGATTCAGACCGAAAGGGAAATGTCAATAACACTCCGCGCGGCACTGCCATCACTGAACGCTTTCCACTTAGCAAACAAGTGGCTGTTTATTCAGACAAGGCATCCCATCTACAGGTCTCCTCTCCTGCTCAACTTCTTATCTGTTCTGGCTCTTCCAGCTGTACAACCCATGTTCAGACACACCACCCGGGACGAGCCGGGGTGGAAAAGGGTCAGAGGGACAGGTGGGGAGGAAGCGAGGGGTCCCGGCGAGGATGAGTAGCACTTACCGAGGCGGAAGAGCGCGGCCATGGCGGCAGCTCGGCGCCGGGGCTCGGAGCCGCCCGTTCAGCACCCGCGGCGCGGACAGCGCCCGGCCAACCCCGAGCGGGCACCCTCCCGGTGCCAACGCCGGGCTTCTTCCCACCACCTTCGGCAGGAGCAGGTGGAGCGTCCCCCCGCCCGCCCCTCCCTCCGCCCCACAGAGCTTCCTTTGATGCTGTTGTTATACCCTGTGCTTACGTTTCT
>CM021733.1:93563972-93584267 GCA_011075105.1 Heteronetta atricapilla
TTTTTTTTTTTTTTTTTTTTTTTTTTTTTTTTTTTTTTTCCAGTTGCACTACATCTAGAAGAGAAGTGGTTCTTGGGTTAATTTTTCATGCAATTTGGCACTCCCTCCGTTTTCAGCTCCCACTTTATTTCAGGAGGAACTAACAGGGTAAGGCTTTGGCTAATGCTTATAATCTCTCCAGAAAATGTGCTTTCAAGCACTCAGTCTTGTTTAACTGTTGCTGTGTCTGATCACTTTCTGTAACACTTTAGAAATGAGTTTGATTGTTTTCATCTCAGATGGGGGACAGGGTCATGGTCTATTAAGCAGAAAGAGTAGCTGTGGAACATGTTGGAGAGCAGACCAGAGGAACAGTCTTACACTTTCCATAAGACTTGCTGTATAAACTTGTTAATAACTTGTTAACAACAAGTCTATACAGAGTAGTCATCTAACTTTAGGAGTTTCATTAAGATACATCAAACAAACAAACCAACCAAAAAAACCCACCACCATCAACAAAAACAAACTAACAAAAATTGCCATACTAGAGTCAGAAACTGGCCAACCATAAATTGTACAATCAATGACATGTCAGCTGAAGTTGTTTCTCTGTAGATAAATGCAGGAAATGGGGGGGGGCGGGGGGGGGGGGGAGGGAGGGGGAGAAGAAAATAAAAAAGTGTTTTCCCTTTTTTTTCCCCTTTACAATTTAAATGTATTTCTGCAAGGAATAAGCTAAGAGAAACAGATGTATACATAGATGCATAATTTACTTCAACTACTGAATAACCCTCAGATAACCTGACAACTCAGCAATGAAACATATGAGTAAAGCCATGTACTTACAAACCCAGATCCAGCTGAAGCAAGAGTAGATAGCATGGACTACAACACTCGACAAGCTGTAAGAATTCAGATGGAAAGCCCGTTTGAACTCTTGTTCACCTAGCTACCTGTCCACCTACTAGACAAAGGAATATTTACTATGGAAAAGCATACGACTACGGCCAATATAAAGCAGCTGAATACTCAGACAACAATCATTTACCACTGAAGGACTTTTTGAGCTGGAGGTCCATTCCACACTCTTTGCTCCTGTAAACAAGTCCTGTATTCCTATGAGCTCATGCAAAAAATTTGCATACACTCTGACAAGTGGTATCACCTCCTAGCTTCACTGGATGCTCTTTGATTGTTGCACTGGAAGGAAGAATAAGCAGTAAGTAGATCTTTATTGATCTCACCATTTCACTCATGAGACTTGTTTTTGCAAGTTGCTTATACCATAGAGAACATTTTTAATTGCATTTGGTCCTTGAAAGATTAAAACAAAAAGAAACCATAAAAAATCCAGCATAAAAAGTAGAGATACATGGTAAGTGAAATTCTATCTCTATTGGCAGAGCCAGAACTTGAGAGGAGTCTGGATTTTACTTTTTCTCTGTTTAACTGAAGAAAATACAATCTTGCATGTAGTTTTTGTTGTTGTTGTTATTTTTTATATATATATAACTGATTTTAATTTAGAATTTATTTTTTATGTGTATTCAATAAAATAAAATATTATTCTTCAACATATCCAACAGCAAGAAAAAAAAAAAAAAAAAAAAAAAAAAAAAGAGGACTTAATTTCAAGTGAACAGAATAGACTGACAGCTGTTTAGCTGTGAGACAAATTTTAGTTTGGATGGCTAAACTTGCCTTGGCTGATTTTAACATGCAGCAGTAGGTTGTGATGCATCTTACAGCAAGAGCTGAGTTAAGGTAAAGTTTAGTGTGCGCTCCTTCCCATGATGCACTCTCCAGTTTAATGACATGTATCAATTTTGTTCATATCCTAGAATGACATTGTGCCCTCTACGCAGTCCAGAAGAAAAGGGAGGGAAAATTACCTTTTTGGAGGAGGAGAGTGAAATAAATTATTTTGCAGTCATTGCAACTGCAGGGCATCAGCTTAGCACTACAGTGACAACAAAAAGCAGCAGGAGGTCAGGATATCAGTTCTCCAAGACTGTGAAATATGTTGAGAAACAATGTACCAGAAAGATGGTGGTACAAACACCAATTATGTACACAGGAACAAATATGTTGTGATTCAAACTCCATGTCTAATGATGCTGTGACCAAATAGGAACAACAGCATTAGAACTCAATTTCTATTCTCCTAAATTGCTAGTGAAAATATTAGAAAACCAAAGCAGCTAGAGGTAACAAAAAACAATTTAAGCTCAGCTTTCAGATCTTTTTCAATATTTAAAGGCTGGATAAGAAATGCACTTTCCTCAAGTGATCTTTCTGATGGATAAGAGTAGGACAGATGGACAGAAAAGAGTAGAGCAGTTTTGCAATCCTATTCTTATTGAAGACAGGAACAACTATACATCAAAATAGCCATGTTGGCAAAGTTTTGTAGATATGACAATCTACAGCCAACCATTCTTCTAACTCACCCCAAACTTAAAGTATTACTTTGTATTTCAAGAGAAGCCCAGAAGCTTAAGATACGTTAATTTCTGTCACATACAAAAGACATTGAATTCTGTATTGCTCTCAAAATCTTTCAGTCTTCTTGTAGCAGATTGTATCCTTATTTATATCTTCTCTCCGCTCCTGTACGTTCCAGTTTCACTATTGGGTTTATCTTTACAGAAAACTTTAAGAAGAAAATGTCTAAGGTTTTCTCAAATTTTGTAAAATAAAAGGAATGAATAAAATAAATAACTAAATAAATAAGAATAGTTGCATTAAAATATATCTTATAGAAAACTCAAAATTTTGGGGTGATTTTTTTTTTTTTTTCATAAAAGTAACCAAATCTTTACCTGGATAACCATATTTGATGCTCAGGCAAGAATTAGTTAACACTTTGTACTCATCTTCATAACTAAAAAACTTAGATAAGTGGTAATTGTATCACTTGTGTCTGGAAGATGTGCTGTTTGCTCTGGTCCATAAATAAATAAATAAATAAATAAATAAATAAATAAATAGATGTGTAAGTGGCTATGTCTCCTCTTCTACTTATTTGAGTATATACTCAAAAAAAAAAAAGTATTATTATGTTTAACTTGTGACTAAAAGAAATCCCTAATAATGTTGTAATATCTTAAATTGGGAGATCTGAGTGAAAATAAGAAAAGAGAACTAAGAAAATAATAGAGAAAAAATTCTCTTACGAAAGGGAAAATTAAGGTCAGAAATTCCATTTCCAGCATGTCAAAAAAGAGCTGCAGGAGTCAAAAACTGACAGTGACTAGTTTATCCCTAGTAAACTAAGTCACCAGAGATGCATTATCTTCATTCATAAAGGAAACAAACAAACAAACAACAATGTGTGGTAGGAAGCCCCAGGCCAGGAAGTTTCTTCCATAAATAGAAAATAGATGTGTGAACACTTGATCTACCAGACCAATGAGATATCTCCTCTAAATTTCCAGAGAGAAATACTTTATTTTAATTTTTCAAAACTTGACATTTTCTTGGCACATAAATCTGTTGTTTGTATCATTACTATTAAATGTCAGTTGAGAGAAAACAACTGTGAAAACAAGCAAGATAACCAATGTTTTCTATTTTAAGTATCTTCAAAAACCTTCTGGAGTAACACTTGCAGACATTATGGACTAAAATGAGCTACCAAAGTTAAAATATTCAGTTCTTCAGGGGTGCTGACAGTTGTTCTTCCTATTGGCCTGAGTAGGAATTTTGAGCTTATAGCACCTTTGAGCACCACCTAAGTTTTATTTAAGTAGTTGCTTTCTAGGCACTCATCTGAAGAAAAAAAAAAAAAAAAAGACTGGTTATTTAGTGTAGCTTTATGAAAATAGATGTGACTTACTGCACTTTGTGTTCACATCTTAGAAGCATGTCTGTGCTTAGAAAAGCACCCTGGAATCTCCCCAAATCAATCTAAAGTAAAAATTCATTAATGAACATAGAATTTTCTACAAGCGGAGTACTAGAAGTGCAAAGTAATTCCAGAATACCACCAGTGCATAAGTAAGCATTCCTTGTAAATAAGTAATTCATTAATAGAAAAAAGATATAAATAAATGGTGTTTGAGACTTCTTTCATATACTTAGAGTTCTTTATATGATACTTTTTGGAACATTCCACAGCATCTAAAATATATAAAAATAAATATCTACAGTATTTACAAAGTTTGAAACAATCCAATCTTAAAAAACTTCTAAAGACATGTTCTTTTAGCTCATACTGAGGTAAATAGGTTTCCATAGACTGAGAAGAAATAGAAGAGGCAGTCATTTTGCAGGAATCCCTTTGTCCAGTTGTTCTAGTCTGTAACACAGCTAAAAAACTGTGGCATTCTCAGTTCTATGTATTTAGCCAAAGTCATCCTTGCTGTAACTCCATCGAGGTAAATTTAGTTATGCTAGGGACAAATTTATCCCACTCTGCATTCTCTGTGTTGCCAGTGCATTCTGCAGAAATTCTCACTGCTTCGTCTAAATTTGAAGTCATGTTCATCCCTGGTATGTGGAGATGCAGTTCCACTGATTTCAATGGGCTGAGTGTAGCTGTGATACCTGTAAGATAAAGATTTTAAGATGAACTTACTGTTTGTAGCTGGTAGCTGACTGGCTCACCCTGTGCTTGACACTTTCTCTGAACAGTATAGAGAGATGGTGATCTATTAACAAAATGGCCTGCCAAAAAAAAATTATTCAAATTGCACTGCAAATTTTAAGCAAATACTTCTTGACTGGAGCTTAAGGGAATTTCTGATGCATAAACTTTATTATTATTATTATTATTTACTTTTAAACCTTTTAAAAGTGTTCTACTACCTATTTAACATGTGTTATTTGGTCAATTGCCCCGTCTTCCTTATTCAGGTGCTATTGTGATCAGTGGAACACTACAGGTTCAGTTGTCAGTACTGGACAGGAAGGAAAAAGAGAATTAGTACATAGATCACTGCAATCCTATTGTTGGCTAGTCTTTGCTAGATCTAGAAGAGCTTTACTGCACATACAGTCTGTGATTTTACAAGACTAATACTTGTAATAGCTGAAACACAGCCCAAGAGTGAATAAGATGTATACCTCATCTTAACACTCTGCCAGAAGTTCCATGCCTAGAACCCTTTTCCTTGCCAGCCTGGTCTCCTTTATTTGAAATTTATTCTTAAGTATGCAAATGTATTTCTCAAACTGGGGAAGGCATCTTTTAATCAAAGCAATCACAAAGTCAGGATAGTTGTAGAATTTCATAAGGACTTCAGTAAGAACAGTTTCACAGGAAAGCTCCACTGGTTACAGGAGTGTCTTCATTGATCAGGAGCAGATGACAATCTGTACCTGATTCCAATACTTTTTTTTTTTTTTTTTTTTTTTTTGTAATCTGTTTTTCAAAGGATTGGGTCTCTTCATTACTCCAGCACTTTCAATGTGAATATATGATCACCAGAAAAAGAGGAATACCATGCTTGCCATTAGGACTGTACATGAGATTCAGTTCAAGATTAAGAAACCTGATTTTAGGTATCAACACATAAGACAATTTAGGTGTCTGAATTTGTACTCAGTGGAAATCTGGCCAACAAGGTTACAATGTGGACAGTGGACAGTGGTTAATGGCCAGGTACCTCGTCTGCAGTGTGTCAAAAGGCTATTTATGCATTGCTGACTGTGTTTATAGGGGCTCAGTACAGCTAGTAAAGTATTAGTGTCTTTTTTAAACACTTGGGCATGGGATTGTGCCCACCTGCCCATTAAAGATGGCAAGTGTAACAGAGGATCTATGTGCTTCTGGACCAGCAACTGTAGGGCAAAAAGAATACCATAAAACTGTAGGGTAAAAAGAGTACCATAAGGAGTCTCAGATAGCTGTGTTTATGTAACCTAATCAAGACTATATCCCTTTTGGGTGCTTGTACACATAGAGCACCTATTTGTACCTAGATTTAGGTACATTCATCTTGAATTTAAATCCCATCCTAAAGTCCTAGAGGAAAAAACTTTTCTTAAGACAGAAGGAATTTGTATCTGGGTTTGGTTTCCAACATGTTAGTATCTATTGCTTTAGACATCATGGAGTGACCAATCCAAATTTCAGCTTTTGCTCTAGAAAATCACCTCCTAGAATCCTGTGTTTGAGCAAGTAACCTTAATGGTTTGAAATGGAAGAGTCTAAGTGAGTCACCCTGTGAATATTCTACAATAAGTGGAGAGAACATATGTCTTCAGAGGTAATTTATTTATTCCTTTTTAGATATTACTTTCAGGAATAGACTAGCTGTCCTTGGACATACCAATTTCTCTGTTATCAATATATAGCTATATAGTCCTAGCCTGAGATAATTTCTAGACAACTAACATTCACACCCTTAGGAGAGTAAGGATGAATCCCATCTCTCGTAAAGTCCAGCTGAGATATAATGTATAGTGTACTGAGAAATATCAAATAATAAGTTATATGACATTTTCAATTTTTTCACAAAGCTAGGGAATTGCACAGTCATTTCAGTGTCTACCTGGAAATGGGAAAGCTTGAATAATTTCTGCCTTTTATTTTAGTCTATATTCATCTGTTTATGAATCTGTATTACAGAAAAATCAAGATTGGTATCCCAGCTGATCCTCAATGCATACAATATCTAAACAACAGGAAAATGGTCAAAAAAAAAAGAAAAAAAAAAAAGAAAAAAGAAATAAAAATGTGAGAACAGAAAATCATGTGACTTTCTTATTGGATCAGCCCAATCCACATCAGAATGTCTGGTGAGCAGATATTGGCTGGTGAAAAAGTCAAGGATATTCAGGTAGTATAGTCTGTACACCCAATTTTGGGTAAAAGAGATATCTGTTATAAAATATTCCACAACTTCAGAGAATTCGCTCTGAGTAGAATATACCTCTTTATAAACACATTGCAACTCTGTGGAAAATTATTTTCACTCTTTTAGGTACCTGTTCTTTATGTACTTAGGAGACTAAAGAATGCAGAGATCCAAGGAAAACAATAAAATACTTTTACCCTACTCTCTCCCCAATTGCAACTCAGATTTTTAAATAAATTATATGAGATTTTGATTCACAATATAATCAAAGTTGTAGCATACTCTGTAAAATATCTTATAAATTACTTTTCTTACTGTCATTTCTTAATTGTGAGCACCTTTCTCTCATTGTGCTCTGCTTAGATTCAAAGATTGTTCTATGCAAAATTAAATTTTAATTTAATGGCATCAAAAAATATAGGGACAAATATACTACCAGTGGGTAATAGGTGTAGTACCGTTTGCTGGAATTGTGTTTATGTTGGTCAATACAACATGTTCTGAAAGTTTTGAAACATTATCAAAATTGCTGATCTGGGTGGTCAAGGATTTCCGACTCTCTGTACTGGCACGACCTCTGGTAAGCCGTTCATCATGGTGACTGTGAATGCCAAAGATGCAACAAGAAAATGCTGCTTTAAATTCTTCTCTAAACTTCCCTGTTAAGCACAAAAAAAGATTCATGAGAAAAAAAAAAAATACTGGAAACCATGTTTCAAGCAACTTTATAGATTAGAAAGAAACAACTATCTAATGCAAATTTAATCCAGAACATTCATATGTTTTTCTGATGCCACTAAAGAAATCACAATTTCAACAATTTAGAGAATGACAGACAAAATATAACCTTTATAAGAAGATATGTTAGGTGTGGTATGAAGCCTAAATTATTCTTGGCTAGCCAGGATGGACAAAGTAAAATGACTTATGAAATTATGGTGTTGATAGTTTGTTAAATGTGTTGTGAATCAACAAAAACAACCAATTGAGCAATAGTAGGCTTAAATGACTGGATCATTGCTTGACATGTGAAATGAGAAGCATAGTTAATCCATATTTCAACTTCAATACATTTTAAAAGAAAATCCAAAGCGTTCAACAGCCCATTAGTCTGCTTTCAGAGCTGAGGGTAAATTGTTCAGATCATCCTCACACTATATACCACAATAAACACAGAGGGCAAATGTGTAGTGAGGATTAACAAACTTTGGTGTCCATGCATTTGGCTCTAATACTACCAGTTTAGGTCCTGTTTCTGGCATTCATAGTCAAATAAGGCAAATACAAGCTAAGACAAACTTACACTAGTAAGTAAATAACATCCTGATTGGTTCTTTGGCCTTGAACCTAGTTGGCACAGTCTGGCCATGCAAGTGTTACTAAACACTCACAGCTTCCAAAATCTGATAGCTGCATATAAAATGCTGACTGGGGACAGCCCTTGGCCTGTCATAACTCTCAGACAGTATCCAGAGATATAGGAAATAGTAATTGTTTCAGATGAAAGTCATGCCAGTGACTTCTCTAAAGAATTAATGGCATGGACAGTCAAATTCAAGCACTTGGACTCAGGCCCTGACACTATTTAGGTTAGTTATAGGTAGATAGCCTGAAGGTAATAGGATACATCAGGCAACTTGTTCCAAGAGGATCTAGCTCCCACTGGTGGAGCTCTACTGATGTTACACAGTCATTAATTTTATTTGCTATGGCTCATTACATTTAAAATATACATTAAAGTTGAATTCTAGGTAACAGCAACTTACCACTAAGGAAGTTATAAATAATAGGATTGGCTGCACTGTTTGCATATACAAGCCAGTGTGAGAATGTGAACCAGGCATATACAGTTTCTCTGTCATCAGCATGATTAAACATCCCAAAAACCCTAAAGAAAAAGAAAAGCAAATCTGAAAGATGGCAAATCATATAAAAAGAGGTCAGCATGACTTCTAGCCTAATTTTCTCTCTGATTACCTATTTGTCACAGAAAAGCTGATTCAACACTTCTTGTTCCCTTGAGAGAACAAAATCTTCTGCCTATGCCTCAAAATCTTTTCTTGGTGTTTTTGCACAACAGAGAGACTATAGACACATAAGTACTTTACTTTGCAACAGTGCAGATATAGGACTTTTCTGATAAGTAGCCAAAGTTAGTGGCTGTTAGATAAAACAAAACAAAACAACATAGGAAAAGTCTCTTTTGACCAATCAATATCATTGAGGTTTCCACCTCTAGGCCCATTCTCCAACAAACAGGGTGTCTGTGGAATTGCAAAAGCACTGAAGTCCAGAACTGAGCTATGGAGGCTACAATAACATTTCTGTGCTGGAGAAATCTGTTTACACAGGTTCCTTACACCTAATTTAGCTATTTAAACACAAATCCAGCTACAGGCCTTCTCTGCTACTGTAGTTGAAACTGTCTTTGTAGTTACTCTATGGTTCAGATCAGAGGTAGCCTGAGCTGCCGTATGGAAATACTTCTTTCTCTCTGCATTAACTACCAAGGGACCTGAAGATGAAAAGTCCTTAAATTAAACCTCACTAAAGTGCCAGAATTGAGTGGGATGTATTTTAGCTTTTGTATACAACTGGAAACTAACTCCTTAAAAAATTAAATGTTCCTCAAGCACCAACAGAAGTGCTTCTTTTTTTGGATGCTTTGCCTTTTGAAATCAGCTAATGGCTTCCAGGTAAAATCTGCTATATGTCATTACTTATTGGCTTGCCAGAGGTCTCAAGAGATGTAACTATATCAAAACCTGTCAAGCACTGTACAAAAAGCAGAGTGTAAACAATTACATCTTAAATGAGCAGGAGAGAAAAGGGTAAAAAAGTGAAAAGGAGCTTCCTGGAGAACTAAAGGATTAGCCTAAAATTAGGCTGAAAATTGGATCTCAAAAATGTGTATGATGGAGCTTGGGTACAATCCTTGTGGCCAAGCCACAATGCTATTCTCTCTTGATAACCTTCAGCTTCTGTTTTAGGGAAATGAACTTCCCGGGTTCATTTACAACAAACAAGCTGTAATCCCATCTAAATGACAGGTTTTAATGAGGAGATAGGTTAGATCATTTTCATGAGGAAGAGCTTATAAATAAGGCTTGTACTATCTGGCCAACAGTTTCAGTACTGGAGATAAGTTAGATACATCTTCTTGCAACTGTATGCTTATTTTCAGTTTCTTTATCATGAAATAGGTAGGTTTCTTCAAAAGTATCTGTCAGAATAAGTGGAATCTCATAACATTGGGTTGTATTTAGACAGAAAGTGTTTACATTTTGGGATAAACTTTACCTTTTCAAGACATTCAGGATGCTAATTGGTAGATAGCAAAGTGCAAAAACCAGGAGGACAACCATTAACATACGTGCTGTTTTCCTTCTTGCACGAATCTGCTTTATTTCAGCTGCCACAGCACTGATCTTTGACTTTGTTGACTGTCCCAGCCCTCGTTGCTGTGTTGAGGGCTGCAGAGACTTCCATTTTTTCTGAACTACTGAAGAAGTTCCTGGGATCTAAACAACACAGAACAAGGGACATCCTCAAAATTAGGACTTTGAAAAACTAACACTGTGGGTATCTATAACAAGCAAAATAGACATGTTGACATATACAAGTTAAGCTTGTATGGAAAATTATTATTTTTTTAAATAAATAAATTAAATTATGTAGATAGAAGAATCAAACCAGATTTCAGACACATTTGAAGGAGTGCACAAAAAACTGTTTTGTCCAAATATACCAAATGATGCATTAAAATTATCCTCACTTCCCACTTAAGTTGCCTTGCTTATATCTTCAGACTATCATGCTTACCAACATCTTCTGACTATATACTTACTACTACTACAGTTATTTTGCTATGAAGATCTATGTTAAATGATTTGTGTATGACAATAGATTATCCTATTACTATGTTGCTACTTTAAGATATTAAACAACTTCTCAGCTTTGAAAAGCAATGATTGAAAGCTCACATAAGTTTAAGAGCTATAAAAATGTCAAATATACAACCTAAAAGACAATGAAACAGCTAAAGAGGTCACAGATAAAATGTGGGTCTCCATGCAAAGCTCTTCAAAACTGAATGAATACATAGTGAGGAATGGGAGAATCACAGAAGAGTTCCAAGACAGGAAGAGTTAGGTTAGCCAAAGACATCATGCAGAAGGTAGATGTAGCACCAAGCTATTAAAAAAAAAATAATAATAATAATAAAAATCAGTCTTTGCTTTGTGTGCACTCATACAATCATACAAGCCAGACCAAATAAGGAAATTTTGCTTCAGTTTTTCAAAAATTATTTCCTGCCTGCAGCCTCATTTGTAAGACTACAGATGGCAAGGACTTTCTCAGAGAAATCAATGACATTTATAATGTTTTCAATATTGTACTTTGTGAACATCTTTTGGGTAGAAATTTAATTTAATTCATAATTAGCGCAATTGGCTGCAGGGTGGCAAGTCCCATGAGTGTAAAATTGTTCATATTTAAAATTATCTGCAGAATTCACATCCTCTATTGTAGAATTTTTAAAAGTAGGGCTAATCCACAAAAAGTGCCCAGAAGAGAATGAGATTTTTGATATTTTTTTTCTTTTTTTATTTAATTTCTTTTTTATTTTTTTTTTTCAGAAAACAAACAAACAAAAACTGGAAACACTTATTCAAAAATTAAAGTATGCACATGCAGAATTGTTCTATAATAGCTATTATGCATTTTTTCATGAATAGCTTCCTTGCACAAACAAGCCCTTAATTTAGCATTTATGTGCACCATCAAACCTGATTTACAGCTATAGGAATCCTTTGGCAAAGTTGTTTTATAAGGAACAGTAAACCAATGAAGCAGAACAGGTAGATATATTATAACTTTATTTTTATTATTATTATTTATTTAATTTTACCTATTGTCTCTGTGAGCACAAAGGAATAAAATGCACGTCTTCTGAGTTTTCCCACTCATTCAGCTCAATAAGTCAAGACAGTTTTACACCTGGACATGTTTTGTCCTATTCCAAGGGATTTAACATGCTTAGCTGTGGGCTGTAGCACCGCAATGTCTTTGCCATGCACTACAGGGATCATAAGCTAAGATTCTGATTCTGTTTTATCAGTGGTATTTTGTTTTCCTGTTCTAACTTAGAAATGGAAACTTTTTATTCCTCTTCACTCATACCAAATTACCATTTATCTGAATTACCATTCAGATAATGGAAGCAGAGAAACTCAGCCAAATCTCTCCTGACTTATCCCTCCTGATTATGCCAAAGATTCACTAGAATAATACTGTGACCAGCTTTCTTAGTAGCTAGATGCAACTTCAGTGAAGTTTCTCAAAACAGGTATTTCTACAGTAATGTTAGACATGACAGTGTACATGGCTTCTACCTGTCTGTGTAGGTAGAAGAGTCTTTTCTGCTATTTCAGCAGTCTTCAATAGCTTATCAAAAAGTGATCAAAGGTAGGGACATGTACAACAATGTCACTGTACTAGATATCAAATTGCTAAATGTTCATGAGTTTGTACTGATAAACTTTCTACTGAACCTTTTTTTCCTTTGTCTTTACCTGGCAAATATCTGGGTTTTGCTACTGGTAGTACACTAACCAAAAATACAGTAAGAATTTTATCAGGAAAAAAAAAAAAAAAAAAATGCTATATCCTCACAGATGCATAGCTGAATGAGTACCTTCTAAGGGACAGAGCACTTCTTAAGTGCTTGTGTACAGAGAGACATATACAAATAGGCATTTATGTAAATCAACAAACATGCATTATGCACGTACAAGTATACAAATGCCAGCATAATGCATGTATTTGTTTTGGTTGTTGAATCAGTTATAGAGATAGTTATGCAGAATTTGTATAACCCCAAAATTTCACTAAGAGGCCTTTAGCTGTGTCCAAACAAGTACTAAAATGTACATAGTTACTTTCTGATGCACCTTTTGTCTACCTCCTCAAAATATTATCAATGGATTTATAAGCAGACAAAATCTTTACAAATGCAATAACTGTTTGCAAAGATGGGAAGGGAATATTTCAGCTGCCACAATAAAAATGGGCAGGGTTCCTAGTTATTAATATAAATAGACTTTAGTGTCAATGCATTTGGGCATCAATAAAACCGAGTATTCAAGACTTAATAATATGAATTATGTATCAACACTTTTACCATAAGTCCATTCAGTCCTATTTGTTCAGATGGCATTTTTAATCCACTCAAAATCCACAAGAGAACACTGTCTTCTAAGTCACTACTTCCTTTCTAATAATTAAAATAAATTACTCGAAATCTTAATATTTGTGGCACGATTGTGCTTGCCTTTGCAGAGATGAATCACTAAATCAAAGATTGCAAATCTTATATGTGAAGATGTGCTTGAAGACATAGTCAGTAATATTGAGAGATCTTGCACAAAGTATCATATGGGTACCTTGTAAATTTTTCTTTAGTCACCTGAAACTTAGCATGCACAGCACACTCCATTAAAAAAAAAAAAAAAAAAAAAAAAAAAAAATCCTTAGAAAACTGTTAACACATAGAAAGCATTTAGTTTTTGAGCTTTTTTTTTTGGTCACGTACACCTGGAAGGCTTTTTGTACCTTGCAATAGGATCACTATATTTAACTGAAGTTCACATAAACAGCGTGATTTCTTAATTGAAGGTATTATCAAATAATATACTTACAACACTGTGTTCATTTGCTCTACATTACTGATTATGGCACACCTGTTGCACTTAGACAAATGCCTGATGTCTGCAGCCAAGTCACAGTTGTCCATAGATGTGAAGTGGTTTTAATTTCACTTACTACAGACCCTTATACAGAGTGCTATCATCTAAGCTAGGAAGCAAGACATCTGTAATTTTACATCACTGACAGCACTAAGTATTTGTCTTTTTGCCACCAAAAAAAAAAAAAAAAAAGAAAAAAAAATACCCTAAACTTGTTAGTGTACAACATATATAAGGAAAAGAAATATTGTGAAGATGAAACAGAAAACACAACTGAAAACAAGAAAACAAACACCCAGACCCCAAACTGTTAAGTTTCCAGCCACTCAACTTCTGCTTTGAACCTTATCAAGTATTTTCAAGCTACTTGAAGATTAAGAACAATTACCCACATTAAATAAATTAATGGGCAATTTGAGATAATTGGAGGATTGTAAAGAAAGTAAAAAACAGAAGGTTAAGGAATACGGTGATAAGATCATTGGCTACCACAAGACAGAGTCACAGATAATTATTCAGCAACATACAGCATCTTAGAGCTATGTTAGACTGAACTTAATTTCAAAAGAAACTCAGCAAAGTTTTTTTGTTTTGTTTTGTTTGTTTGTTTATTTGTTTTCTCTCATGACGAGTATCCTCAAATTGTAAAGGTTAAATTTTGTCTTGAAAGTATCTTCTTATTTGGTCTTATAAATTTAAGAAGTTAAAAGCAAAAATGATAATTTGAAGTTCAAAAGATAAATTTTTACACTGGTTTTACCTATTGTGATTAGAAGTGAGCATATTTGCTATTATGAAGATCAAATCTCAAAATGTCATAAATTCACTTTTCCCCATATTTTAATTATTCATGAGATTTTTTTTTTTTTTTTTTGTCAAGGTTTGATTCTTATTTTTTAACATAGCTGTTTAACATACTTCCATAGTAGTTTAATCTGAACCATGTAGAACATGCTCCTGATGTGGCAGATAATATACACTGGCCAGGTCAGCCTCAAATTCAGATGATATGAGACATAATGGTGAAAGAGAAATGATTCATGCCCATGTCCTGAAAGAAATGTCAGCCACTGTTATAGCCACTTGAGGGGAATAAAATTTGAGAGGAAAAGGAATATGTTGCATAATCTCTTCAACAGGAAGAGTTTATTGTCCTTTACAGAATGACAGGGAAGGGTGGTGGGGGACTACAGCTATAGATACACAAAGGTATAGATACACCTACACAAAGCAGAAGACAGCAGAGAGGACCACTGATGCACAGTAGATTATGGCACTGCTCACACCCAGAAAATGACTCTCAAACAAGCTGACACCAGTACATATTGTTGGAGGGGCAAAAACATTCCTAAAAAAATTCACATCATTTTTGCCACTTCAGTTCTCATGTGTGTTTGCTTGATTGTCTGTTGTTTATTATTTTCATTTTCTTTCATATATTGTTAATGTCAGGCTTGAACAGATAGATGTTCATTTTATAAATTACAGAATCACCTAACTGTTGATGTTGGAAGGAACCTCATTACTAAAACTAGCCAGGTTCACATGGTTCCCATCAGACAATTTCAATCTCTCAGTTCTGATAGTTGGACATTCTATTCCAACTTTTGTTCCAACTGGACCTGTTATGAAACACAGACTTTACAGAATGATAAATAAATAAATAAATAAATAAATAAATAAATTGTACAAACTACTAACAAAATGAGAAAGACAATCTTAACTTTTGATTGCTGCAGAAGACTTTAGCAGTACACAGTCACCAAATATGATCACCTTATGTCTGAAGTGCTTACTGAGAGACCTTATGTCTTTCCTCTCTACAATCAGTTTTTCTGTTGCCTCTTTCTCTCTCTCTTAGGAGCTCATAGACATGAGCAAAAAGAGTTTTACATTCAGTATGGCTGCCTTCATTTTTGAATACATCTCCCGTCCCCTCCACTGCAAGCCAGCAGTGTCACTAGACCTGTTGACAGGACTGAATGTAAAAATTCATGTAAATCCAATCTTAAGTGACCACATGGAGCATATAGGGAAGGGTGAATATGGGAATCAACACCTAGCAACAACAACAAACAAACAGAGCTAGTATAAGTGACTTACCTGGCGACACCACAACTTTCGAAATATTTGTAAATAAGCCAACACCATAAGACACAGTGGTGCCATGTATGTCACCAGGAAAAAGCATGTGTGGTACATTTTGGGGTAAACCTCATCTGGAATGAGAATTGAAAAAAAAGTATTTAAATATACATACATTTCAAAATCACTTTAAGCCATTATTTATATAGATATGTGTATTTCAAACATAATAGGTAATAATGGAAGATGCGTCCAGTACCCTCATGGTCAGGACTGATTGTTTGTTCCTATTATACACATATTCTTATCTCAAGCATCTTTTATCTCTTTTATTACATTATTGCTTTCATATGACATTTTTGCTTTAAGGTATTAAGTCTTAAGAAGTTTTGTTTTTATTAAATCAGTGAAAGATAGAGCATTGCATTACCTAATAGTAGCTAACCAGTTACTTAAACTGCCTCATCTTTGACACATTTAAGAGGTTATAGAAATGTCTTTAGTTTTAATTCTGCAAAGGCAGAATTGTATGCCTGAGTAACTTGTACAGTCTCTCACCTATAAACATAGAAAGTAGACTACACATTAGAAGTACTCTACACTCTTCTCCCATTCGCATAGGGCAGGATTTCTTTTAATCACTTTTTGGTGGCAGAAGAAAAGTATCTTTTAGCTATACTAAATTTACTATTGTGACTGTATGAACGAAAACAGAATTAATTCATTCAAATGTGCTAAACAGGAAATTCACAAGTTATTTTGACACAGCTTTAACAATACTGAGTTTGATACTACTGTGCTCTAATGCCCTATGTATCTCTTTACAAAAGACAATTTATGAATAAGACTAACATAAGTGCTGTGAATGTGCTGTGTTGTTAAGAATATTGTATCGTAAGCTTCGTCATTAGATTATGGACAAAAGTGCAGTTGGTGCTTGGACAACTTAGTTTCACTTTTGTAAAAAATGTAGCTTGGTATAATCAGATGTTGATATTAATTACAACTTAACATTTATGGATAGCCTCAGAAAAGGAATTAACATTATGCAGAGTGACAAAATGTAGCAGAAAAGAAACTGCACTACATGAGCAGTTAGATTGCATGGTAAATCTAAACATAGCATTTTGGGCTACAGTAAAGAGGGAACATTTATGTTAATTTCTGGAATTTCTCAGTGTTTCAGGATGATGAGATCTGTAACTGAAACTCTGTGTTGATTGTACTTTTAATAAAAAGAAAGGAAGTAAAACGGAATTGCGTGAGATGAGATCTTCGGTGAATCAGACTCATTTTCTGCCTCTTAAAGTGAGTAAGACTTTTCACCCTATCAAACAAGAAGTCCAATTGTGTGTCAGGAGAATCTCTAAGGGAAGAGATTCTCTAAGAAGTTCAACAGTCAAGGAGATATGCAGACCTTGCCCATAACTCTCACAGTAGAGAGGACTGTACCATCATGTTGACTCCAGGCTCACCCTAAGACCCTGACTCCTAAAATGTCACACCATGTTGATCCTGAAAGAGTTGGTCAGAAAACTTCTGTATCAGGGAAACAGACACTTGCTATATAGATGTTACCAAGTACCACACATATACATACAATAGGCAACATCTAGCCCATGTTCACTGCTAGCAAAGGCAATAGAAACATTGATTTCACAGCTTTGATAGATAAGAGTTCAAAAAATTTAGATGAACAACATTTAGCTCTAAGATTCTGTAGCAAATCAGGTTATCAACTCTTCACTGAACAGTCATAGTCAGCGGCTCCTGTGAACATCCCTGGGAGAGGCAGGCCGTTTAAGCCTTTTTATTTTCATTTTTTAATAACTGGCAATGATTTGAGATTTTATGTTTACTGATGATCCGAAAATTGGTTTTACACTTCAGAAATGCAGCATCACAACAGTCCAGTCAGACAGGTAAACAGTGGCATTCAGGCTTCACACGTGGAGTAACGTTAACTTACTGGGATCATGGGAGGTCAGAGCTGAAAGTACATTCCTTCTACTCAGGAGGAGGTGCCACCTGTATCATCAATGCTCTGCAGGCAGCCAGGCCCCTTTCAGGTGGAAGGACAGTATATGTTTAAAAGGCCATCTGGAGTTTATGGCTTCCAATTTATCATTCCAAGTAAAGTGAAACATTAAATGAGTCTAGCTATCTGCAAAGAACTGACAAACCAGGTTGGAGAAAGATTCTAAGACTTGCCTTTGAAGTTTAGCCACCTGGAAAGTGCCAGCTGCTAAACATCAAAGGAAACCTGTCCCTCCTCCACCCAGGGCAAAGCCCTTTGTAGAACTTTTCCCTATGAAGCCTGACTCTGTTTAGCTTCTCAAGGCAAAGAAAAGCTTTAAAGCTGTTTGAAAATCACAACAGTGAGGAGTAGGAAGGGCTGGTTTGGGATAATGTTCATTTATCAATTAGGCAAGTTGCAGGCTCCTCGAATGAGAGCATCAATCAGTCTATGGGACTTAGTGATACATCAGCTATATGACTGGAACCACTGATCCTCTTACTCTCAAGCAGAAGAGGTTAAAACTGTCCTTTCCATCAGTGGGTGACTTAATGGGCTGTGGGACAGGGGAAATCATTTTTAGATTTTCTCACAACATTGGCCACTATTTTGCTGAAAAGAGGGGAGGGAAAAAAGAAAACAAGTGGGCACAGGACTGGAGTGGGGTGGGATTTCTGCTCCAACTCAGTACCAGCCACAGAATATGATTACTCCACCTGATAAATTATCAGTATGCTAAAATAAACTGTGTGTCTGCTGTGAAGTTTCTTTCTCAGCACTGTGTTGCAGTCCCAGACTATCATTCTGTGATGCAAGGAGGCAGAAGTTTGAAATTACAGCTTCTGGATTTTGCCAGAATTTTTCTATATATGTTTATATACACATATATACAAACTGAAAACAACCCAGACTCTGAAGATTTTGATAAGTCTAGCAAACAAAATATCCCCTTAAGCACAATAAAATTGGTACTCTTGACAGCTTCTCTAAGAATAGGGAAAAATAACCAGACTATCACTTTTTTTTTTTTTTTTAGCATGGAAAGTTTCCAGGTTCCCTAGTCTCAGGACAACACCTATGAGGTTTTGGACTTATCAATATGCAGAAGCAAAACAGCCTAAAAAGTATATTTTAGAATAAACCTTAATAGGTAGGGATGTTAGAAATTGCATGCCCATAGTAGAGAAAATTATATTACACAACACAGTCCCTTCCAAAATACATAAGAATATATATATATACATATATATATCTCTATTACTGAGATTGGCCTGTTCCAGGTCGTGTCTGAACACATGTAGCTTCTAACACTATGCAGTACTGTTGTGCCTTTCAATAGCTGCACAGTACTCTTAAATAACTGGTGGCATGGATCAACATTTAGAGTTTGTTTTCTAAACTTCAGGTAGCAAGTAGCATTATGGAATTGTGCTGAACACTCTAATAAATGGGATGTATAATCTTTCATGTAACAATGCAAATTCCAGCTATGTTATTTTCCAGAATTAAGACAATATGTTTTTGTATTATTTTATGAGTAATCTAGGAGGAAATGGAACACAAAGTCTTCCTTTTGTTTCCATTCAGCCATATAGTATCGGGAAAGGATTAACTCCATATTCTTTTTATCATATGCAAATGGGTTGGCTAATGCACTTTGGCTAAGACCCTTTTCATGAACGGCTCTAACAGAATGCATTTAGCTGACTAGGACACAGGGAGAACTCATTTTAATATATGTTTCTTTTATTTTGGCACTTTATCATCAAATTCAGCACATAGCAATTACAGACTATTATAGAACTGTGGCCAACACTGGCTCCTTAAGCGAGTCTGCATAGGTCACATGTTGGATCCTTGTGCATTCCCAAATAAAATATTGTTATTAGACAGTACTCAAAATGAAAAAACCTCAGCCTAGAATTGGCAATGAATTTCATATTCTGGAATGCCAGAAGCAATTAAAAAGAAACTGAGTCTTGTTTTAGGCTGAACTATTGCTCCATTTGCAGTCCCTGGCAGCTCTCCAACCACATGCTTGAAATCTTATTGTTGGTCAGGGTGGCCACTATTTGTTCATGGTTTAGGATCCCAAGTGTCACAGTGTTGATCAGACCTTCCTTCCACTCACCAGACTTGTATGGATTTCAGCAGCTGGACCTAAGTCTGGGTAGGGTACAGTTCTGTCTCTTGCTCCCTGACATTTTCCTGGACTGTTCCAGACATCTTCTTGTCTGTTAGTACTCCATAGCACCTCACTTTTTAATTGCCCTAAGTTCCCAGAATTAGTATAGACTTCTGAAATACTTTGGAAAGTATCATTAAGCATCCAATCTTAAAGTTCCAACCTTAACAATTCTCACTTCAACATCCTTGGGACATAAGGTGCATGTGATACTCTGCAAAGATTTCATCAGAGAGCATAAAATATATGCAGTTCTAAATAAAGCAGTAAACGCCCAAATATAATCCCTTTCCTCTTCAGACAAATTGTCACTCCTATAGGATTTTCTCAGAGTCTTTTGGATATGTACAATATCTAACATCTCCACTATCTTTGCGAATGCATTTTTTTTCCTTAGGAAAACAAATTTCTTTCTCCTTCAAAATCCTCCTAGTTAGCTTTCTTTGACCAGATATTACCATAGCTGAAAAAGCA
>CM021733.1:93597974-93612459 GCA_011075105.1 Heteronetta atricapilla
ATGTAGCACAAAAAGTAAGCAATAAACAATGCTTCAGAAAAAAAAAAAAAAAAAAAAAAAAAAAAAAAAGCATTTCAACCCCCCCTTTTTTTTTCTTCCTTTTTTTTTGAAAGGTGGTGAGTTAAAGCAGAAAGTGGCAACAGCTTTCATTTTATTTGGTAATGCCCTAAAGGCACAGCAGTATGAAGAGTACTTCATTGATCTAAGGGAAAGGCATGTTAGTCCCTGTTCAGCTCCAGGTAGACTGGACTTTACTGTTTTCAGTGGTCTTGCTGGACATGGGCAGTAGCTAAAGAGACAGGATGAGTTATTTTCCTTCTTCCCCACATAGATGGCTCTTTCAAAACATCACTCATAATACAAAATCAAATCAGTCCTTGCCAAACTACCACACTCAAGGCTGCACCTGTTTTGGGAATAAATAGAAGAGCTGGTCTTCAGAACTATCATTCCAACAGTGTTGAGAATGTACAAAATTAAATCAGATAAGTTTTTTACAAGAGTTTCACTTGTTTATCAGGAGGGCATCTTGAAAGTAAGATGACACAAAAGCAAAAATAGCAACAGGAAATTTTGCCATTTGCTTCCTAGGCATTTGGTCAATGCATGCAAGTGTGCTTTCCCTCCCCTGTGTGTGCCTCCCCCACTCAGCCCTTCACTGATGTTCTGCTATTGCAGGGGAATTCAGACTAGGTGGTAATAGTTTATCCTTCTGTAGGAACTGCTGAATAGCTAGAACTTAAGTCACGGTTTATGATATATCAGATAAGAGATATTTATTTCATCAGCAATGTCATGGACAGCAGAAAGGAAGAAAACTGGATGGAAGATCACTCCTAAATTTTCTGTTTCCAGGAAGTATATGGATTTCCACAAATAAGAACAATAACATTATGAAAAACAGCTATGAACTAAACAGGGCATGAGAGTCCATATTGTACGGAATATGCTTGTTTTTCTTTCAGCACCTTATAATTGTTTTTGACCCCTGGGACTGGGCATTTTTCCACTTATTCAGATTCCAGCCTTCGTCCTTTGTCACCAAATCAGTTTAAAGCAGGACTATTGTCTTTTGGAATGTGGTTGGAATACAAGTAGCCAAATTGCTTATTCTCTCATTCTGACTGAAAAAAAAATAATAATAAAATAAAACTAAAAAAAAGGACAGTCCAAACTTGGAGGAGTTGTGGACTCGGATGAGGGTGGAAAGGCCTTGCAGAGGGATCTGGATAGGTTGGAGAGCTGGGCGATCACCAACCACATGAAGTTCAATAGGAGCAAGTGCCGGGTCCTGCACCTGGGACGGGGAAACCCTGGCTGCACGTACAGACTGGGCGATGAGACGCTGGAGAGCAGCCTAGAAGAGAGGGATCTGGGGGTCGTGGTAGACAGCAAGTTGAATATGAGCCAGCAGTGTGCCCTGGCAGCCAGGAGGGCCAACCGTGTCCTGGGGTGCATCAAGCACGGCATCGCTAGTAGGTCGAGGGAGGTGATTGTCCCGCTCTACTCTGCGCTGGTGCAGCCTCACCTCGAGTACTGTGTGCAGTTCTGGGCACCACAGTATAAAAAGGACGTGAAACTGTTGGAGAGTGTCCAGAGGAGGGCTACGAAGATGGTGAAAGGCCTGGAGGGGAAGATGTACGAGGAACGGCTGAGGGCACTGGGCCTGTTCAGCCTGGAGAAGAGGAGGCTGAGGGGAGACCTCATCGCAGTCTACAACTTCCTCGTAAGGGGGTGTTGAGAGGCAGGAGACCTTTTCTCCATTAACACCAGTGACAGGACCCGCGGGAACGGGGTTAAGCTGAGGCAGGGGAAGTTTAGGCTTGACATCAGGAGGGGGTTCTTCACAAAGAGAGTGGTTGCACACTGGAACAGGCTCCCCAGGGAAGTGGTCACTGCACCGAGCCTGACTGAGTTTAAGAAGCGATTGGACTGTGCACTTAGTCACATGGTCTGAACTTCTGGGTAGACCTGTGCGGTGTCAAGAGTTGGACTTGATGATCCTTAAGGGTCCCTTCCAACTCAGGATATTCTATGATTCTATGATTTGTATTCAAATATAAGGGCAGCTTCCAGACATATGCAACTGTCTTTTAGCAGAACTCAAATGAAAGTCAACAAAATTTGTATTAACATTCAAGGCATTAGGTATCTCTTGCAGCTTGTCTTCCTTCAGTTCTGGGCATTGCCCTTTTTCAGAGCTCAACTGCACTATTCACAGGAGGCAGAGTTGCCTTTTGACATGAAGGATGCTAAAAGCAAAGAGAGTTGTCTGGTCTCTGGTCAGAAAGCATATAGAGTGGAACAAGTTATGCTTCTGGATGTGACAGTCTATAAAGAAGAGGACATAATGACAATTCAGCTTCATCTTTCAATGCATTTCTACTGTTTGGGTATCTCACAAGGGTGTGCATGTCTCCTTGCCAGTGATTTCCATATTATGCTGTGATGGTTTTACTCGAGTGGGCAGCCGAGCTCCACCACAATTGCTCTCTCACTCCTCCCTCCTCAAAGAGGAAGGGGGAGAAAAAGACAACACAAAGAGCTCGAGGTTTGAGATGAGAATGATTTAATTAAAGGGAAAGGGGAATAGGGAGAAAAAGAAACAAAAGAAACAGAAGAAACAACAAGGCTGCGCAGAAGCACAGAGAGAAAGGAAAACAAGTTATTCTCTACTTCCCATCAACGAGTGATGTTCGGTCACGTCCTGGGAAGCAGGGCCTCAAAACACATACCGGTTGTTCAGGAGGACCCCTCCCCCAAGAGAGTCCCCTTTTATTGCTAAGTGTGACATCAGGTGTTATGGAATATCCCTTTGGTCAGTTTAGGTCAGCTGCCCTGGTGATGTCCCCTCCCCATCATTGCCCACCCCCAGCCTGCTGGCTCTTGGGGGGCTTGGAGGGAGTTCTGATGCTGTGCCAGCACTATGCAGCAATAGACGAAACACTGGAGTGATACCAGTGCTGTTCCAGCTACGAGTGCAGAGCACAGCACTGTGTGGGCTGCTGCAGGGAAAGGTGACTCCATCCCAGACAGACCCAACACATATGCAAATATCAATATATTGCAGCTGATACCCTAACACTTACATAAATTGAGCTCACATATTATCTGTCTTAGATAGATGAGATGTATAAACATCACATCACTTCCTGTATGGTATCTTTTCAAAAAAGGATTAAGCAACTCTTGTTAATATTCATCCAAGATATAAAGGTGACTTAGATGTAGCTGGCGCTACAAACCTAAAGTACTTGATTCTGTGACCAAGGTTCTGGAGCGCGTCCAATGAAGCTGGTGAAGGGTCTAGAGCACAAGTTGTAAAAAGAGTGGATGAGGGAGCTGCAGTTGTTTAGCCTGGAGAAAAGGAAGCTCAGGGGAGACCTTATCTACAACTGTCTTAAAGGAGAAGTGGGGTCTCTTCTCCCACACATCAAGTGATAAGACAAGAAGATCTTAAGTTATGCAAGGAGAGATTTAGATTGGATATTAGGAATAAATTCTTCACTGAAAGGGTTGAAATGTGTTGGAACAGACTGCTCAGGGAAGTAGTTGAATCACCATCCCTGTAGGTCTTCAAAAAACATGTAGATGTAGAGCTTAGTGACATGGTTTAATGGTGGACTTGGCAGCGCTATGTTAAGGGTTGTACTAAAAGATCTAAGAGGTCTTTTCCAACCTAAATGATTCTATATTCAGTGCCAGATTCCCCAGATAATCTGGACAAAATAAAATGCAATAACTTAAAATACAGCTAAGTGAAATATGCCTCATCTAAGGCGATCGAAAGGATTTGTGTAAATTATGGCACCATTTAAGAGAATACATGACCTTCATGTGGATTCCAACTCTGTGTGTTTATTAGCCAGGCACCGAAGTTAACCTGCGGATAACAATCCAATTCTGCCAACACATGCATGCATGCATAGACCTCAGTGTTCACCAGATGATTTTAAAATGATGACAGAAATATTTGAGATGTTACAGTTGCCTATTGATCATCATTGACTAGAACTCTGGTGTTAGAATTATACCCAAAACATTTGTTCTACACCCGTAAAGAAAGAAGCCCTAAAAATCAAGCTATAGTAAGCAAAAATCAGATGAATGTTGTTGAGCTCTAAGAGTGAGACTGAACTCCTTGAAGAAAGGACCACGGATGGGTGCTGTACAGACATCAGCATACCTTGGTGCTAACAGTCACAGAATCACAGAATGGGTGGGCTTGGAAGGACCCCCAAGTGCAAGATCATCCAGTCCAACCCCCTGCTGAGCAGGATCACCTAGAGTATGTAGCACAGGATGGCATCCAGGAGAGTTTTGAATATCTTCAGAGATTGAGACTCCATATTCTCTGGGAAACCTGTTCCAGTGCTCTGTCACCCTCACAGCAAAGAAGTACCCTCTCATATTGAGCCAGAACTTACTGTGTTTCAGTTTGTGCCTGTTGCCTCACATCCTGGCTCACCATAGTATAGATAGCAAATAACAGAATTATCCAGAAAAGACTAATTCTCTGTCATTTCATCTTGGTTTCATTCTAAACTGGAAAGAGAAACAAACATCACCAAGTTCTGTGAGTAAATAAAGTCTCTGAGATCTCTTGCAGATATTCTGCATGGTCTCCAAACCATGGCATTCAGCATGAGCTTCAAGCTGGGCACTGGCAGGCTCTGTGTACTCCTGCTCTCAGCTCCTGCCAGCTCTGCAGAAGGCTGACAGAGTCCCAGCAGCTAGTCTGGTGGGACACTAGAAGGCTGCTTGCTCTGCAGTCGGTCTTTGACCCAATCAAGATCTTCCCTGTACTGTTTGATTTTCAGTAGTGCATGTTTTCTGAGGAAAACATTTCATTAGGAAAGTTTTGACTCCCTTGAATAAATAACTTAAACAACAACCATCCCCATTCTAATGTGTTAACTGTGTGGAGCTGTTAATCCCTTACGGTCTTATCATTATCCTAGGGTTTAACAGCTGCATCTGGTTACTGTGAAATCATTGTGTCAGTAACTAGAGGCCTCCATGCATCCTAAATGTATCTTTCCTTCTTTTATTTTATTTTGTTTCTATTTCAAGCACTTTTTAAAATAAAGAAAAAACAGATAATTAGGTCAAAGTACATACACGGTTAAGAAGTTTTGCTCTAGCTTTGTGAAGTTGAAGGAGTTCAACTTCTGTACAGTGGTAATGGAATGTTTTGGTCTTGTATGAAAAACAGAAAGTCCTTACCCTCAGTATCTATTCTGCCTCTAGTGATAAATAGTGACTAAATGAAAGAGAAAATAGGATAAAATATACCGGTGATATAACCCTGATTTCAGATTCTTTGAATGTTCATGTAACTATGTTTTAAAAACTTAAGACCTGTTTCTTCTCAGTGGCTTGCAATGAAACCTCTGGTAAGCAGCTAGTGTGGGCACACACGAGAATCGTTGCTATGAAGCACTTGAATGCAGTAATCAAACCTGCATTCAGATGCAGAGGCTTGCAAATGTTTTCATTTTAGCTGGTTTGTGCAGCAGTTTGTAAAGGGTATGTCAACTCTCCTAATTGAACTAAAAGCTAAATAGCAATGCAGACCTTGTTATACACTACTGTTAGCAGGACAATTCCTGCAGTGCAGCTCAGCCAAGAGCCCTGTAGATGTCAATCAAAGTTCAAGCTTTCTACCGTTGGCTGTTAATTAACTGTCAGAATGCTTTAATCTCGTTTATTACTAATATCTGAGGGATGTGCTGTGCCCTCCACTTGCACAGATGTTATTACGGGAACACAGTGAGTTGCCTTATTCCATGTGAATGCATAATTGAAAATAGTCAGAAATTAAGTTTTTTGAGACAACCTAGGGAAGAGAAAGGTGTTTTATGGTTTCTTAAGTGCTAACTTAATAAGACATGGAAAAAGCAGATCTAGTGCATTGACTTCTCACACTAGCCCAGCAGCAATGCTCAAATGTAAGCAGAGGAACACACTGCATGGTTAAGGATGAAACTATAAAACACTGTTAGCCACTAAAACTCTCTTTAGAACAGCTTCTGCATTACTTTGAGAAGGTACAAAAGTAAATTGCAGATTGACTGTGAATAAGGATTTTTACAGATTGACTATGAGCAGGAAAAATAACTTTCTGGGGATTTCAAAATGTACACTCATGTATCAGATTTTCAACGACAGCCAAATTAACAAGGTTTCACCAAAAAAAAAAAAAAAAAAAAAAAAAAAGTCTTTGGAAAGACCACATCAATCACTCCCCTCAAAATCACTTGAGCCTGCAATCAGTGCAGTGTGAGCTTTCTTGCATAAAGATGAGGCAGTGTTCAGCTAACAAGCACCTGCACCTGCCAATCCCACAAACAACTTGCCCGTCAACAGGGGCAGCAGTTTGGGTGGGTGAGGTCTGTGCAATGCACAAAGGCAGTTTAAAAAAGCAAAAGGCTTGGGCAGAAGCAGCCCAGTAAAAGGACAGGTGGGAGGACAGCTAAATGTCAGCCTCCACCCCAAGATATGGTACAGACACGTCAGAGAGGAGCAGCTGCACATCACCACTGATACTGCCTCTGTCTGCGAGTGCAAAACCAGGAAACCTTTTCTCCTGGTCGCTTCAGAGGAATAATAATAATAATATTAATAATAATAATAATAAATAAGTGTTAGCAGGGTGAGAGCTGCTCTAGCCGAAGGTTTGACCTTGAATCTTTAAAGGCGAGGGGACAGCCTGCTTACAAAACGGGCGGAGGTGAATAGGCAAACACAGACAGTTCTCCGTAAGCCGTCTTCACTCAGGATCAGAAGAAAGGACACTTTTCTTCGTGGTTTAAAGCACAGGCTCTTTGGGAAGGCTACTATCTTTACCCTGAGAAGCTGGCTACCGAGCCACGGACTGAGCAAGTATGCTCAGGCTTGTGAATAGCCCTCTCGTAGCCTCTTTGACTGAAGGCTCACTGGTTTCGCCAAGGTGCGTACTCGGTGTTTACCGGCAGCTAGCGTGCCATTCCAGACAAAAATAGCATCATCAGTCCATCGAAAGAAAAATAAATAAATAATCCTCGCAAAACGTTGCCTGTAGCTGCAGTCGTATTTGCACCGCGTCTAGGGAAGCCTTCGGCACTCGCCGAAGGCTGCGCTGGCGTGCATAAATCCTGCAGAAAATCATGAATGGAAGCCCCGTACGGCGGGGCTGGGCGCTAGTGAGCCGCTCCGTTCATGAAAATGTCAGTGCTGTAAATACGAGACGCAAATGGCCGGGGCTCCGGGAGAGAGGCTGCTCCACGGCGGCGTGCGCGGGGGAGGGCGCTCTGGAGGGGATCAGGGGGATAGAGGGGAGATGGGGAAAGCGGGCGAGGGGGAGATAATAGGGAGAGAGGGAGATGAAGGGGAGATAGGGTGATGGGGAGCTGAGGAGATGGGAAGACGATGGGGCGAGAGGGTGATGGGGAGACGGGGAAAGGGGGTAAGAGGGAGATGGGGAGATGATGGGGCGGAGGGGAGATGAGGAGATAGGGCAAGGGGGCGAGGAGAGGTGGGCGCCCTCACGGCCGGGGCGAAGCCACCCCTGAACCCCTTGCCCTGTCCCCCGTTATCTCTGCTGGCCCGGCAACACGCCCGTTTTGGGGTTCCCAGCGCGGCGGGGAGCAGGAAAGAGCAGCATCCCTCCAGGCGGGCGGAGAGGCGGGGCCGCTGCCCGCGGAGGGCAGGGCGGGCGGTTTCGGCACCTGTGCCTGATGCCTGTGCCCGGTGGATGGGGACGGGAGCCCAGCTCGGCTGTCCCCGAGCCCCCGGTGTCCGGCGGTCCCTTCCCTTCCCGCAGCCCGGCTGCTGGGGATGCGGTGTGTCCAGCTGTGGGGAGAGGTGAAACCCACCCGCGGGTCAAAAAAAAGAGGGGCTAGGAGGCAATTTCGGGGCGCCGCACTCACCCAGGACGTTCCCGACGAGCGCCACGATGAAGACGACGATGTAGCCGGCGATCAGCGCCCATTCGTACTCCTTGGGGTGCAAATACTCCTTCCAGAGGTAGCGCAGGAACTCCTCGTCGTCGTAATCGGCGGACGGGTTTAAAAAAGGCTCCCGGGTCTCGTTCAGCTCTAGGGAGGATGTCCAGTTCCTGCGCGGAAGGGAAGCATCCTCGGGCTGCGTCCCGGACATCCCTGGCGGTGGTCCGGGGGCTGGCTGAACCCTCTCAGCGCTCCAGCGCTCTCTCCCGCCCCTCCATTGAGACTTGCGATCGCCGGTGCCGAGCTGGGTGTGGGGAGAAAATGACGCGGAAACTTCGGGAGCCAATGCGGGACCGGGCTGGGGCTCCGAGCCGGCCCCAGCCGCCCGGCAGCCTTCCCCCGACAGTTTTTCCTCTCCGCAGGAGCGGAGGATGCGCGCCCTGCCCGGCCCGGGGGGCGGGGGATGGAAGGGGACATCAGTCGGGGGGATCGATGGTTGAAGGACAGGGGTTCGACGGATGGCTCTTGCGGCGGAGGCAGAGGATGAAAGGAGTAATTAAAACTGAGAGGTCGATGTGTCTTCTGGGGGCCTCTTTGAAAAGTTCGGCTGTGTGTTATTGGTGTGCGTCTCTACCTCCAACGCACGGTCTTAATACAGAGCCAAATATTCATAAACACTGTGGTGCTTAGCTGTAGACAGCGCTGGCTAAAACAGAACAAACCTCAGTGGGAAAATCTATAAGCACAGTGAATAGACAAGAAAGTGGTTTCATCACATTTTAGGACCATGTAGGCTCACTGTAGGCTTGAGTCTAGTTTCAAACCTCCAACCTGTGATCTCAGCTGCCCGTTGGTTATTCTGGGTTGAGCTGAGCTGGCAGAAAGCAATTCAAGAGAGCCCAGAAGTGCTAGTTAAAGAGCTTGATAGGATTCCCAGCTTCTAGTCATTGCTTCTTGAGTTATTTTCATATTCTGCCTAATGTTCAGTTACTGAGAGAGAAGGGACATGGTTGGACTTGTCCTTCCCTGACTGAAAAAAAATCTCGTTTTTCAGGTAATCTCTTCATTTACTTGCTGAATAATTTAATGAGTGGAATATAACCACAACTTCCATTGCGAAAAGGCACACCTCACTCAGTTAAGCATTTACGTGCAGGGTCTACACCGCCAGAGAGTGGAAGAACTATTATGTGACTCTACTGCAACACATAACTTTAACAGAGAGGCAGATACTCACAAGTGTTGTAGTGCTTAGCTTCCTGAATTGTTCTGCATAAGTGTGGAGCATTCCCTCATGCTTTCAAAGTCCAATCCAGCATCCCCACCTAACCACTCAACCTGGTGTTGCCTACAGGCACCTGTTTTTATAGACCTGCTCTCTTTGTTTTAGTTTTTGTTTCTGTAAAATAAAGGAAAAAAAAAAACATTCCTATTCTACTGGGAAGTTGAGTAGACCTTTCAGGATAAAGACATCAAAGAGTGGGATATACTTGGATATACAGGTAAGATCAGCACCTTACATAAGTTAGAAAACCTCATAAACCTCAAACCTCATAAAGATTAGACCATAAACCTCACAAACATCATAAAGATTAGATACGCCTCAACTAAGGAAAACAACTAAGGTTTTGTTAGTAAAGGCATAAGTTTTGGGAAGTGATTTAAACACTCCTGAGAACCTTGGAGTACTTAGTACACAAAAAGAGATGTGTTTAAGGAGTTTGTCATGGTCTTCAGTACTGTAGATGTAAAGCATGACCATTTGGTGATCAGTATCAGACAACAACGATCATTCTCCAGTTTGTTTCATATGTTAAAATGTTGATCCATAACTTCCATATCTGCTTCTAAGTTGCCATAAAGTCTGAAACAGGTAATGTCTTTTTGACACAGAATACTCCTTTCTTCCTCCCTCACCAGTAGTAAGGAATTGAATTAAAAAGACATAAATATTAAGAAACAACACAGTTTTATGAAAAATAGATTTTAGAGGTCGTTTTTTTTTTCTTTTTTTTTTTTTTTCTTTCAGCCAGATTATAAATTTGATTGATAAAGGCATAAATGATTGATCATGCAGATTGATAAAATGCATGAATTTTCTATTCCTAGAGTGCTGTAAGACATTTGCTTTCATTGGTACAGCACATTCTTATTAGGTAGACTGTATAGTATAAAATCAATGTGGCACACATTATGAAGATTAAAAATTGTCTAACAGATCTCAGAATAAAATGGTAAAAAAAGAGTTGTCACTGAGCTCATGCCTTTCTACTGTCAGATCTTGGTTCTGTTGCACTCATCATTCAATGACCTTGAAGAAGTGGCAGGTGATCCAAAAATCAGAGATTATCAGCTACACACAAACTCCCACCATGAATCTGTAGCCAGAGAGCTTCATGTGATAATTACCAGTACAAATAAGTATACCTGTGAAAACACATTAAGTATGAGAAACTTGGCTGAGCTAAAATATGCATTGTGCATAAAAATCTGCTATTGAGGAAATACTTTTCAAATAGAGTCATTTTAGCTGTGTATTTTAAAATCAATATCAGATGCTTTCTTAAAAAATAAGTGCTATCTGAAATGGAAATGAATTCAGAAAAGTCATCTGACCTGTAGTATGCAAGAGGTCAGACTAGATGATTGCAGGAGTCCCTTCTGGCTTTCTAATTTGTGAAAGTGTGTTAGTAAAATAGATTCATTTGATGAATTTTACTGCTGATTTATGTCTTAATTATACAATTTACACCAAGACTAGTGCAAGAGTCTAAATCTGTTCTTTCCATATGCAAGTGAACAGTAAATGCTCAAAAGTATGTAATTCTTATTTTATTAACATTTCCCCCCCGGGCCCCCCCCCCCTTTTTTTTTCAATTTAAAACCTGTTTAACATATAGTTTTAGAAACTCCTACAAAGAATACACTGGCTACACAACATTTAGAAGGAGCATAAATTCAGGGTTATATCTATTAATATTTTTATCTCTTGAGAGTACCATCCAGTACTTTATTTAGCTAAAGAGTTCACATACATTGATATTTTTCTAATTCATAACTTTCTATCACTAATCCCAAAATACTGAAATGAAATTACAGCCATAAAAGATATGCCTTGTGGCTTTCAGTGCCACTTATTTTATGATATTAGACCATGTGAATATAAATCAAACACAAATTTATGCTTTATTGCATCTGATAGCTCAAGGGAACTGACATTCATAGGGAACAAACCAACCCTACTTCAGCATCCAAGTTTATTGCTTTGTCAAGCACATTTTCCCCCTCCACAATAACTGTTCTATTGCAGACTGGAATTAATTGTTCTATTGCAGACTGGAATTAGATGATCTTTAAGGTCCCTTCCAACCCAAACCATTCTATGATTCAGACTCACATTTTTATTAATCACATAAATAGACAGCAGTTTTTCATGTTAGAGTCTAGCACTTTCATTTAAAAAAACTATTTGATTCAGAGGATTAGTTCCATACATGTCTAATAGTATATTAAATTCAGAACCTTTTATCAAAGCAGAATGGATTATAAAGTTTTTTGCAAACTTGAGGTAAGAGGTAGCTGAGCCTTAGGGTTTCTGTTCAGCCTTGGCTGAATATTTAACACGTGCTTTCATCCTTGGAAGCAAACCGCATAAACACAGCTTTTAAAGAGAAATAGATTGTTGTAGAGACAAATTGTTTGAGTATGTCCATTTTCCTTTCACTGTTTTGATTTAACAGCTTTTCTCTGCCCCCGTTCTCTGTTATGAAATTTGTCACATGTTGGCTCAATAGAAAAACAGCATTACTGTTTATTTGCTTGAGCAATCCTGCTCAGTCATGTACCAGCTTTTGTCTGTGAAGCCCCTCTGGTATCTTTCCTCCTGTAATGGTATTTCAAGGTGGAACTGCTGCTTCCCTGGCAGCAGCACTAAGTAGTTTCTGAGGAGCACTTGGGCTGTCATCAGCTAAATAGATTGTGAAGAAGGGAGGACGTTAAATGAGTAAGTAGAGAGAAGCTGAGAGCAAGAGAGAAAGACTGACTGAGAAGACCAGATTTGGATATTTCTGCAGCCATAACATTTAATGGGGTAATAAGGGTAATATCTATGAAGTGGTGAGGTACAAAGAGCCACAAAAGAAAAACAAACACTGTATTGTTTGTGAAAAGAATGAATTAATCAGCAAACATTATAAACAAATATAATGATGCTCCATCACACAATACATCTGCAGCACCACATTTTCTTTAGGCCCCTTCTTGTCTTAGAATTAATTCACTAATGAACTGTAGGCTAAAAAGGTAAAACTAGTTTTAACATAACAGATATTATTCAAACCTTCTGCTGATTTTTTGGAACACTGGTGATATAAGAAGCCTCCAGCAATTAACCTTCTTTGGCTAACCTTGGGCATTTTTCTCTTTATTCTAAAGCAGAATAGAATCCTGTTTTAAGCAATACAACAGTGAGCAAAGGTACTGTTACCTATATATAGTTAGACTATCAGCTAAACTCTATTGATTAACTAGCTCACTAACACCATTACAATGAGGCAAAGCCAGGGTGACTTGCTCTATTTCTAGTAACAATCAGATAAGAAAGTTCAGCAGTTGGTTAAATCATGCCATCATCATTATTAATATTCACCAATGTAGAACATCTCAAGTGAAAAGGTCTTACTTTGGTTTTCCAACTTGGTGCAATTCATATATATATATATATATATATCAGTGCAAGCACACTATTACTCCATGCTTTTCTTGGGCTTCTTTCTTATTAACAACTGAGTACTAAAAGAGTTCACCAGAACATTTATTTTGATTAGGAAAATGAATGTGTTCCATCTGCAATATTCACTTCTCCATGAAGTCTACAAATTTCTAAAAACAAACACATTTAATGATGAGGGCACAGATCTAACCTTGACAGAACAAATTACAATACACCTTTCCTAAATAGGTCTCTGAACTGTATACAGAAGCTGGAAGAGGGATGACTATTTAACCTTTTTCATAAGACATGCCCGATTATAATTTCAGTCAGCAAGTTTAAATAAGCTAAAAAGAAAAAGCTCTTCATGTTTATGTAAATACTGAAACTCACTGTAGAGGCCAAGGCAACGTTGCTTTAAGTCCATCAGAAGCTGTTACATGAAGAAGTTTGAATGTAACATTGCACTTGAGAGCTCTGAAGCCAAAGAAAATTTAACTGCAAATTTAAACTGTTTCTTAAAATTCATTTCCCTAACATCTACTCCTATCCCACTTGAATATAGTACAGGGTCTTTAGTGTGATCTGAGAAAAGATGGACATGTTTATACTGAGTATTTTGAGGAATAAGAAGGTAGAGGCTCAAAGTTTCAAGATAAAGATTGTGGTGATTTTAATGAAATAATAGCTTTTCAAATGGATCTACCACTTATTTATAAAATTACTTATAGTAAAGGTTTTAATGACAGTTACAACCCTGGAGCTACCCTTTATGAAATGCAGGAAGTGGCAATATTCTTCAGTATTAAAATTTTAAGTAGACATTATAAATTAACAGCAGGAACCAAACCAGTGACAAAGAAGTTTTTAAGTGATGTATCACTTCCAGTCATATGAAGACTAATTGACAGTAACTTGCATTATAGGCTATGACCTGTATTTTCTGTACTCAGGTTCAATGGCCTACTAGCTCACAGCGACATAACATCAGACCAAAAGTACTATATCGTCCTTAACCTTTTATGAGCATTATTAGGCTTTTTCCTTTGCTCTCTAATCCCTCAGAAAAACAGGTCATATTCCAGGGGGTCAAAGATCCCTCTAATCAGTGTTATATCTCTGAAAATGGCCAGGTAACAGGTGTTTAAAGGAGAAAGCAAGGACAAGGCAAGTTTGCAATGATACTTTCCACCATTACTACTTCCCATCTTTGAGCAATCGATATGTTAGCAGATTCCTGAGGCAAATCATTAGCAGCCTGGTTAATAGGTCTTCATGTGTTTTTACTCCAATAATTTTGCTTAATTCTTTTCTGAAGCCATCTAAACCTCTGGCTTCTACAGTAGCTAGAAGCAATGCTTCCCACAGTTTTTTGCAGTGTTATTTCTTTGCTACCTTTAAAACTAATGCTGGATCATTCTATTTGGGTTGCTCATATAAAAGAATATATTTCTCTTTCTACTTTTTTTCCCTACCACTTGCAATATTCTTTTCCTCAGTAAAATCTTAAGGAGTTCTAATATGCTTAGTCACTCCTTCAATGGATCTCACTTTCAGCAATCATTTTATTTTTGTTACTCAACTTAGTATCACCAGAAAATTTTATTACCTTGTATATTCATGTCCTTTCCTGAATACTGCATGAATATGGTGATTGGTACAGATCCAGTGTAGGTCCATGTATCTAGTATCAAGTTTCTACAGGCAACTTTTCCCATTTTCATAAATAGCTCTTTATTTCTGTTGTTGATTTTTTTTTCCCCAAGTCTTGAGCATGTTATTAATCACAAAAGAACCAATTAAATGGTAATTTAGCTTCATGAAGGTCATTTAAAAGATCCCAAAA
>CM021733.1:93634642-93647666 GCA_011075105.1 Heteronetta atricapilla
CCCCCCACCCACCCTCTTCCACCACCTCCCCTTGAGCAGTGCAGGGGAACTGGGAATGAGGGCAGTAGTCAGTCCCTAATGCTTCCTCTCCACCGCTCCACGGTCACTCTCTGCCCCTGCTCCACATGGGTTCCCTCCCATGGGATGCCATTCTTCCCGAACTGATCCTGTGTGGGTTTTCCACAGGCAGCTCTTCAAGAACTGCTTCCACACGGCTCTGTACCATGGGGTCCATCCCCCAGGAGCAAACTGCTCCAGCTCGGGTCCCCCATGGGTGGCAGCTCCCCCCAGACCCCTGCTCCTGTGTGGGCTCCTCTCCACGGGCTGCAGCTCTGGCCAGAGGCCTGCTCCTGCAGGGGCTCTCCATGGACCGCAGCCTCCTCCAGGCGACATCCACCTGCTCCACTGGGGACTCCTCCATGGGCTGCAGCATGGAGATCCGCTCCATGTGGGACCAGGGCTGCAGGGGGACATGGGCTGCAGAGGGACAGTCTGCTCCACCAGGGGCCTCTCCACAGGCTGCAGGGGAACTTCTGCTACGTGTCCGGTGCACCTCCTGCCCTCCTTCTGCACTGACCTTGGGGTCTGCAGTTCTGCTTCTCACTACTTGCTCTCCCAGCTGCTTTTGCACAGCAGTTTTTTCCCTTCCTTGTCTCCTCTCACAGAGGTGCAAACAACATTGCTTATTGTCCTGGCCCGTGGTGGGTCCCTTTGGAGCCATCTGAAACTGGCTCTTATCTAACATGGGGCAGCTTCTGGACTCTTTTAACAGAGGCCACCCTTGTAGCTCCCTGCTACCAAACCCTTGCCACATAAACCAAATACAGGCCTCCAGACTGGTCAGGCAGGTGTTGTCCTTGGTGAAGCCATGATGGCTGTCTCAGTTCACCTCCTTGTCTTACATGAGACTTGACGTTGCTTCCAGGGGGGTCTATTCCATGATCTTCCCAGTCACAGAGGTGAAGCTCATTGGTCAGTAGTTCCCCAGGTCCTCCTTTCTACCCTTCTGAAAATGAGAGTGATGTTTCCCTTTTATCCTATCACCAGGAACTTCACCTGACTACCAGGACATTTCAAATATGATGTAGAGAGGCTTGGCAACTCCATCAGCCTTCAGGACCCTGGTATGCATGTCATCAGGCCCCATAGATTTGCGCTCATTCAGTTTCATCAGGTGGTCTCGAACTTGCTCTTCGCTTACAGTAGGAGGGTCTTTGCTCCCACAGCCCTCATCTACAGGTTCAGGGAAAGAAGAGGCGTGGGAAGTATGACTGGTAGTGAAGATTGAGGCAAAGAAGTTACTGAGTACCTCAGCCTTCTCCATGCCTGTTGTTATCAGTTCTCCCTTCTTGTTTATCAGAGGGGATGTATTCTCCTTGGCCTTTCTTTTCTGGCTAATGTGGCCAGAATATTGGCCACTCCCTTGCTATTTTTGGATACCTTGCCAATCTCATTTCTCTGTACACCGGGACAGCATCCTTGTCCTATTCCCAGGCCACATGTCCCAGCTTCTACTGCCTCTGCATTTCCCTCCTGTGCCTCAATTTGACCAGCAGGTCCTTGCTCAGCCATCTCAGTTTCCTGCACTCCCTGCTTGCCTTCTTGGTCCAGGCACTGGAACTTGTATGTTCACAATACAAAGTTGATAAAATTGTTCTTGACCTGGTTTTCAACCATACTAAATAATTCCTCTGTAAAACAGTTCCTGGGAGTAGTTCAGGTGGTAGCACAGACAAGGGAATATTCCCAATAGAGTAAGAGAATAATGAATCCTCCTGTCTTGGAGACAGCTTAGGACTGGAAAATGAACCTGGACATCGTTACTTTACTAACATAGATGTAACTTGACAACATTTAGAACATGGCATGAATGTAGATTTATTTTTAAGTATCCTGGCTAAAACATCCTTATCTTCCATTTGTACTGGCATACAGAAAGATTAGCTTTCTGATTCCCTTTGAATATGCAAGCAGTATCTGAGAATAATAGTGTAGTGGGTTTATGTGGCAAGGTTTTGGTAGGAGGGGGCAATAGGGGTGGCTTCTGTGAGAAGGATCTAGAAGCTGTCCCATGTTTGGTAAGGGCCCCACTGCTGACCAGATCTGAGCCAATAAGTGATGATGTTTTGCGCCTCTGTGAGAGCATATGTAATATAGGAAAACAAAACAAAACAAAACAAAACAAAAAAACAACGCTGTGCCACACAGCAGCTGGGAGAGTGAGAGGAGTGAGGAACAGCCTTGCAGGCACCAAGGTCAGTGAAGAAGGAGGGGGAGAGGTGCTCCAGGTGCCAGAGCAGAAGTCCCCTGCGGCCTGTGGTGAGGACCATGGTGAAGCAGGCTGTGCCCCTGCAGCCCATGGAGTACCACGGTGGAGCAGGGTTCCACGCTGCAGCCCATGGAGGAGACCATGGTCGAGCAGGTGGACCTGCATCGACGGAGACTGCGGCCTGTGGAAGACCCCTAGAGCAGATTCCGGGCTGGACCTGTAGGCTGTGGAGAGGAGACCATGAAGGGGCAGGTGACCTGGCAGGAGCTGCTGCCCGTGGGGGATCCAGGTTGGAGCAGTTTGCTCCCGAGGGATGGACCCCGTGGTATGGACGCATATCTGGAGCAGTTCTTGAAGAACTGCTGTCTGTGGGAAGCCCAGGCCGGATCAGTTCAGCAAGGATTGCATCCCGTGGGAGGGACCCCACAGCACAGGGGACGAGAGTGACTGAGAAGGAGCAGCAGAAAAGAAGGGATAGAGACTGACCATAACCCCCATTCCCCCATTCCCCTGTGCCACTCGGGGGGAGGAGGTGGAAGAGAGTGGGTAGGGGGAAGGTGCTTTTGGTTTCTTTCCTTTGTTTCTCACGTCTCGTGCTTGTTAGTAATAGGCAATAAATCTTACTATCTCCCTATGCTGAGTCTCTTTTGCCTGTCACGATAATTACTGTGCGATCTCCTCGTCCTTATCTTAACCCTTGAGCCCCTTTCATTGTATTTTCTCCCTGCTCCTCTTTGAATGGGGGGAGTGAGAGAGCGGTTGTGGTGGAGCTTGGCTGCCCACCCAAGTAAAACCACCACAAATAGCCAAGATAGTTGATAGCTAAAATGCTAGTGCTGGAGGAAAAAAGATTGCCTGATCTCAGGGGGTCTAACTTCATCAATAAACTAATGCCATTTAAGTATGATAAAAAAACAGCCCTTGAAATTCTCCCACCTGCAGCAGAATTATATTTCAGAAAGAAGAATCAAGCAGTAGCATGCGTGCTAATGTCTGCTAAATCATTTCCTTTATCCACCAACTGACAATCACATATTTTTACAGAACTGATTTCCTAGACAAACTAGCGAGAGTTCTATGTATTCCATTATTCATTCTCTTTTGAGCTGTTAGTCCATAGATGGGAACTCCCATCATTGTCTCCATTTTGAGAGGGAATGAATTACAAAAATGAGATTCTTTTTCATCCTACACAGAAAATCTGTTTTCCCTGAGCAGAGGAGGAATAGGACTTTGTTTTTAGTTTCCTTCAGTCATCTTCTCAGTCATTTTTTTTTTTTAGCCACAGAACTCCCTTCTTGGGACCAGGTGCATGACTGCTTTTCATCCTGTCTTTTTCTCCTTGTATATATACACTCGTTTAGACAGTCTCCTCATTCACAACCAGTCAAAGGGAGACCTCTCACGCAGTACAGCTCATCTCCACCTCTGGTATTTGGCTATGTTCTCTAGGAGCTGGCATCTGAATTTTTATAGCTTGATGCCATTATATGAAAGAGTTTTAGTTGTTGCATCTCTTTAAGATAGAAGAACACTGAACTAGACATTGTTCTGTTTAAACTGGGCTTGTTACTTGATCAAAGACTCTTTCACAGGAATGACTAATACCTTCCAGGACATGAAATATCCATGTGCCTCTCATTATTTTCTCGACTTAGCTGTGATGCAAGAAAGCTGTTGCAAGTTCAATGCTAGCTAAATTCAGTCAAATTTTTCACTGTCTGACCATTAGAAATTCTTCTGTAGAGAGCTGTTTTCCTCGTGGATCAGCCAATTAACACTTTTAAAAGACCTGATGGCAACCAAACTCTTGACAGCTTGGATTGTATCCTCAGTAACTTGATATGAGATGAACCAAAAAGTGATATCAACTGAAAAATCATTGTACTTCTGAATCAGAGCCTAATCCAGGAGGAATATACCTAACTGTACCATTCACATGGTAGCCACATTAGCTACAAACCAGCATCACAAGGTGTCAGCACACAAACCATAGAAAACCTCTTTGTCCTTGAAGATCACTTAGGCACCTGCCAATGGGATAATAAGAATAAGAATGATTTATTGGGCATTCTAGGTGTCTAGTAAGACCTCACTGTCATAAAACTTTCCTGATGTGTGTCTGTCTCAAAAGTTAATAACATCCCCAGTAATCAATAATTTAATGCAACACAAACCCTGTCTCACTGCTTAGGTGGTAGCAGCTTTGTAAGGATTAGTAAAAGACCTTTGGACAAGTGAGTCAGCAAGTGTTCAGCTCCACACTGAGTGCAGGATGCCTACAGAATGGCCTTGGATGTGTAGCAAAATTGTTTATCCTATGTACCTCTAAAGATAGAATAGTGATGCTAGATCATGTTTAGTAGATGGCCCTCTCTTAGCATGTGTTTTATTTTCTATGGCATAATGGTCACTTTTATCCACAATAACTTAGATGCAGAACTGAGACATCCAAGACAGGATGATCATCTTCCTAGGATCAGAAGGGAGAGAGAGAACACATCAGAAAAGTTTCCAGAGAACCAAAAACTTAGACAGGCTTGCCTGGAAGCCTTTCCTTACCACTGAAGTAACTTAAAGGACCTGTGCTTTGAACTTAAGTGTATTTATTTATTGCTTTTAAGCAATAAATATTTAATATATAAATATTTAATATATAAATAAATATTTTAAGCAATAAATTTACTTAAAAGCAAATATTGCTTTTAAGATATACAGAGAAACATACAGATTTACATACCCTAGCATGAGGCGTGAATGGGTGCCTGATAAATACAAAGGTTTACTAAGTTCCTGATATATTTAACTTTGTGAACTGTAATCACTAGATCCCAACCTGGACTGGACACACGTAACTCAGATCCTTCTCAAAAGTAAGGGTAGAACTTATTACTGTCATGAAGCAAGTTCTTTGTTTAGGAAATTTTGCTCAGATATTAATTTTCTGACTACAGCAGAGAAGAGAATGGACCTCAGAATCCAGTTTATAAATTTATGCTTTCCATTGTATGCATGACAGCTGTATTGTTTTCAGATTAATCCACAGGCAGCAACATGAGTTTTTTTTTTTTTTTTTTACTTTGTTAATTCTTTACACTTATGTTTAAAAGATTTATTATTTATATAACTCTTTACATCTTGCAAAATTTAAATCTTTAAGTCAGAGCTACAAACTGTACTTCACATGTAATTGATCACAAATTTAATCTTTGATATTACGTATATATTTTTTTCTGTATTTTAAACTAAGATTCTAAAGTACTTCCAGTACATGTCTTTCCCTCCTAACTATTTTTCGGAAGAAAAAAAATATAATTTTTATAATTATTAAAAAATTATTATTTTTTACTAATTAAATTTTGAAATTGGACAGTTGCAGTTGACAATGTGACATTAGGCATACTTGTTCATTTTAAGCACATTCTGTTTTTTAAAAGTGGGTGAAGTCTACTACTTCAGACAATTTTAGTTGACATATAAGACAAATTACTATCATAATAAATGTATGGCTTATTACTAATAAACTGATTTAAAATACTGTGATTATTTAAAATATATTAATTCTTTAGAATGTAAAATAATCTGTACAACATATTCCTAGCTGGTAATTTATTCCTCAACAATGCTAAAAGCTGTTTTGACAGACAGATAGATGTATTTTCCTACTTCTTGGTTGTTTTACTGATATTTCTAATATCAAGAAATGATTAGCAATCTACTTTTCTCAATATTTGCCCTAGGTTTTATTTAGGAAATGTTCTTGACAATGAATTAATTTCTTAGGAAAAAAAATATGGAAGCTGAGAGAAAATAAGCGCAGATACACCCAAAACAAGAACAGATGAACAGAACCTCTCTCATGTCTGAGAGGTTTCCATTATTCTTTTTGACTGCTGCACTCAATTTGTTCTACTCTTGAATTATGCAATCACCTCAATCATAAACATGTGGAGAAAATATTCAGTAATTTGGATGTTTTGCATAAATTTAAACATATCCATGACTGATAATGCATTTGAAAGAAATTTGAAAGTTCCCTAAAGGTAAAACACTACTACAATGAAAAACTCTTTCTTAAAAAAAACAAAGGGCAAGGAATTAGAAATAAAACAGTAGCAAAATAAACAGTGGGGAAAATATTAGAAATACTTCCAATATGCCTGCATACCTTTGATTATTATTATTATTTTTTTTTTTCATTAGAATAGCAGAATTCCTTCTTGGCTTATCGTTAGAGGCAATGCTCTGTGCTAAGCCATCCATATTTTCATATCAAGAAAGAGCTGCTGTTCAGATGAAGTACAGGGGGACAAATAATCTGCTCTGTGCCAACCACACTGTTTGTTTCTGAGTGTGCTTCCCAAAAGTGTGTCATTAGCACAGTGAATTAAAGATGACACTGAGAGGTAGCTGTTAAAAACAAATGAATAAAAGCAACATCAACTATACATATATATACATACACAGATATATATATATATATGCATACATTTGCGTCCTTTAATAAATAAAGGTTGAGTTATTTTCTTGTGCCTTATGGTGGCTGGAGAAACCTTGAGAATTTATGGATACTTTCAACTACTTTCTGTAATACTTGTTTTGTATCTCCTTAAAGGAATAAATTAAGGAGTTTGAAGTGTAAAAAACAGGAATGAGAAATATAGGAAATAAATAGTGTATACATTCAACAGCTATCTGCACTATATGATAATAGGATGCTTTTTGCTGAAGAAGTGTAAAAGCTACTATTAGTATTGAGTATACTAGCCGTTAGTTTTAAAAATACTATCTTTTTTACGAAACACAAGAATGGAAGCTCAGCATATTTGCCATATGCAGGAGATAAAAATGGAAATTTGGCTAGCAGATGGTTTCACAGAAGAACTGCTAACTTAGTTTAAACTAGACTACTTTGGAGAAGTTGGTTTTCTTTTTTTTTTTTTTTTTTTTTTTTTTTTTTCTTTTCCCTACATTAACAAGAGATCATAGCTAGGGAGAAAGAACAGTCAGTGGTCCATTGAACTTGGGAAAGGCTGTGGATGTGGTCTACCTTGACTTCAGCAAGGTTTTTGACACCATTTCCCACAGCATTCTCCTCAAGAAACTGGCTGCTCTTGGCTTGGACTGGCACATGTTTCATTGGGTTAGAAACTGGCTGGATAGCCGGGCCCAAAGAGTCATGGTAAATGGAGTCAAATCCAGTTGGAGGCCAGTCACTAGTGGCGTTCCCCAGGGCTTGGTGCTGGGTCCTCTTTAATATCTTCATTGATGATCTGGATGAGGGCATTGAGTGCACTCTCAGTAAGTTTGCAGATGACACCAAGTTAGGTGCGTGTGTCGATCTGCTCGAGGGTAGGAAGGCTCTGCAGGAGGATCTGGATAGGCTGCACCGATGGGCTGAGGTCAACTGCATGAAGTTCAACAAGGCCAAGTGCTGGGTCCTCCACCTGGGGTGCAATAACCCGAAGCAGAGCTACAGGCTGGGAGATGAGTGGTTGGAGAGCTGCCAGGCAGAGAAGGACCTGGGAGTGATGGTGGACAGTCGGCTGAATATGAGCCAGCAGTGTGCTCAGGTGGCCAAGAAAGCTAACAGCTTCCTGGCTTGTATAAGAAACAGTGTGACCAGCAGGGCTAAGGAGGTGATTGTCCCCCTGTACTTGGCTCTGGTGAGGCCGCACCTCGAATACTGCATTCAGTTTTGGGCCCCTTGCTACAAGAAGGACATCGAGGTGCTTGAGCAAGTACAGAGAAGGGCGATGAAGCTGGTGAGGGGCCTGGAGAACAAGTCCTGTGAGGAGCAGCTGAGGGAGCTGGGATTGTTCAGCCTGGAGAAAAGGAGGCTCAGGGGCGACCTTATCTCTCTCTACAGGTACCTCAAAGGAGGCTGTAGCGAGGTGGGGGTTGGTCTGTTCTCCCACGTGCCTGGTGACAGGACGAGGGGGAATGGGCTTAAGTTGCGGCAAGGGGAGTTTTAGGTTGGATCTTAGGAAGAACTTCTTTACCGAAAGGGTTGTTAGACCTTGGAACGGGCTGCCCAGGGAGGTGGTGGAGTCACCATCCCTGGAAATCTTTAAAAGACGTTTAGATGTAGAGTTTAGGGATATGGTTTAGTGGGGACTGTTAGTGTTAGGTCAGAGGTTGGACTCAATGATCTTGAGGTCTCTTCCAACCTAGAAGTTCTGTGATTCTGTGAACTTTGACTATTCATGGTGACACAATAGAAGACACAACTCAATACATTTTAGTACATCCTTAAACTATCATTATTGCCATGGACCTGCTTTGAATTATGCTGGGAAACATATAATGGGTCAGCTATCATTAGATAAAAAGGAATTAATATAGCAACTGCTTCAAAACCCCTTTCATATACTTAAGGATTGACAAACTAGGCTGAAATGAATCATCTGTGAGATTATAGGAGTTTCTGATAAATTTAGATTTTTAACAAAGAGACAGAAATGTATACAACCTCTGAAGACATTGATATTACTCATTATTTTACTTATTTCAATAGTTTTGCTTGTTGTAAGATTTGCTATAAATCCTGACCAGCTCACAGTGAGCATTTGATGTTTGCTATTTTAAAAACAGACTCTACATATAACACGACTTATGACATTTGACATCCTTGTATGACATTTTGTATCCTTGCTGGGTAACTTAAATGCAGAAAGTAGGAATTTATATCCAGAAAAAAAATCTAGAAATTTTGCACTCCAGAACTGCCTAGCTCAGAGACACTAGGCACATTCCTAGTCAGTCGGATTTTCCTACAGGATTCAATCAGGTACTGTGCATGCTCAGAAGTGTGGAGAGCTAGCTATTCATTCCATCTTTAACTTAGCATAATTCTGTGTTGTAGCGGGAGAGTGTTAACAAAAGGAGCTTAGTAGAAACCTCTCACAAATGATAAAATACCAAAAAAAAAAAAAAAAAATGGGCAGGAAAAAAATGCATCTCATAATGTTTTAAGAAGCTTTTATTTTATTTTCTAATGAAAACAATGCAATGGGCTCTAAGCCATTGTCCAAGAGGACACTAAACATAGTCAACACATTTTTATAAGTTTTGAAATATTTTTAGTGTCTCTTTAAAACATTCTTCTTTCCTTGTATTCCTAATATTATTTCCATCTTCATTGTGGTCACACTGTCTTCTTTCTCTACAAAGCATGTTTTTAGTAAGAGAGCATTTAATCTTATTGATCTTATTCAAGTTTCTTAATTAGACACCCTAGTCCTAGTTGCCCCCTTCCTTCTGAAATCATTGTTGACGTCAATTTCAATTAAAGATGGGTTGTGTCATACAATTCTGATTAGGCTTTTGATTAGGTCAGTCTCAGGCAATCTGTGTTCAGGTTTCTGGTTCAGACACATGCTTATCTCTAACCAAATCCACTGAAACATGTCTTTCCTTTATAACTTGTAAATATTTGACATTAGACTGATGGACGTTATGCTGCCTTATTGAGCATAATTCTATATGTTATAATTCTATATGTTATGGCTAAGTCTCTGAGGAACTTGACCGCAGAGGACCTTTTCTCTTGAGTGCCTCATCTTATCATTAAGAACTGATGTTCTCCATATTGTCCAGATTAGAAAATCCCATAAAGAGTATAAATACTACAGGACCTTTGTCTATTAAAAAATGTAGATTTATTTATTTATTTATTTATTCACTTGAAATTGATCATATAATAGACTCCAAATATTTCTCCGTAAACTGTGCTTTTCTTCTCCAGATTGATTTGAATCCAAACAGATTCTACATTTTGCATTTTATTATTTTTATTCCTTTAAAGCTTATCACATTACTAATGTTTACACTATCTTCTTTGTTTTTATTTCCATTTTTCCCAAATGGAACTTCAGTCACAGCACAACTCCAGCCTTAATTGTTGTAGTGTTGTATTGTATCAGAGAAATCTTAACATGTACTTGCAGTCATTGGTATCTTTGTAGTCCCTTCCCCATTTCCCTATGATAGCTTGCAAAGAACAAAAGAAGTTTCCAGCAGGTTGATATTTGGGTTTCCTTAACTCCATTTGTTTTGATCTGTCTTTGATTATATGAAATGCAATAACAATGGTGCAGAATATAATGAAGCAAGTCTAAGGCTGGATATTCAGGTTTTGAGAACTAACTTAAATTCTATGACTTAGTTTGGCTTTTGAGGTGATGTAAACTTGTTATAATTCAGATATCTCAGTGGTTAATATTGTTTTATTTCTGCTGAGCCTCTTCACAAAATTAAATATTTTTAAACTACTTTTTATTTGAAAGAGGATGACATAAAACTGACTTATTTATTTATTTATTTATTTATTTATTTGATACTGATGATGTAGAATGAATTTATGCATGTGCAGATCCCTGAGGCACATATACTGACCTAGCTGACCCTGTTTTGTGAGCAGAGGGTGGGATTAGATGATCTCCAGACATCCCTTCCAACCTCAGCAATAGTGTGGTTCTGTGATTCTGTGAATTCCACTCTCTGCCCCAAGCGTAACTGTTGCATCTTATGTCTTCATTGTCCAGACTGGAACGTATAGTTATATCAGTATGTCAGGCTGCTGTTATGATTTTCTTCTATTTCTTTGGTTACATACTTTAAAACATGATGAATCTTCAGTGAAAAACCACAGAATTGAGAGTAGTTTTCAGATGAGTTTAAAAATCTATGAAAGATCTACTTAGTCCTTATGACTACAAGGCATCAGTGGCTGATCTTCTTGCCCTATATTCACAAGTGAATTCCAAGATATTTTGACATTGTAAGAGTTTAGTCTGAGTAAGGACTGCTATTAAAACAAGGGGATGTGTCCCCTCATATTTTCCTTTGTGCAGTATTTTCTTTTATTTCAGTTCATATCCTTGAACAAGAGAGAAAATAAAGAAGTAGTGGAGCTGACGTTTAGTAACGTCAGTGGAAACACTTCTGCAGTCTGTCCTTGCCAAAAGGAAATCACAGGAGGCACTACTATTGGTGATATTTGTTCTAAATCCCACAGAGAGAGAGTTTGTTTCATTTTCTTAGGTGACTTAAGGTAAAACTGAGCCAACCAGAGTGATTTTCTGAGGAATCCAGGTGATTCCTAAATTTTAGTAAAATCAGAAGGAGTTTCTAGGAAGACCTGAAAATGATATTTACTTGTAAAAGTTAATTAACAATATTTTGTGGTTTAGACTTTCTTTGCTCCTTTCAACAAGTATTATCTATCAGAACTTTAAAATGAGTCTGATCTCAAAATTTAGTTTAACTGTATATTTGTCTTCTTTCCTTTAATAATTGTACCTTTTCATACATCTCTTCAAATAGCTTAATGATATGATGTTTTTGAAATTTATGTTCTAAGTATCATCTGTAATTATTGTGTTTGAATAATAATCTTTTCATCCATTGCTGTGGGCTGATACAGTAGGTCTTTTGCTTTCATCATGGAGCTATTTTTAACTGTTACCCTTATGAGCTAATAATTTAGAGAATAGCTGTTACATACTAACAAATCAGTTATCCACTTTTTTTTTGTTTTCCTAAAAAGATATAAAAAATGGTTGCTTATGTATATGTTGAAGGAGGATTGCATTAATATGTAGAAATTCCATCAGCAACATATAGGTTTTGTTTTGTTTTGTTTTTTTGTTTGTTTGTTTTTTGTTTGTTTGTTTGGTTGTTTTTTTTCCATTTTTTAATCTAAATTAGAGAACTATCAGCTCATACTTTAATACTAAACAATCAATTTGCCATTTAAAATATTTTATTATTCAGATTGTTCAAATTAATAGATTAATTAATTCAGAGACTAAAACTCAGACCTCAGTTTAATGCATGTTGAGTTGCATAAATACAAGTAACATCAAAATTTTGCATGGTTGAAAATAAACACCACTTCCTCACGTTAATAAACAATACCTAATATAAAGAAAAAAAGAAAAAAAGAGAAAAGAAAAAGAAAAAGAAAAAGTAAAAGAAAAAGAAAAAGAAAAAGAAAAAGAAAAAGAAAAAGAAAAAGAAAAAGAAAAAGAAAAAGAAAAAGAAAAAGGAAAAGGAAAAGAAAAAGAAAAAGAAAAATGTGAAAAGTGTTAATATGATTCGTGTCGTGTATGAAACAATGCTAGGGCAGCATGATGAAATGTAACTTTCTATCTAAGAAAAGCAGAGTGATTAGTGTACATAGTTCTTGTACTGTGCAAAATAAGAGTCTAGCAATTTGTGTAAATAGAGGGCTTGAAGGACGAACACTGAGACTCGAGTCTGGGAGATAAGAGGACCAAGGAGGTTTTTTTTGGAAACTACTGACTTCTGCATGAGATGCTGCCCAAGCTTCTGATGTCTGGCAAAGGGATCCACCAAATAAGGAGAAAGGGGGAGTTGAAGGACGACCGAAGGACAAAGCCTGGGAGGAAGACTATGAGCCTTCAGCACAAGAGACACCCAGAAAGACCACCAGAGACTGATACGCATGCGTCTGGAGAGGGTTTGGATTCTGGGAACTAATTATAATAACCCTGACTTTTCTAGGAATAGTGATGAATATGTATTAGTCTAGGAGCATAAAAATCAGCTTCCTGATGTAACAGGTGTGCATCTTGGTGGAGCAGAGACTCCCGGTGCACCCAGCGCTGTTTGCTTGCCTCTATTCGCTTAATAAATTACAAACTTTAATTTTAATCCTATTTGGGACTTAAGCATTTATCACAAAAAAGAAAAAGAAAAAGAAAAAGAAAAAGAAAAAGAAAAAGAAAA
>CM021733.1:93647676-93668969 GCA_011075105.1 Heteronetta atricapilla
AAGAAAAAGAAAAAGAAAAAGAAAAAGAAAAAGAAAAAGAAAAAGAAGAAAAAGGAAAAGGAAAAATATAGAGTACCCTTAAAATACACCATACTAGGTGTATTCTCAAAATACATATAATGAAAAAGGAAAAAAAATCAGTATCGCAAATGACAAATCTCATGAAAATATAAAAATGTGTTAATATTTTTAAAATTTGAAATAATCAAGAAGTCAGAAAATGGTCAATATTCAGGTATTTTTAGCAAAAGAAATCATGACAAAGTAAGTTTCTAAGGGCTGAAGATACATCTACTACTTTCAGGTAGAGTTTGCAACATCAGCAAGAATGTTATTAGTAGTGGCTTAAGGGAGAATGTAGAAGAGTACTCAGAAACATCCACTTCTAAATTTTGCAAGTTTACTTCCAGCCCATGTCTGGCTCCTTTTCTTCAATACTTGAACAGGAGAAATGTGTTACAGCTACCAAACCTCGTAAACTTTTGGTTAAATCTGTCTTTTTAGATATTGTTTTTACAAAAATATGTATCCAGCATAATTCTAAGGATATACATACATTAAGAAACTTACAGTCTTCATGAGATTGGACCTTGTGTCTGAAGTGGTAACATAGCTTTAAATTCCAGTTGGTTGGTTGTACAGTGCTTGTACAACATGTGCAGAAGACACAGCACAAACAGATTTATTTTATACATAGTTAAACACACACATGCACACACATACATATAGCTAGGAGATTTCCTGGATAGAAATTTATAATTAAAATACAGAAGAAACACATACCAAATATTGAAAGAATTTACTTAACATTTCCTAGGGCACAATTCCTATCTTCTTAAGGTTTATAAATCCAATGAACTAGCAGACAGGAGAGGAAAGCAGTCATTTTGTTTGTGTGAGTTTTATAGAACAGATATACACAATTAGAAGAGAATGCAATCCCCTTGTTTAAAAAGTAACATCTAAATTTTGACTCAAAATTGGTCCATTACTAAGGAATGTAAATTGACATAGTTTTTGTTTGTTTGTTTGTTTTTTCCTGTAAAAATATAAATAGAAATATGTCATATTTTAAATATTTAGGAACTAGACTTACTGAAATCATCCTGAGTTCACAAAATGTTCTTGGGAAAAGAAATCAAATGGACATTTTTATCACTGCTTTTGGTCTGATAGCAAAATAAATACAAGGGAGATACAACACATCTGGTAGCATATGATGGACAAAAATGTAACAAGCCAGCAGTTGAATGAATCATTGCAGAGGCTCTGGCAAAAATACACCGACCTCACTCTGACATTTAATTAAAACATGAATCTTTTGTTGTTTATATGAACCTTTCTTCATCATAGGGTAATTAAAACAAACAAACAAGCAAACAACTAAAATTAGTAGGTTGCATTTTATGTGGGATTGTTAACATTTCTGGTCAATGGATTTCTTCTTTTACCTATTCACATATTAACTCACAGGTTATGATATATAGAATTTTTGTACACAGGCATTGTATTCAGAATTTATTTAGAATAACATTTAAGTGAGTCCTCCAGTGCTACTTAGTTCAACCAAGGGAAAAAGAAATAAAAATAACAACAACAACAAAAAGGCAATAATCCTTAGCTGTTTAACAAATGGAGAAATACATTCTAAGGAGACATGAAGTGAGGTCTTGGGCATATTATTTGGCCAAGACAAAACTGCCATCTTAAGTCTGTAAAAGCTAAGCCAATGTTGTGGTTTAACCCGGCTGGCAGCTAAACACCACACAGCCGTTTGCTCACCCTCCCCCCTCCCTCTCTGGGATGGGGGAGAGAAACGAGAAAGTGAAGCCTGTGGGTTGAGATAAAGACAGTTTATTAAGATAGAAAATACTAATAATACTAATACTACTACTACTAATAATAATAATATGTACAAACAAGTGATGCACAATGCAATTGCTCACCACCCGCTGACCAATGCCCAGACCAACCCCTAGCAGCCAGCCCCCCACCCCGGCTAGCCACCCCTATATATTGTTCAGCATGATGTCAGATGGTATGGAATACCCATTTGGCCAGTTTGGGTCAGCTGTCCTGGGTCTGTCCCCTCACAGCTCTTGCTGAACCCCCAACCTGCCTGCTGGCAGGACAGAGCGAGGAGCTGAAAAGTCCTTGGCTTAGTGTAAGCATTGCTCTGCAACAATTAAAACGTCAGCATGTTATCAGCACTCTTCTCATCCTAATCCAAAACTTATCACCCTACCAGCTACTAGGAGGAAAAATAACTCTGTCCTAACTGAAACCAGGACAACATGATTACTGAAATTCAACATTTCTTCTCTACGCTAATACAGATGTCTCAGAAGAGCTAATCAAAAACTGCATTCAAATTGAGAAGGTACTTAAAGCTACCCGAGAAGGAAATCATCAAAATGAAATGGTCTTAAAATCTGTACCTCCTAGAATTTTAACAACTAAGCCAGAAATTACTGTGGATCTGTCTAGCAAGTAGGGCAATCCAGTAAGAGCCAATGCATCAAGCAAAACAGTGCTCAGGATCGGACACTCACACTATAAATGTTTCAGAGGGGTCTACCTAGGAGTAGGCCAGCTTGGTCCCTGTGGCTGAATGCTCACTAGTGCCTGAATTGTATCAGTAGCAGACCTTCCAGCTCAGTTTCACACAAAATGAATCGAGTCTGTGTGCGCCTGATGTGAATCAAAACATAGTGAGGAAGATTCATGTATCATTTTTGTAAAATACATCCTCAATACAAGCTAAAGCACCAATATAGTTTCCCACTTTCCAAACTCTTCTTTTCAGATGAGAAGTCTATAATAATACTTAAAAAGAAAATTCTAACAAGCATTCTTAAAAGTACAAGTGGTGATGATTGTGCCTGCTATCAGATTAGAGGGCGCAGTTTCCATTTCTTAGGTGACCTGAAGCAGTAGGCTACATCATCATTCTCCTCTGATCATCTTAACTGCCCATCTGCTCATCTGCTCTGTGATACACTCCGGTACACGTTATTTTGCTCCCTTGTCCCAGGTTTACCTGGGGAGAGGAAAACACTTCCAATATCCTGCCAAATCAAAGCTCAAAGTTAAAGACTGTCATGGTGAAGAAGGCAGTATGTCCCCATTCCTTGGTGCCTAACAACATTTCTTCTCTCCGAATGTAAGAGAAAATTACAAGAAATGTATTAATCAAGGACCCAGATTCTGTGGATATGTGCTAAAAAGCACTCTTTATTTGCCTGCTGTATAGCTTCCCTTGCTGGATTTAAGCTTTCATGTACTGGATTTCTGGATGGATCTTCATGGAAAGATGGCACTGAGTTTCTGAGATGGAGAAAAATTGTAGCATGCCCCTAACCAAAACGAATGCACACTGAAAAATTCATAGCCAAAGTGAGAAAGGCTCCTAGTAAGTTCAAGCACTATCAGGTTTTGCTACTCCAAGCAATGTTTTGGACTGAAAAAGGCATACACATAAATTCTGCTTCTAAAAGAGGTGTTCAGTTTAAATGTATATGGGTTATACCTTGTGAGAATGAATGACTAGTATGAAAAATGAAGCATTTATTTCTAAAAAGCATTTTTCTTGATATTAGAATTTTTATTTCAAAATATAGTAGGGAGGTACAATTGACTTTTTTCATAGGATTTCTTAGCAGAAAACAGAAGTAGTCAAGTATTACTTCTGTAGCTCAAACAGCAGTTCACCTTAACCTGTAGTCTAATGCAAGAAATTTCATCAGAGGTGTGAATTATTTCAAGACCCCAGGACTAACTGAGAGCAAATATTTCAGAATCATCAGCATGTTGAATCTGAACACATAATCCCAATAACATGACCTGCTTAAAAAGGTGGCAAATAGAAAGACTTTTCTTAATTAGGCAATGAAGTGCATCCTTCACACTGTCTGACCGTGGGTTAGGAAACTACATTGGTAGATCAGTCACATTAATTTCCCACCTAGTAGAGGGAGTTTCCTTCTGAGACTGAGTCAGGGTATATGGGGATGCCTGAGACTACTTCCAAATTATATCTCTGCTGAACAGAATTGAAGCATGCACCAGTGTGCTCTAATCTTGCCTCCCTCAGGAGAGAAACCATGTCATGCAGATGGATGTCTCTCCTGATGAAGGCTCCAACTAGATCTAAGTGGTAAACACAAGAAGGTCAGTGTACAAAGGCACTTCCAGAACCAAGATTAGGTCCCTGCTACTGTTTAGTTCTGTCTTTTGGTAAGAGGGAAAGGAAAAACCCTCTAAGAAAAAAGAAGAAAAGGCATACTTCCCTTTTCTCTCTTCCCACAATTTTTATCTTTCTCACCTATTTTGTTGTGCTTAGTTTGCCCCTTCATATCCAGCCTCAAAGACCTCTGCGTTGGCAAGTCTGGGATGACATACAAATGGAGAGCATGGAGAAAAAGAAAAAGGGCATTTCTTTTTGCCAAAGTTGACTTACATTGATCTGGTATTGGGTAGTAACCTAATGGGATTAATTTTACAAGATTCCCTCTCCAGCAAGAGGGAGATGTTCATATATGGGAGTTAAGAGTAAATCTGAACAGCCTCCTGGCAGTACTTTATTCACAGATAAAAGAACATCCCTAGAAAGATTAACCCCACTTCAGTGAAGTAAGCCTGTCTTCTAATTATTTTTTATTTAAATATAGTAAGATCTTCAAGCCAGGGACTTCCTTTCGTGTATGTAAGCACATAAAATACTTGGCACTATTAAATTAAATACATACTTAGCTTTTATAATTAATACCATTCCTTGTGGTAGAGTTAAACTCCATCTCACTGTTCTGGACTCTTTCCCTTTGAAGTTTACAAGGAATAGAGATGTTGTCCAGCCAACCCATTGCAATAACTTTCCACCTGTGTGGAAGGAGAGAGCATCTGCTTCTCTAAGGGTGTATGGTCAAGGACATTTTCAGTGCAAAAATTGGATAATAAGAGAAGAGGGAAGCTGTAAACAAGAACAGAGGAACAAATCTGACAGACAAACATAACAGAGACACAGATAAGAAACAAACTTCATCAGACATAGTCACTGTCAGGCTATCCAGAAGCTGCAAGGAAACCTGGACTTTGCAAACCTGAGTGTTGAGTGTGATGGAGAAGGTTGATAGAAATATGCAAACTGATGAGGGAATATGCAGGGGAAAGGGGAGCAGGGTGGAAGGAACAGAGAGAAAGGGGTATTAAAAGGGGCAGTGATGTGCAAAACTGAGCTGATCAGTACACTTGTCTGACTGAGCTCCATGTCTGATCATCACGGTCTGTTTTTGTATTAAACCTTTCCTTAACTATTTCACTCTCTATCTTATGTGTTTGGGTCTGCGTTTGGTCAGGGGTGCCACGTGGGTGGAGTGTCTGCACTGGTATCAGGGGGACCTGTGGACACGGGTTGCCTGTGAGAGGAGTGTGTGTTTGTGTGTCCTCAGTGAGCACCAAATTAGACCATCTGGCAAGCTGGGGACCTGTGAGGTGAGTAAGAGGGTCTGGGGTCTGGCTGGGGGCATTGGACAGACAGAGGGGCCATGCCAGTACTCAAGGGATGCATGAAAGTGCATGTGTGCTTGTGAACCTAGAGAGTAGTGAGTGTGCCCCTGCACCAGTGGCATTCTGCTTCTGCCAGCCCTAGAGGAGAAGAGCTTATGACTTCTGTGAATCCTGTATGTAAGTGCTGTTGATGGCTGTGCCCTGCCTGTGTGACCAGTTGTGTCCATGTCCTGTGGGAGTCCTGGATGTCTTTGGTAGGTGTTCAGCTTCACTAATGGATGAACCTGCAAAAAGGGAAGCTGCAGCTGCTGTTGTGGCTGAGCAGGAGGAGTCCTGGGCTGGGGCTGCTGGAGGAAGCCTAACATCCCTTCACTGTAACTACAGCCAATTTGGTAAGACAAATATTTTATCATTAAATATTCTGTGAATATATGAGAAATAATTGCTCTTCCTTTTGGAATTTGTTTGATAAATGAGTATTAAGGTACTCTATAAATTATGTGTTTTCAAAATTACTTGTGGAATAAAGTCCTTAACCTTTCCAAGAAACATTAGTCCACATAGCTTTTATTTTTAGAAATAATTATACAGTATCATACATGTAAGTAAAAAGGAAAAAGTAATTATTTCTACAATATATCTAATTCAAAAAAAGGTTTTATAGAAAATGGAAATGTCAACCTTTAATTAAGATCATGTTGGACTAAAATTAAAAAAATGCCTGTTTATTTATTATATAAAGGAATATTTACTTTAAAAAGTAAATATTCCTTCAATTCAGTGTATATTGGGCAATTATAGTAACAAGTTACCAGTTAAACAGACTAGGAAAAGGAAAGATTCTATATTTTATAAGATTCATTCACGATTGTTTCTAGTTTTATTAATATTTTGCTTTGATAAGTTATTACATAAATTATTTGATTACATGGACACAGACTTTAGTCTCTTTATTGTTTGATTCTAATTTGCTTTAAGAGAACTAGTTTCCAGTTCTCCAGATCAGCACAACAGTCAGGAAAAAACAAATAATCCAGATGTTAGGATGGTTACCATTCTTAGTGTCCTAGGCTACCTAATGTTAGTTGCTTTTTTTTTTTTTTTTTAAAAAAAAAAAGAACAGGAAGTCCCACGATCATCCTACCATACACTGAACACAGTATTTACGAACACATTCTAGATTTTCTCTGTAAATATCTAATCCTCAAATACAACCCATGTGACAGGAGTTGTACAGAATATGTCAAGTACCTCCAGTCTGCATTCAGCCTACTGTCTTGAAAAAGGCCATTAAGACTTACCTTGGAATAAATATATTAATCCTGTCTGTCTTTCATTATGTTTTTATTTATTTTATTTTAATGAAATTCAATAATGTATCATTAATTATAGATGTACAGGTGTACAGAATACACCTTTTTGATATGCAAGGGCTGTTCTATGCAAAGTAAAGAGAGGATGTGTGTGTGTGCGCGTACAAAGATATTCTCTGATGACTGGTCTTTTGTCAGAAGAGCTCTTTATCACTTCAGGATGGGTTGCAAAGCACCAGAATACTGGAAGCATTTGAGATATTTTTTAATTGAGAATAATAGGAAGGAACATCAAAACTTTCAGGAATGATTATTGAATGCTGGCTGCCTACATGCAGAATTAGAGAACAGATAAGTATTTAAAATTTAGTTTAAAACTTGTGAAGCTGCCAGATCATAAGATCTTAGCACTCTGGAAAATCAAGCTGGAAGCTTATGAAACCAGCTTGCTGAATCTAAATGGGGTTAGTGAATGTGTCTGTCTCTATTGGTAAGACTGGCCATCAAGAATCCCAGGCCCCTAAGACCAGTTTGGAAATCTGGAGAAGACTTACCCTTGGAAGAGAAAGACCATGTTAGTGAATATTTAAACAAACAAATCATACACAAGTCTACAGGATCTGATGTGATGCTTGCATGAGTGTTTGGAAGCTGGCCAATATCACTGCAAGACCACTCTGTATTATTTTTGAAAGGTCATGGCCATCAGGAGAATATTCTGAAGCCTGGAAGAAAACAAATGTCACTACTGTCTTCAAGAAGGACAAGAAAGAAGATCTGGAGAGCTACAGTCACAATGGTCTGCCCCATCTTGACTCTATGGGAAGGTGATTGGATCAAGTGTTTTCAAACATATGAAGGCCAAGAAGCTGACTGGATCTAGTCAGCATGGATTTACAAAGGGCAGATCATGCCTGACAAATATGATAACCTTCAATGAAATGGCTAGCTCAGAATATGAGGGAAGAGCAATTGATGTTATTTATCTTTATTTTAATTTATTAAAATTATTATTAAATAAAGAAATAGATTATTGTTATCTTGTTTCTAAGAAGATTCTTGATGCTGCCTGCCATGATATTATTCTTGAAAAACTGATGCAGTTTGGACTACGTAAATGAGGTGAACTGCTGGGTTCAGAGAGCTGTGATCCAGCAACACTATGTCCAGTCATTAGTGGAATCCCCCAGGATACCAATATTGTTTGATGCTGTCATTAAGAATCTGGATGATGAGACAGAATGTGCCCTCAGCAAGTTTGCAGATGTTACAAAACTGGGAGAAACAGCTGATACATTGGAGAGCAGTGCTGCCATTCAGAGGGACCTAGTCAGGCTGGAGAAATAGGCTAACAAGAAGCTTACGAAATTCAACATGACTAAAGGCAGAGTCCTGCCCTGGGGAGTGTACTGAGCATAACTGTCAGAGTTTTGGTAGTGTGCGGGGGCTTCAGGAGTGACCTGTGTAGGAGGAGGTCAAGGACTGTCCTGTGCTAGTCTCAGCTAGTTCCAGTTGGCTTAAGAACAGATAAAGTAGACCCATTCTGTGTCAAAAAATCAAACCAAACAGAAAATTTTATGGTGCCTCTGCAAAAACATATTTAAGAAAAGGCAGTGACCACTAGGAGATACAAAAGAGAAGCCAGGGAAAGAGGCTTGCCACAGGAGGAGAGATACCAGATCTACAGTGCAGCCATCTGGAAAGCACCTTTGTAGGGAAGGTGCTGGGTGTCCTGGTGGCCAACAAATTGACCACAAGCCAGCAATGAGCCTTTGAGAAAAAGAAGACCAACAACATTCTGGGACACATTATGAGGGGTGTTGACAGCAGGTCAGGGGAAGTGATCTTTTCCCTATGATTAGTTCTGGTGAGATCTGGAGTGTCTCAGCCACTGGGGTCTCCAGTACAAAACAGACATGTGCGCATACTGGAATGAAGATGGTTAAGGGACTTGGCATATTAAGAAGGGCTGAGAGAAATGGGGTTGTTTAGCTTGAAGAAGAGGAGGCTCAGAAATATCTTATCAATACCTTATGGGAGAATGTAAAGATGAGGGAGCTGGGTTCTCAGTGATATTCAATGAAAGGACAAGAAGCAACAAACACAAATTGAAGCACAGGAAATTCCACTTAAATATAGAAGAAAACTTTTTCACTATCTGTGGTAAAACACTGAAGTATGTTTCTCAGAGGGGATGTAGAGTTACCATACTTGAGATATCAAAATCTTGACTGGACATGGTCCTTGGTGACCTGCTCTAGTTGACCCTGCTCTAAGCAAGGATGTTGAACAGGATGATCTTCAGAGGTCTCTTCCCATCTCAGTGATTCTGTAATTTGGTGATTCTGTAAATCATCAAAAAGGCTGTTTATGTCATTCTCAGAGTATTTGGAAAGTTTTGTTGATAATGCTATATGTGGGGTTTGTTTCTAGACATGGAAAAAAACATTTGAGGATGAGGTAGCAAAGGGCTTTTTTAATGCAAGAGCTCAGTGTTTGGAACACTTTTCTGTGAGGTGGAAGGCCTCTGCTCAGTATCCACCTCTGCATAGGTCTAGTTTGAGCCTACCATAATCAACCTACCAAAGAGTTCCCATGAAAATGTCCTTGTATCTTAAGCTTGATTCTGAGATGTATTGCTCTGACATTCTGTTGCTGGAACTCTTTCATTCTCAGGTTGTGCTTAAACATATAAACAATATTGGAATGACTTTGTCACTGTATAGTCATAAGAAAAGTGGAGTTCTGTAACTGAGTTCCTTTTCCCATTCTAGAAAGCCTTTTTCCACAAGTAAGTATCCACAAGGAATGATTGAGGATAACCTACTGAATACATATCCTAGTATATTATTCTGCTGGGAGCTCAGAATGTGAGTTCAGCTTACCTTCACTGTGAAGAAGGAATGAAATACAGATGTCACACATATTGGAGTCGTTCTCTAACAACTCAGTAGCTGTTTAAAGGAAGACTGCTTATATTATCACCATCACTGTGGATTTAACTTTGGTTTTGTTTGCTTTTCTGGAAAATGTTTGCAGGGGATTGGGCCACTGAAAGTGGGTCAGGGGCTGGACCGCTTTTATTGGTCTTCACAAGGAGGGAAGTATTGTTTTGGCAAGAAAAGATGAAAATAATTTTGATGACCTTCCTTATCTGAAACATTTTTATAAAATTGAGTGCTGAGTCAAAGAGCCCATTGTGAAGGTAACTGTAAACTGTGGCTCTTTCTCTATAAATTGAGATGAATTCACAGAGAATGGGAAAAAAAAAAAAAATTAAAAAAACACACAAAACACACACACACACACAAACCACACTACAAAAACAAATGTGTGATTTTCATTCAAGGTTTTTTGTGTGCCATGGTCAACTGTAATGTTTTATGAACAACATTAAGATATGTGACTGCCATAGCACTTAAAATTATGTTGGCCTTGTGTGGAAGTACTGATGGCAATTCCACTTCCACTGACTATAAATTAATTTGTGCAGAACTTGCTGTTCTTCTTTCACCAAACTAATTTGCAGAGGTACTAACAACAGAACATTATACTTTTTACAATTCATTTTCTCTGTCTATCTGATGACATTTGCTCACACAGAAACAAAAAATCCACCCACCTCTAAACCCAGAAGACTAGACTTTCTATAGCTCCTGTTAAATACAACAGCTATGAACCTAAGATAAACATTAGAAGTTGGAAAAGACCTTTAAGTCCAACCATTAACTTGACCTACTGAGTCCCATCACTAAACCATGTCTCTTAGTTAGCATCCACATGTCTTTTAAATACCTCCAGGGCTGGCAACTTTACCACTTCCCTGGGCAGCCTGTTCCAATTCTTGACAACCTTCTTCCATGAAGAAATTCTTTTTAATTTCCAATCTAAACCTCACCTGGTGCACCTTGAGAACATTAGCTGAGATCATGCTTGAAGTTGTGATATTTCTTAAGTATGTCACACAACTTGATTAATCACATTTAATTTACAAATTAATTTACAAATTAATTTACAAACATTTAATTTACAAAACAAGTTTTTTTAAAATTTACAAATTTATTTTTCAAAACAAAACATACTTCTAAACTAGTAAACTGAACAGTTTTGTTATTCAAAGGCCAACAAAGAATGATATTATGCATGTTATTTATTAAAACTCTCACACCTCTGATGAGGGCCATTGCATTTGACTGTCTCTCAGGAACTTTCCCTGGACTGGAATAAATTCTGAATTGTGCTCTGGAATTTCCTGGGACAGTACTAGCTGGTCAAGACTGTCAGGTACTCTTGTAACAATTAAGTAGTTTAGACAGTTGAGTTGCCAAGCCTACTTCTTTTACTGTGCTACTTTATTTTCTAACATGGAATATGCAGGGTCTGAGAAGGTCCAGTAAAGTAAACAAATCTCAACAGGCAACAGAGCAAAAGAGATCTTTAAAATAAAGGATAAAATAAAAAATCTGTAGCCCAGAGCTACATGAGAAATACAAAATAATTTACACTTATATGTTGGTTTTTATTTTTATAAAATCTATTTATGTGTTACAAATAGCAAAAGAGATCTGTCAGAGAAGCAGTTTCAGGTCATGACATCATGTGATCCAGAAAAATTACACCTAATGGTTTTAAAGAAAGTATCCAGAGAGCTCAGTGGATCATCATATAGTCTAATGAATGATACATTAGGAATTAATCTTTGAAAATGACAAGAAATCCAGAAGACAGCTGCTCACATATTTCACATAGTTATTACAGTTATCATATCTAACATTTAGATATGGGAAAAAAGGGTGAATCAGTGCTTCACTTCTAAGCAACATAATAGCTAAATCAGGGGTAGCAGCAAGGAATTAGCACATTATCTGACCAGCACAGAGTGACTGATAGTATACAATCACACTGCAACCCCTGCAAGAAGCTCAAAGGAGAATCTTAAAAGAGGACAGACTCAGGAAAAAATAAATAAAAATAAAAATAAAAATAAAAATAAAAATAAAAATAAAAAAGGAGACCTGTGATGTGGTGATTGAAAAACACACTCTATCCATATAGTCAGAAAGAAACTATGGAGGTCACTTGCCATGGATAGCAGATACTCACCCAGTGTGGAAAATAGAGAAGTTTTTCAATCCAACAGACAAGAGCATGAGAGCATGCTGCTAGAAGTTGAAGCCAGGCCACTTCCCTGAGGATGGAAATTAAACATTGGAACTGTTCATCAAAGGAGATGGGGAAATGTTAAGCTCTCACAAAGATATTGAATTTCATTTTAAAAGCCAGTCATTGATCCATCTCCTGGGTACAATTCTGTAGCTAGCATACAAAGTGAGCCTGAGCAGAACACCATGTCATCCCATGGCAATATTTGAGCTGTGCTGAGCTTCCCCAGTACAATGACAGGGCACCTTAGCCTGGGTCGGTGTACCCAGAGTGTGTCTTGTCATGTCCTCTGCACAGATCTTGCTCAAGAGCCTAATACCAGACAGTCTCTCTGGAGCAACCATAGCAAGGCAAGTCCCATACTTGGAGCTGCACACACTGCTAGTGAACCCAAATGGGACTAATTCTAGTTTGATTTGGGGGCACCATAGGATTCTTTTGCATTTCATCCTGTCACTGTCATCCACATCAGTCTTTGGATAAAAGGACTGTTCAACCTGAGAAGCTCCAATTTATGCCCCACTGTGTACATGGGCAAAATATAACTGCTCAGGTTACATGTTAAAAACAATCCCTCTTCTCCCACACCAACTAACTACTTCTGCAGTTAGAAATGGCTAACTGTTGGCCCGTAACTGAAAATACAACTATTGTGGCTGTGAAATTGAGCAAATTTTATCATAAAATTAACACATTAGTGATTGCTAAGAAGAGATGACAACACTAAAAAGAGCTGTATTAGCAACAGTTTAAGGAACAACCTGTTGTAAATAAATATAGTTCCCAAATCCAGTCCTCTCTCCTGTCTTCTGAACTACTTAATGTTTTCTGGTTGTCAAGGCCTAAGTATCCAAACAGCCCATAGCATGCTGTGTCTGTGCTGCTAGGGCATTGCTAACACCATTAGCAGTCTGTTAGTTAAGGATCCCAATGAAGGGGTTTTGGGAAATGCTTCAGTTTTTCATATCATAGTAAATAATGTGGATGGAGTGACTGTCATTGCATCATCTGAAAGCCAGCTGAGACACCATGGTTGATACATACAACTCAGTTTTCTTCTCCATAAAACCAGGAGGTGGACACATTCAAACTGTGCTGGGAGTAGCCTCTATATGGCACATGCTAACTACTAAGCTGAGACACTACTATTATACCCAGCCCTACCAGGGTCAGTGCAAAGAAAATAAAGGTGAGAATAATAGCACAATAACAGCTTGGTGTTTGGGTCTGTGCACCAGCCCTTTTAAAGATCTGAATGCACACAAAGAAGAGGAAGGCAAAGCATCTCAGCAGCACACCCAGCAGCATTAACAGAGCTCTACTATAATACAGTGCTGCAATAAAATTCATTGTGTTTTTGGACTTGTCTGTTTGAAGGGAGTGGGCCCAAACTGTTCTGGAGAGCATGTTTACTAGGAGGGGAATATGTGGTGTAGGCCTGGGGATTTTAGATATATGGCTGGGAACAAAGCTAGCCAAGCATCTGACCCAGTCTGACCCCGAGGTTATCAAAAGAAGTGATGACTACATCATATCCATTTATTATTTGACAATCTGCACTAATTAAATTAATCACCAAAGATGTCAAATTCAACTGTACAGTGCTTCAACATTATTTTTAATTTCTATAAAATAAACCCTCCAAAAATAGCTTTCTTAAATGCAGCGTGGATGTAGTGGGAGGGATTTGACATCTATAACTAGCCTAAACTCTCAGTAGAGAAAGAGTGAACCTCATTGTATGACTCCAGAGCATAGCAAAAGTATACAGAAATTTCCTGTTAACCTTGCATAGCAGTAAAAAGAATTAAAAAGTAAATGAATGTAAATACTTTGTCTCATAGAAATATATTTTTTTTTCTCAGAATCCTCCAACGCCCAATCTTTTAAATTCCTTTTTAATATTTCTAAACTCATTACAGGAAACAAATTTACTGTGGATCAGAAATCACAAAATAAAACCAGAACATCTTAACACATCTCTGCGACTATTATTATCTGCCTTCCTAAAGACTAATCAGCCTATTAACACTACACATATTTATCCCAAATGAGGATATATTTCATTAGCTATACTAAAAGTGGGATTGAGTATGAGTTGAATTTTTGTATGCAGGGATTCAGTTTTAAATGAAGAAATTTATAGGTATCTATTGGCACATAAAGTGTCCCATTTCCCATTAAGTCAATGGACTTATTGCTGTCATTGGCCCTGGGTAAGCAGTTCATCTCAGCCTTTATTAGAGACCTATGATGAAACTCAGTTGCCTAGACATTGTTGTCAAGTACTACTGCAATTGATGTCTGATGTTCAGTTGTCTTTCCAGAAGGATGCAAATCTCCCCAAAATTCTGTCTCCTTCAGTGTCTTGCACATCCCCGAGCATTTGGACTGGCACTAGGGGGCTGCACAGAGGCAGATGAATCCTGCCCATAATGCTTGGTCAGGTAACTCACTCCATTAGCGGTAATGAGAATTTCAGATCATACGGCATCACTTGATATCTAAATGAGAGTCTTGAACTGAATCCTGCCCCCAAAAAACATTATGAAAACTCTGTAGTTGGTAAGAAGCACATGCTATACACCAGACCATTTGCTGTTAAAAATAAGATGCAACTGAAAACTAAATATGTCTTATGTTGGGATTTATATTTTATTTTAGGTGATAGAAAGATTCAGAAGCCTACAGAATGATTAGACAGAGTGGAACAGAGTTGAATAACACAGGCTGGAGAGTTCTCAGGAGGTCTCTATTCCAATCCACTGTGAGATCTGACCATGTTACTCAAGGACTTCTTCCAGTCAGGTCTTGAAAACCTCCCTGGACAGAGACTACATGACCTCTTTGGGCAACCTGTTCCAAATGTTTCATTTGGAACTCCAATTCTTCAATTCAATTCCAATTTCACTCAGAACTCTGAATTATCCTCAGAATTCAAGCACTCACACTTGTGATGGTTATCCTACAGATATTTCTGAAATAATGAAAAAATTAGATAATCAGACTCTGAGAAGAAGATGCTTTTGTGTCCCTTTAACAGCAAAACTGAGGAAAAAAAAAAAAAAAGTGTAACTAATTTTTATATATATATTTAATATTAAAAGATCCCATACCTGGTAATAGCATAAACACAGAGATACAAAGACTTGGGAATGCAATAGTTTCTTCTCTACACTTATGCTTGGAAAACTGTCCAAATCTTGCTGCATTCAATTTCACCCTTTTCATACACTTTGCACGCAGCTTTGAGAACATCGCTTAAGAATTTAATTTTTAGAAAAAGTGGACATTGCTCCTAGTCTAGAAAAGTTTGAGTAGGAAGGAAAGGATTTCATAAAATATCTACACTTGTAGACAATAGCAAAACTGAGGAGATTTGTAATGTTTTATTCATAAGACTAGTTTGGATACTAAGTTCCTGTTTCAGGAGAGGAGTTGTCACAACATTTATTTGTAGCAAGCAGTACATGAGGCCTGAATCTATTCTTGCCTCACACCCTAAATTAAACACAGACTAGGTCATGGACTAGAACAAACTAAAGTATTCCATTTAGTAAAACCATAATGTAATTGGGGAATATATGTGGGCTTACAATGAAGTTCTCTATAATGGAAATGTATTAAACCACAACAGTCAGATTCTATTCTTAACTAAGGAAAACAATCTAGAATTTTAGAAAGAAAAACTACCAGAATTCCAGATTTCCATATTTTATTTGTTTACTAATACTTCCGTGGTAACATTTAGTAATCTGCAGGTGTGTTAGATCTTTTTTGTTTACACTAGGCTTTATTAGAGATGTTTGAGATTGGAGATGAAAGGACAATGACATTTAACCAGTATTTGAAGTCTTTTGGGTAGAAGAACAGATATCTCCAAGTTCCTATCTCACCATATATATGTCATGTTTATTTTTTTTTCATTTATAAGTTCAGAAAAATATGTGGAAAAATGTACCTAGTACTGAGAAACTATGAGAAACTATAGCCAGATACATCAGAGAAATCATTACAGTGTTTTCAGATATTGAATTGTGGAGAAGGGTTCATGACTGAATAACCAGGAACTTTAGAAATAAAGCAGTCAGACTGAGAAACAAGTTGATTTTTGGCACAGTGCACTATTATGTAATCGAAAAATTAATTAAAAATTAGGAAATGTGACAAATCTTTGTATTTTCTGACCCTAATTTAGCTAGGGCTGTTATAAAACTTTTCTTTTATGGGGGCAGATTACACTCTGTGAACTACGGAAACTTTTAATTTCCATTTCAGCTGTAGACATGGAAGCACAGACACTCACCTCTGCTTCACTAAGCTTCCTGTATGCCAAAGGAACATTGTAAACATAAAAAATAAATAAAACAAACAAACAAACAAAAAACAACTCTAGGCTATGTTCTTTGTTCTTCTACAACAGCACCTTAATAATAAAGCATTTTTTTTTTTTTTTTAAAGATGTGGAAACATTTGAATAAAGAGCGGAAAATAGTAACATCCTTAAGAAACAGATTTCTTAAATTCTTAAAATCACAGAATCACAGAATGTCTGAGGTTGGAAGGGACCCCTGAAGATCATCTAGTCCAAGTCCCCTGCTGAGCAGGATCACCCAGAGCACATTGTGCAGGATGGCATCCAGGTGTGTTCTGAATGTCTCCAGAGAAGGAGACTCCACAACCTCTCTGGGCAACCTGTTCTGTCACCTTAAAACAGCAAAGAAGTGCCCCCTCATATTCAGATGGAACTTCCTGTGCTTCAGTTTGTGCCTGTTTCATTTCATTAGATCTGATGCACAGGTGACACATGGTCTGATTTTTGGGTAGTCCTTTGGGGACCCAGGAGTTGGACTCAATGATCCTTGTGTATCCCTTCCAACTTGGGATATTCTATGATTCTATTATGCTATGATTCTAGGATGCTGCTGCTTGCAAATTAAGCCACAGTATGTTCAGATCAGTACAGCAGCTATTAATTCTTAGAGTAGTATTTAACATTCATACTAAAATTCCTACCAGAAAGAATATTGTTGCTGTTTACCATTTGGGATCACGGGATTTTAAGTTAATTTTTACATGAAGTTATACAGTACTTTGCTGCAGGTAGTACTGAATCAGTACACTGGAGATTGTTTAAAGCTGCCAATTTTCAGAGCAGAGAAAACATACAACTGAGACACAAGCAAGCATTGATTTTAGAGATAGTTCTTGACTAGATAGCTTGTTAGCTGAAGTAAAAAGGAAGAGTAAAGAAACAAAATGGAGATAAGAGCTAATGATACTAATAATGCCATAAATGGCATCTTTAAAAGTTAAGTAGATCATTATTATATAAAAACAGTAGCTGAAAAAATACTATTAGTCCACAACTTAGAATTAGTGAAAAATGGGAAAGTGCACTTGCAAAAGGGGCAGCAACCCTTTTCTTATCATCTACTCTGTACTATCAGCTGGAGCAGAGATGTTCTGCAGTGTACTTCCTTTCTCTTAAACTGTAGGCATTATAAAAGTTTGTGCATTCGTACAGTGCCATTGATGTGTACCTCCTCTTCACTGCTTCCCTTGATTTGTCTTCAGACAGCTCTTTAACTCATCCTGATAAAGCCTTAGCAGCCAACAGAGTCAACAACAGAAGGCACATTACATGGCTAAAAAAAGAGTAAGAGCTATCAAATAAAACTAAAGGGTGACTGGTTCAAAAATAATAATTAGGAAAAAAAAAAAAAAAAAAAAAAAAAAAAAGTAGTTCTTATCAATGCAGGTGTAAACTGAGAATGTCCCTGTGTGCACGTGATTAAAAATATGAATGATAAATTTTATATAAACCAAAAATGGAACTGGATATGTGCAAGGAAGAAAGATTCATTAGGATTTCACTAAGGATTTATTAAATATAAATCCACTTTGTGATAAAGAAACTCTTGAGCTTCAGAGCACTGAAATTTTGGAGAGCATCCTGAGGAAGTATGTACTGGTACTTGTATACTGGGCATCTCCTGATGGCCATGAGGGGACAACATGATGCAGAGCCAGATGGACTGGTGAGGCCACCCTTTCTCTTCTCCCCATCTGTATTCACTTCATGTTGAATATTGCTATCAGGCTTCTTTCTCAGACTGATCCCTAGTAAGTAGCAGAAGTTGAAGAGTAAATAAAATTATTGTTTTTAATTTTTTACTTTAGCTACCACAGAGGAGAGAGAATATGGCTCAACATTCCTCCAATAAGAATAAGAAAATTGAAATGAAAAAATGAATACTTTTACCAGATATGTTCTCCTGGAAGCAGCTCTTTTCAATGCTTGCATGAATACTGGTGATCCCTGAAATTGGTTTCAGCTTCCTTTCCCTGTGAAAAATATCCTGGGATCTTATATGGCAGGGAAAACAAAGAGATCATGGAAATCATGACTGCACACAACTAAGTGAAAACAATTGTATTTTGGGAAATTTAAACATCTGCAGAGCACCCTCAAAATCTCTTTGCACGGAATCTTTCTCTTCAAATATTTTGCTGAACATTTTCAATAAAGTTTGCAGTCACATGGTGGAGAAAGCTAAACATAAGCACACACCGTGTCAAACAATGATTGAAATATATTCTGTAAGGTAAGTCAAATTTAACAGATACAGAAAATCCCAGATGGCAAAAACATTTATGCAAATAAAAACATTTATGCAAATGTTCCAAAAATAAATGATTTTGCATAAATAGAACAGATATAACTAAGTTTTTAAAATTACTGTAGCCTACTGAATAAGTCTTTATATTTGGTAATTCTGTTCTAGTAAACTGGATCATTTGGAGCATCTAGATAGTTAGATGTGAGTTCCTACTGCATAAATTTAAAGGTCATGACATCATTGAAAAAGAGATTTCCCAGCAATGAGTCCTGTGCCTTGACTTTATTCTGATTTGTTCATTCTTAACATTTCCATTTATCAGTTTGGTTTCCTTGCTGGCTGCATCACATATTTTTTTTAGAGTAAACATTACAAATCAAAAAATGATCCACTGGAAATGGAAATCTGAAAGTTTGAAAGATTGTGTAGTTGACAGAAAAAGAACTCTAAATATTAGTTAACTGTTCTCTGTCTTTTACTCTCTACATATGTCTGCGCATATTTAACTGTAGTCTTAATATGGCTATGTGGTTATTAATATGGCTATTTCATTTGACCATTTGTGACTCTGCCCTTCATAGAAAAGTATAAAAGATGTATTGATATATAGATAGGTCAAATCACCTGAATAAACACATAAAATGGCAGTTTTGAAGAGGAAAAAAAGCAGATATTTACTTAAGATATAAAAGCATCTTAGTCTCTTGTGTACCTGTATTTGTAAGGATACTGATACTAAAAGTGCAGAATATAACTTTGTCCTGGTTTTAGTTAGGACAGAGTTAATTTTCCTCCTAATAGCTGGTAGGGTGCTATGTTTTGGATTTAGGATGAGAATAATGTTGATAACACACTGATGGTTTGATTGTTACAGAGCAATGCTTACACTAAGCCAAGGACTTTTCAGCTCCTCACTCTGTCCTGCCAGCGGGCAGGCTGGGGGTGCAGCAAGAGCTGGGAGGGGACAGACCCAGGACAGCTGACCCAAACTGGCCAAAGGGGTATTCCATACCATCTGACATCATGCTATAGGGGTGGCTGGCTGGGGTGGGGGGAGCTGGCTGCTCGGAGATCGGCTGGGCATCAGTCAGCGGGTGGTGAGCAATTGCATTGTGCATCACTTGTTTTGTACACGTTTATTATTGTTATTTTATTTTCTGTCCTAATATACTGTCTCTATCTCAACCCACAGGCTTCAGTTTTTCTCATTTCTCTCCCCCATCCCACAGAGGGAGGGGGGAGGGCAAGTGAATGGCTGTGTGGTGTTTAGTTGCTGGCCAGGTTAAACCACAACAAAAAAAAAAAATTGTAAAGATGTCAGCTTCTGTAGCATGTAATAGAAAACAACAACTACAACAACAAAATGATATTTGTATTGGTCTTGGAAAAAAAAAAAAAAAAAAAAAGCAAATGGGAAAATGGGATAGACAAGAAACTTATATGGTCACACTTGCTTTTATTCTCCAAATACTAGTGAGCTGAAAGTTTTAAAAAAAGGCCCCTACTTACTCTTCTTCATGAAGAAATCAAATATTTGCCATGTAAAGCACTCCTACGCATTTTATAATTGCATATTCTGTAATAAATAGTGTACTAGAGCAGTACTCCCAACCTTTGTTACAAATTGCTGTGAAGAGGTTTTATTGTGCAAACTTTAACAGTCACAGTGAGAAGACTGTACTAAGCAGTATGGGGGTATATAGAGTTTGCATATTTGTGCCTGGAAACAAAGCTTAACCATGAATTTTAGCTGAGTACTTTCATTCTGCAAAGAGGCAGGATTCTTGTTTAAAACCAGTGATAATTAAATGTGATTTGTATATGTTTTAGAGCGAAGAGTTTAATCTGCAGGCATCCATCACATATAGATTGAATAAGTCCCATGCAGAGAGTTAGAACAGAGCTTTGATCTAAACCCTACAGGATCTTTTAACTTTCAAACTCCACATAAATGCAGCCGTTAGAGTCCTCTGAAATGTTTCTAAACTTTGGCTGCTGCTAAGTATAGCACTGAGGCTTGAGGAATCCATTTACATTTTATTTTGGCAGTGTAGAGGCACTGTCAGCTATGCACTAAGTATATTGCTTTCACAGCAATCATAGTGTCTGGAATATAAATTTCTATAACTGCAATCATTGTTCCCCAAATGCATATTATTTAATCTTATTTTATTTTCTGAATTTTATGTGTAAGAATGTCATTAAAGATACATTATCCAATGTTCTTTTGCTCCCTAGGTGGTATTTACACTTATACTGTTATCTCAGCTGTGTTGTAAAATTTGGAATAGCTTCAAGAAAATCAGTAGTTATTCCAGATTATTGATGTTATTGCTTATATCCAAATGTTGCTTTTAGTTAAGTATGACATTCAACTTTCTTACATGTTCTTATTTCTATGCAGTGGTGAAAAGAAGCCATTATCAAAATGTGATAATGACAGGGAGTCTAGGAATTAAACAGAGATTTTGAATCTCTGATCTCAGAGATCAGAAATTGAGAGATCATTCTGGTGACACTGATATCTTTGCTAGTCATAAATGGTTCCATCAAATTTAGTAAAGTAATTGGTAGCAGAGTGAAGTTACTTAGAATGCTCAGATGCAGTAGAAGTATACTGCGGTTGCATGATCTAAAAAAAAAAACAACCAAACAAAAAAAAAAAAAAAAAAAAAAAAAAAAAAAAAAA